>JACTOM010000094.1:1030972-1381192 GCA_015832385.1 Elymnias hypermnestra
TCAGTATCGATGTCGACCCCGCGGTATACTCGAGCATCTAGAACTTTCTTCTTCAGTTTTTCGTCCACAATTACAAAATCAATCATACTTCTAGCATTCCCTTCTTCCCTTGTATACACATGAATCCCCTTGTGCTCAAACATAGTGTTTGCCACAAAAAGACTATGTTCCACACATATTCCAAGCAAACTTCGTCCATTTTCATTCACCCGTTTGTCACCAAACATACCAAGAGTCCTTTCATATCCATCACGTTTCACACCTACCCATCCATTAAAATCTCCTAACATAATTATTCGCTCATTCGGTTCACATTCATTCAACGTATCACTCACACTTTCCCAATACTCATCTATTTCTTTTTGGGCTTTATTGGACTTTCTGGTGCCCAGATCCGTCGGAGCATAAGCACCCAAGACAAAGATCCGAGTAAGTCCAACTTTTAGCCTGATCCAGATGAGTCTAGGACTCACGTATTTCACTTCTTTCACACAATCATCCATTCTTTCGGAAAGTATGATACCAACTCCCTGACAGCCTCTCTTATCACTGCTTACACCAGACCAGTAAGCTGTGTAAGGGCTATGTTTCGTGGTATCACATCCTTTCCTCTTTGTCTCATTCACGCAGAGTACATCTATGCACCTATCATGCATCATCTGGCATACTTCATCAATCTTTTCATTCATTCCTCCTCTTACATTCAAAGTAGCAAAGCGGCTCTCGGTAGCCCGCTTTTCGCCCCCATTAGGAACGTGACGTGATGGATTGCGAATCTCATCGCCGCCATTTTTGGATTGTAATAATATCACCATTGCGTTCCCACGAGTAGCAAGGGAACATAGGTCCATTCTGGCAAAGCCCCGCATGCCAGAATAAGGCTAGCCTATTTCTGGGTTCGTCCGGTCCCAGGGCCACCGCTTGCGGCTAGGCAAATGCCCCTAGCCATGAGTCCCTCGGCACGGTACACCTTGGAATTTTGCAAGGCAGCGAAAGGAAAATATAAGGTAGTAGGATATTACTCACTTGGAAGACCTGAGAAGATTCAGCAATAGCTCGGGGAGCCGGGATCGCATACCCGTGTACCATACTATGACTATCGGAGAAATAGACAAAGATGTGTACCCCTGACTATATAAAACTCTTTTTACGGTGCATATTTACTTCTAAAGAGGGCAGGTAAAGAAAACCTCGTGAAAAATAGGAATTATTTAATTTTATCTGGAAGTGCAACATGATCTACAATGGGTTACACGAAGAAATAGCAATACATTGAAAATTAAATTAGTTACAGTAAATAATCAGATTTCACTTTTATTCGAAACAGGCGGTACATGTTTCCTTTCACTAATGAACCTTAAAATCACACTTATTTGCATGTCACAGAGTATATATTACTTTTAACGATTATAACAATTTAAATTAATGAATAAATAACCTGTGCCGAAATTTGAATTAGTTTTAGTCAGTGTTTTCACGAAATATGTTGTAAATATTGATTAATGTAAGCTAATTTACATAAAGCTACTAAGTACTTTTTATGGTTTTGCTGTACAAAAAATGTCTCGTAACATAATAGAATCCCTCAAATCCTCTGGCAGCAGCAACGAAATTAAAGTAATTGATAAATGTGATATACAAAATGAAACGAAATGTGATGTCCAGTCTCTTGATTTAAATAGGTTTAAATTTGAAAAAAAACCTCATATAAAGATTGAGTTTGAAAAGGAATCTCCTAATAAAGAGGTAGCAAACAAACTATTACAATAAAAATATTTAAACTTTAATATGTATAGTAGTACCTTTATTTTCGTTTCATTTAATGATTGTTATCTAATATATATTTATGAATAATAGGTATAAAAGTAAAAGGTCAACCTATTGACGTCGTACCCCTTCTCACACATAGGTGAGAGGGCTTTTAGATCATGTATCCACCATTGTTCTCTGGGGGTTGGCAGGTTACGCATATCTCAAATTTGCTTCTGCGATATATAACTTTCCTCACAATGTTTTCTTTCACCAAAAAGCATAAAGGTAAATTTTAAACAATCATTATGCAAATCAGTTTTACAAAGAGAATTTAGTCATGTCTGCACTGGATTTCTTACCTACCTAAGAATCCTAGAGTTAACAAGATTCCATGCATTCTATTGAGATGTCACAGTACCTATACTTCATATAATATAGTATAACAGAGACAGGTTTAAACGTTTTTATTAGCACAACTTATTATTAACTTTAAGGATTGTAAGGGTCTTTGGGAACCACCTCACTGGAGAGAGTTTTTAATTAATTTGAGGAATATGAGATCCAATTTTGATGCACCAGTAGACACTATGGGTTGCCATATGTGTATGGATAATGATGCTCCACCAAAAGTAAGAAGTAGTTATCAATGACTTTTATTTGTTAATAATTAAAGAAAAATTCCTAACCTTGAGTCCTTATATACATACATACATCACGCCTCATTCCCATAGGGGTAGGCAGAGACAACATCCTTCCACTTGCAACTATCCTTGCATATCTCCTTTGCTTCTTTCATTATCATTAAACCTTTCATACAAGTATGTCAGTTTAGAGTACTTTTGACTTTGTCCTTATTTAAAATGTCCTGGATTTGATCCAGGAACGTTCAGCTTGGTCTTCCTCTTCCAACTTTCACATTCACTTTTGACTCATAAATCCTTTTTGTCAGTCTCCTTTCATTCATTCTGTCTACATGCCCAAACCATCTAAGCATACCTTTCTCAATTTTAGTCACGAGGGCTTCTTTTATACCGCAACATTCTCTTATCACACTATTTCTTACTCTGTCACTCAATTTTAATCCACTCATGCTTCTCAACGCTCTCATCTCTACCGCATTTATTTTACTTTTGTGATTCTTCTGCCATACCCAACTTTCACTACCATACATAAGTGTTGGCACCAACACTCCTGTATGCACAGCGAGTCTGGCCCTTTGAGACACCATCTGGCTACTCATAAAGGGCACCATTTACCATATTCCCTGCATTCACTCTCCTTTCAATATCATTTTCACATGTTCCATCTTTTGTAAATTTAGATCCCAAGTATACAAATTCTTAAACCTCTTCCACTTGGTCCCCATCTATCAAAATATTACCATTCATCATAGATGTCATCTCTTTCAAAATGGGTGACTTTCGTTTTGTTTACATTTACTTTATTCCTTTCCCCTTTCAAAGCTTTATTCATAATATTTACCAACTTCTGTAGCTCATTAGTAAATGACGCAAGTATTACTTGATCATCAGTGTAAAGTAAACATTTGATGAGTAATTCATTCATTCTTGACCATACATACTTTCTTTTAAATCTAATAGTTATCCATGAACAGGTCGAATGGCCGTGGTGATTCAAGACATCCTTGTTGAACACCTCTTTCGACAGGAAACCACTCCGTGTACACTCCGCTCCGTTTATTCTGACACAGGCACTAGAACCCTCATAGAGAGACTTCAATGCTTGAATCAGATTACCGCTCACCCCATACATAGATAACATTGACCACAGCTCATTCCTCACCACTCCTTATATTGAATGGAGTGTAAATCAATTATCAAATCTATTTACTGACTGAATTTAAAAACAATAAATTTAAAATAATACTCAATTCCTACTCATCCCACTGCAGAGAAAGAAACCTTTAAACATTTTACATGAGTTTTCAGTAGATAGTTCTGGATATTTGCATTTAACAAAAAATATGAGGGTATGCAGGACAAAGTATACATGTCAGAAGTGAAACTTCTTTGGTAAATTAATTTGTAACTTGTGTATATATTTATACAAATCCAATTAAATTTTGTTTTTGAGTTTAAAATTCAGCAAAGAGAATTTATGAAAAGGAGTATATAAAATTATTAAATGGCTAGTGGCAAATTAAAATACCACATGTTATTAGTTAATATTAAAACTACATAACCTTCTAACGAATTACCAAAAATAATGCTGAAAATCTTCATGACACAAATCATATATTTAATTCATAAAAGTTTTACCCTCATGTGCCTAAGGAAGTTTCACTTCAAAAATTAATTGAATGGCTGGATTAATATTGAAAACTTGAACAGGATTTACATATATAGGAAGACTTAAAACTTACTAGTGACATAATCAAATGTAATTCTTAATAGTGATTCTATATTTATTTATTCAAATTCATATTGATTTAATATACTGATACTTTTCCAGGTTATTAGGTATCAAAGTCTTATATCCTTAATGTTATCAAGCCAAACAAAAGATCAAGTCACATTTGCAGCTATGGAACGTTTAAAATCTAAAGGCCTAACTGTAGATAACATATTGAAACTCAGTGATGATGAATTGGGACAATTAATTTATCCAGTTGGGTTTTGGAAGGTAAATATCAAATGAATATATCACAAAAACTAATAAGGTAAATTCTGTTTTACTTCATATCAATATTTATACTTTTTATTTGTTACAAACTCATATGTCTCAGCCATTTCAATTCATTAAAAATATATTGGCATACTAATATGGTAAAAGTCTCACATTTGAATTCTAGACAGGCTAACTTATTACTATTTGTTAAACTTAGGTTCCTAATTATAATCTATAATATGTTATTCTGCTTTCTGTTGGAAGCAAACATAGTGAGGAAACATCCATATTGCAGAAGCAATTCTGGGATATGTGTAGCCTACAAACCCCTATAGAAGCAGTATGGTGGTTCTATGGTCTAAAAACTCTTTTCCTAATGAGTAAGCAGTTCTGTGTCCAGCAGTGGGATGTTAATAAACTGGTGATGAAATTTTCTCAATAGTGTATCAAACCTTTCTTTGTATAGACTAAAGTGAAATATATCAAAAAGACAACACAGATCCTTAAGGACCAATATGACAGTGATATACCTGATTCTGTGGAAAAGTTGTGCAAATTAGTTGGTGTTGGACCCAAAATGGCACATATCTGTATGAAAGTTGCTTGGAATAAAGTCACTGGTATTGGTAAGTTTTAATACAGCAAAATTTAAGATTTATGTATTCAAAAAGTTTAACCATTGCTTGAGTCAATATTTCCCAAGAAAACATTTTAAGTTAACATACTGTTTAAAAATTCATCCATATATTGCTGATCCATGCAACTTTATCTATATATATAGTTGAATGTGGGACTGTCTATTTGATACTTATATGACTTAATTGACCGCAAAACTCAACTCTTAGTTAAAATTGCAATAAAAGTATCCCAAGTCAGAAAAATCCAACACAAAGTAATATATTTTATCAAAATTATTTTAGATTTTTCAGACATTTCAGGGAGTTTGTATGCGTATATAGATAAGAATACAATATTGATACTTTCTTTAAGTGTTTACATGTTATACCGGCAGGTGTAGACACACATGTTCACAGGATAAGCAATAGAATAGGATGGCATAAAAAACCTACTAATACTCCAGAGGAGACTCGCAAATCACTAGAAACCTGGTTACCCTTTGATTTGTGGAGTGAAGTTAACCATTTGATGGTTGGCTTTGGACAGACAATATGTCTACCTGTAGGTCCCACTTGTCATGAATGCTTAAATAGAGATATTTGTCCGTCAAGTGGAAAAGGAAGAAAATCACCTACCAAAAAATCACCCAAGAAACTTACTAAGGAAGAAATTAAAATTGAAAATGTCAATGATGAAAACATAACACCCATTACAGGTATTCCAAAAGAAAAAGTGGAAAAATCATGTAAAACGGAAGTAATTGAAGAAGCAGAAAGCTTATTAGTAGAGGCCAATAAAACAGACAGTGACAACACAACAATAACAGACTGTAAAAGTAACTCTGACTTGTCTAGTTTAAAAAGAAAATCACCTAAAACTGCCACTAAAAGATCATTAAGAAGTGATGCATCTAAGAAAATAGATGTGGTTAATAAACCATTGAAAACTAGAAAGAAAGGATTAGATTAAACCTTGATTTGGTCATTTTGATTATTAAATCTTATATATGATTAAATCTTATAATTACAAATTACAATTATGAATAAATTTAAGGTTAAAATTATGGAAAGTTCAAATATTAAAAGCATGTGATTGATCAAACAATCTTTTATTATCTTTTGGTCATTGTATCATATCCTAATACAATTTAATACTTAACTCCGTTTCTTATGATTCCTTTTCTTTGATTTCTCTATTCTTTGATTACTTTTAGCCTTCTTCTTTTGAGTCTTTTTGTTTTTAATTCTCTCTAAATTAGATTTCATTTGGAAAACTTTACTCTTCTGTAACTTTTTAGTTGCTTGCTTCTTTAATATTTTCTTGATTTCTTTTTTTGATTTCAAATCATTATTTTCCTCTATATCTGATTTTGTATCTTCTGCTTCACTTTGTTCTTGTGCACTCATTCCAGGAATCTCCTTATTCAAATCATCATTTAATTTATTTTTTTGCTTCTTCTCGAGTGATACTTTAGGTCTATTCTCGCCTATAACAATATCCTTCTTTTGAAGTGTATCTGTTGACAGTTCTACAATTTTAACATTAACATCATCATCTTCATATTCTTCTTGGAGTAATTGTTCTATATCAGGAATTGGTCGGCTGGATACCACAAGCTTTTTATATGATTCTTTATTCTGTAATTATTATATAACTAATAAGTTATTAAAGTGGCATGTTAAATGGCTGCTACTTACTTAAAGAAAATCAGTACTAGTTATTTTGTCCAAAGAAGACATTGATAAACCAAATAATATATTTTACATAACCTTAATTATATATGTATATGTTGTATTTTGTATAACTAAATTAAATTACCTCTGTAATAAAAAAGTGTAGCTCTTAATTGGTTTTTATGATTTGAAAACTATTAATCAAGACCACCAGCAGCAAACCCAGATCTTAGCCACAACAGTTAGCTTATTAGAATTCTGGAATAGATCCAGAGATGCTCAGCCTGCCATGTTAATAGTAATATATACAGCACTAAGTTAGTAATACCTCTTGTTTTATCCTTCTTTTCTCCTCTTTTAACATCTGTTGCAATTCTTCCTGGGCTTTCTTTTTCCTTTCCAATTTTCTTTTACGAAACCCACACAAGAAATCTCTGGAAAAATACCAAACCTTAACATATAATTATCAAAATACTGGATAGAACGGTAAAGTGAAATCTTACTTTCGTTTAGCTTCATCAAAAACTAAATTAATTTTGCGCTTCCTATCAGAATTTTTATTGCGATTCTTGCCCATCTGTTCTGTTTAATATTTACGAGGTAGCACAAATATAAGAATATACTTGAGAAGTATAACTTTAAATTTCTAACCTATCGCATTTAATTACAATATATAAAATACTTTTTATTTTCTTAATTATATTATCCACAAGTCAATCATTCATAGTTAATATAACTTTAGGATTATAAATTAGTTTCTTTAGCAATATTAGTTTTAATAACAAGTTGTTTTCGTTTTATAACCTCAAAGACAAAATACTTGCACATTAGGGAAGGATCGAAATATCGATTTCATTAAAGAGAATAATCGATAAATATTTTCGATATACCGTATATAAATAATGTATAAAATCGATGGTATTCAATACCATCGATTTTATATATTTTATCGATATTTTATATAATTATTCTTCGTATTTTACATCAAATTCAGTCTTACATTAGAATTAGGGTGTGTATAAAAATATATACTGTTGACTTGAATCAAAAGTGCTGTAAAGGCCTACTTGAATGAAGTTAATTTGAATGGCAGTGGACAGGTAAGATAAAGTAGGAAGTACTTTTAACGTCATTATGTATATTACGAATCTATGTCTAGATCTGAATAATACTTGAGCAATCAAATTGAAATAAAAATTACTTTTGTATTATAAAATGAAAGATTTTTACTATGTCCCAAACTTTTTCGCTTTTGCAATGCAGATCAGACGGCCGCAGAGTAAGAGTCCGGCAAAGAAGCCACGGCCATCATGGCTCACCTCAGTTGTTCTAAAGATTGAAAAAGAGAGAGAGGAAGCAATGTTTCTTGATTATACAATTAAATTTCCAAAAATATATTTAATTTGATCCAACTAAGGAGGTCAAGTTAGGATTCAAGTCGGTTGGGCAGCGTTCTGGAATCTACGAAAGAAATTTTTCCTCAAAGCCAGAAGACCAAAGTCTTCAAACAGTGCATGTTGCCAGTGATGACCTACGGATCAGAAATCTGGTCGCTGACTATGAGCCCTATTCGAAAGCTCAAAATCACACAATGGGTGATGGAGAGAGCTATGCTTGGTATTTCTCTACGCGATATAATTTGAAATGAGGTGATCCGTAAAAGAACCAGTCACCGACATAGCCATAAGAATTGCGAAGCTGAGCGTGGCAGAACCCCCCATAAAAAGGGCCGATGTTGTAGGGAGGGTCGCCGGTAGCCCCTGCAGCCAAGATGTGCAAGATCGGGCCATGTCGGCGTCATTAAGTGAGACCTGTCCTGCAGTGGATGTCCATCGGTTGAAATGAGTTGAAGTTAATTTGAAAAAAATTCAACTATACTCATAAAGCAAAGTAAATAAAAATATATGATCTTTTTGTTATACGTATATCGATACTTTTTGAAAAAGCCGATGCGATTTCGATCCGGAACCAATCGAGATCCATAAGCTCTTACTAATATATCCAAAATTAAAAAAATTAATAAAAACGCCTATAGTCATTACCAAGCCGTTGTGTCATATAATTAATACTACTTGTTTTAAGTATGAGCTCAGACCTGGACTTAGGGTAACATTGCAGAGTATGGATGACTATTGGAATTGACTTATGAGGTTATTGCTTAGTCCGGATGTCCCTGGGGCCCGGGTCCGCGGATGGAGCCCACCGGGTTGCGTCAAGTAACGATTTTTATATATAGAAAGCTGTTAGTTCTTTAACGTCACAGGCTGACGAGGGCGGAACTTCTCTATTTTATTAGATAAACCCTTATTTCGGGCGCCCACGTGATCATCATCGCGAATATCGTGTTCGCTGGCGCATTCTTGTAGTAATATTGTAATTGCTCCCAATCTCAAAGAAGGTAATTCAAATCGTGATCTGATAGTAATCATTCTTAAGAGTACCTCACTAAGAAGGAAGTAAAAATACCGTTATTCTGAAATCAAAATTGATACCAATACAATGATAAATAGTGGTAAAGTGATAAATAATGTGAGAATGAAAGAAGCGAAGGAGATGTGCAAGGATCGTGGCAAGTGGAAGGACGTGGTCTCTGCCTACCCCATGGGAATGAGGCGTGATGCTATGTTTGTATTTATGTACCAATACTAAAAAATAATATCCGTACAAAGTTTAATAAATGGTTTATAACAAGCTTAGTCTAAAACCAGTTTAACAAATTAACAGAGAATTAAAAGAAAACATTGATCTTTCGGTATTTTTAATTCACAGTAAAATGTTAAAAGTTTGGAATTTTAGGGAATTTCTAAAGCTGTTATAAATAAAAAGGTATAAAAGTCCTGAAGAAACAGGGAAAAAATTATCGCAAAAATGCAATTATATATAGATAGTAAGTATTTACCAATGAAATATTAAATGTAATGTAATTTAAAATATATCAAAATAAAGAACCATTGACGTAAATTTGACAAAAGTAAACGATTACCGTTGTGTATTTATTTTGTTGTAACAAACGTAAATGATCGAAATGTGAATGAAATGAAACAAGGCTGTATAAATGGAATAAGATGTCAAAGTATAATATAACGTTACAAAACAAGCAGCTGTTCTTGATTGAAAATTATAAAACTAGTTTACACGTTTACCAAAAAAGTATTCGATTAGCTAAAGTCCAATCTAATATTATTTACAGGTCTTCTGTTTGGCCCTCCCGTGAAACTTTCGGAATGGAAAATCGCGTATGTTAAACTTTGTAGTGGCAGCTATCTACAAATTAAAACATGTTTAGTTTAGTGTGAAAACAAAAATTTCGTGGACATTCCGGCATAAAATTTACATACTATAATTAGTAGTTAAAGAGCGTTGATGATTTTACTAAATTCAGACGATTTTAATTTTATCTTAATTAAATATAAAAAAAAACCCTTTTATATTATTAAAAAACTTTACTTTTCTTAAATTTAAATATTCCAAATTATTTACAATTTTGATAGAGCAGTGATAATTTGTATTGAACACCCTATCATTGCTCCTATACAATTAAATTATAAATCGAATGTGAGTGGGAATAATCAATTAAGTTAAGCAACGAGACATTTCTATGTAAACGGGCACTTTGGTATAGTATGGCAATTACAATTGTAAACCAAACAACAACAATTGCTTGGTTAAATTCGAAAAGCTTTTTTTTTAATAAAATTCGAAATATTGTTTTAATTCAGAGAATAAAATTTATTTTATACGTTTAAAACATGAAGTAAACTACAATTTCCGAGAACTAACAATTTCTCTTGTATCGTCAAATATATGGACTCTGATCTCGGAAGGTATTGGAGTACGGACTTCATTCGTGGTGTTGGATGGACGGTGATGACGTAGATAAACGACATTTCCAGAAACGCCTAACATTCAACTAGCGGATTCCTACTTTAATTATTAAAATTATTGAGAGATAACCTTTAAATCTCTTATCGAAGCTTTCACAAAAATTTCACGCTGTACACAAATACTATTTATAATCATTTTAATTTAACTCATTAATTACCATTTGAGGAACTTGAAAAATAGGTTTCCATGTCGTTTAAAGATGTAATGCATTTATAAATTGTCATTCAGCGAGTTTTTTTGGAAGCAAGTCATGAAATTTTTTTAATATATTTGGCGCATGCCAAAAACATACGCAGAATCGTTATATTTTTGACAACCTGCTTTCCTCCAATCAGCACCCAAGTGCACAATAAAGAAAATGGCAAGATTAATAACTCGTTACGAATTAGTGCAATTAAAATCAAGCTATGTTGCTCTTAATTTAAAGTATATTTTTCAATAATGACATAGTCAAAATAACTGTAACAATAACAGATATTCTTGTTACTTTAAATAGTACTTTAAAGCATTGCAACAAGGTTTGATTTTATTTCCAATTATTTGTAACACGTTATTAATCTTACCATCCTTACAATAAAGACGGACTCATCAGCAGCATGGCTGTCAGTATATATTTGAAGCTTGAACGATGCGCTTCCTCTCGTCACGTTGGTTTTTTTTGTTTGTGCATTTTGACAAATATGTTATCGTGTGTGGTGTATGGTTTGAAATATGGAGAGATTTCGGTGCAGTGACGTGAGATGTGACTTGTTATGCAAGGTTAGTTAAATAATAATAAGCTAATTAGCTACAGTTGGGGGTCATAACATATGAATAAAATATAACGTAAAGGGTAGTGGGTAATCATTAAAATATTGTTTTTTGCACGCCTTCAACAAATATTCTTTTGATAAAAGTCTGTATTTGTTAAAACAAGCGTGGAACTCTCAAAAAATTCAAATATAAAGGTGAAAATGTTCGGTAATCAAATATCAATGCTGTTGTATTTTAGTACAGCCATATGTTAACATGCGCGAGCGGCTCACGTTACGCATACCGTTAGAAATCTATTTAATTCATTACATCGTTGTAATAATGTATCAACAGATTTCGAATATGTCGTATACCGAAATAGGCAGATATGTATATAAATTGAGGGAATGAATATCGATTGTGGTGAGCAAGCCTGCGCTTTTCGAATGTCAAGCAAAAATTGCTCTTATGGTCATAGATTTCGAGTGTAGGCGTTTATATGACGTAGTGTATAAAAGTAATAGTAGTGGGTTTTAATTAGACCGCTATACATAAACCTTGATACTTTCTAGTTTCATCAAACGTATAAGCAAATAATTTTTGTTTGAAGATTATTTGCTTACAACTAGTCTATGGTGTAGTGTCACTCATTAAATCTAAGCCAAAACAAATCAGATTCTAAAAAATGTTAACCAAATATGTTACAAGATGGAGCAGTCCAATGGTTAGAAATGTGGATGATTGTTTGCAGTTACAGGTTCCAATACTGGGTGGGCACCAGTGACTTCTCTTTGTAAAACAGATGTTTCTCATTGTTCATTAACATTCCTCATTGTGATTTTCAATGAAGGAGAAAATTGTGAGGAAACCTGTATATATTGGTAGCAATTCTGGTATTTCAACTTATTTAATTGAGCATTTATCTTTTATATATTGATAGTTAAATTCTTACATGATATAGTGGAAACAATAAATTGGATATCATGATTTTATAAATGGGACACTGCAACCATATTTGATTAGGTCATGCAGTGGATGCCATAAGCTACTAACCAATGGCTAATTTATTGTAAAATATATTAGTGTGAATATAAATCAATAGAAATTTGTATATTTCTTATAAATGCAACTAGATATATGTTAAAACACTTTTCGCCTTCTGTCTAAAAAAACTAGGTATAGTGTAAGTTTTCATATAAAGAACCTTAACTATTTAAGTTGTTGTGTTTACATATATGCAATCTTTTCTTTTACCATACAATACTATTTTTAAAATAAACTCAGAGTTTTATGAAGTAAAATTAAATTTTAAATTGCCATGACATGAAAAGCTATTTGTTAGCAGTTTTGATGGACTAGAATTAAAAAATCTGGGTATTTGGATTTTGCCATCAGGCATGATATACACCATAGGATCTAATAATACTGGATAATGTTAGTGATAGCTAAATACACAAA
Source organism: Elymnias hypermnestra (assembly GCA_015832385.1). Classification (NCBI taxonomy): domain Eukaryota; kingdom Metazoa; phylum Arthropoda; class Insecta; order Lepidoptera; family Nymphalidae; genus Elymnias; species Elymnias hypermnestra. Next base: position 1,043,719 of record JACTOM010000094.1, read on the forward strand.
TTTTTTATTCTTTTTGTTGGTTCATACTCCCCTTTTATATATTTGATGATAATATATTTGTTATTGATCTAGTAAATTTCAAATATATTAACACTATCGATTTAATTATTTGTATTTTTTATATTTCTGTATTGAAGCACTATTACTTTACTCACAAAAAATGGTTTTACTTTTCATTATCTATTGACCATTTCAATTTAGAGACAGAAAACATGGCTGATAGTTGAGGTACTGAATCAATATAGAGCATATAGTTTCTGCCACTTCACCAAATCAAAGTGTGTGGAGGGCTCTTGGTGTTAATGCAGTTTGACTTTATGAGCAAAAATTATATAGTGTCACCTATTTTTAATTATTATATCACACTGAAAGCACATGTTAAAGATTTCTTTGTAATGAGCTTTTGAAGTTTGAGCTATATGGTACTAGTAATATCAATCACCTTTTTGATGTGATATTTGAATAAACAAGCTGCAACTATAAGGGATTCTACTATTAGTTCATACTCTGGGTATTTTTAAAGGAAGGAATTGAGGAACAATTTATTTGTGACTACATCTTCTTATGTACATTGTTAAGCATTCAGGTAAACCTGAGGTCCTAGGTTCCGGTTCAATTGATTTCAGTACCTTTTTACTTACTTTAGTCTGGTAAGAAATTTAGTGGTACATACAGCATACTAGGAAATAAGAAAGGGTTAAAATATATATCTTGAAGTAACAAACATCTACAGATAATCTTAGGATATGTTTTGTGTATAATATTTCTGTTATTTATCTACAACAAACATTTAAAATATGTTCCTTTCACTTTATTAATGACATGGAAGTTAGGGCTCAGACACACATAAACTTTAAAGTTCTACTCTTCCTGTCTATATAAATAAAAACAATTGGTGTGCTTTTTCATCTGTTTGTTTCCACTGTTTTGATGAAAAAAACTAGACCAATTTTGATAAATGAATTACTGGTAAATTTTAAATGTGGTATGTAGTTGTGGTAAATAGATTAGTATTACTGCACAAAAACCAACATTACTCGAGTAATACCGCCTAAAGCTAGTGTACTATATATTATGTCTTCAAACTTGCATTTCAACACAAGTTGAAGTGACTTGTAGTGGATGATGCTTGATGTTTGAAGTATTTTTCGATTATTAATTATACAGCACCATCTATTGAAATCTGACATAACAGTTTAAAAGTTTCTTTCTATGTAATGAGTTTAAAACTTGAATTGGGTGGTGCGGGAATTAATTTTAATCTTTATATCACTTGTTTCTATTTCAGCCCCCATACTTTACATAATATTACGTATTTTTTTAGGAAGGTAGGTCACTAATCTCTTGTACACTTCCATACATTTATTATGTGAGAGCAAACAAAAGATCGAGAAAAACGAACAAAGTGTACGTCGCTTTATGATTACCATTTAGCGTTAATAAAATCAAAATCGAAAGTGTGCCGTTATTGTTAGCATGTCAAGATAACACGTTTGTTGACCTTAAAACGTTGCTCACGTTTTAAGAATAGGTTATCAACGACATTTCTGTGATCCATCAAGATTTATATGTTTTTATTTTGCTTGTGTTCTCCTGTCTAAACAGACTGAATAAAATATTACTATATAAACTTTGTAATACAACAAAATCCACGATGACGTAGTGATTAGTGGATGCTACTGAAGTGAGGGGTTACATTTCAGCCTTATTATTATTATTAAAATTTTGGCATATAGTAGTGACAGAAGAGCACTGCGCACTCTGCTAATGTCCATTTAAGCCTTTTTCGAAAACTTTTGAGCCAAGTTTGTCAAACTTTTTTTTAATTGATGTCAGGCTAGCGCTTGACTGTGATGATACCTGATGGTAAGTCATGATACAGTTAAAGATAAAAGAGCGCAAGTCTAGTAAGAGACAATTTACCTTTTATGTTTTCTACAAAGCATCGTACCGGAACACAAATCTCTTGGCGCTTGGCGCTTGGCGGTACGTATTTGCTGGTAATGTAGTAATTTACGACGGCCGAAGCCTCCCACCAGTCCACACTCAAACAAATTAGATAATGCAGTATCTTAAATTCCTTTTTTCGAGGATTGAAAGCAAAGCGAAAATTCTCACCACTGCGCCGGCGAAACTGTGAAATTTTACTCATATAAGTACTACTGGTGTGTGATTTCGTCCGTGTGGAATAGTGTCTTTGGGTAGCATTTTTAATACATACATACATATATAGCATCACGCCTCATTCCCATAGGGGTAGGCAGAGACAACGTCCTTCCACTTGCCACCATCCTTGCATATCTCCTTCGCTTCTTTCATTCTCATTAAACCTTTCATACCGTGGTGGTAGCATTTTTAGTAATATAGATAAAGAGCTTGTCCTTTCTTAAACTCTAGTCTACCTGTGTCCTAAATTTCATTTAAACCGGATCGGTAGTTTTAGCGTGAAGACTGACAAAGATACGGTCGCATTTATAATATTACTAAGGATTGTTATATTATACCCTTCAGCGGCAAACTTTTACAGACTTTGAATGGCATATTTATTTATATCGAATTGACAATCTACATAATTTCAAGCTCTAAAATTGACGCTACTTCCATCCCATATAACTCTTTTTTTTTCGCATTAAAAAGCAACCTATGTCCTTTCTCATGCTCTAGACTATATGTGTACCAAATTTTATTTAAATCTGTTCAGTAGTTTTGGCTTGAAAGCGGGACAGACAGTTGCTTTCGCATTTATAATATTGTAAATATAACTTATATCACCCGGCGTGCTTAGCAATGCTACATTTTCTGAACAACCTGTGCGCAGCATTGCGCACACTAGAGCATAATGTATAATTTTTATATTACTAAGGTATTCTGGGTACCTCAGTTGTTCCAAAACTAATTTTTATGCCCTATTTCACCCTGTACATGTTTATATATGTAAATAGAAAAAAATACTTCAATAGTTTAGGCGTTGAAAACATTACAAGCAGATAGAGTTATTTCCGCATTTTTAATACATGTTATATATATTGGAAACCTTTCAAGAAATGAAATAACTGTGCACTCGTCTTATGTCGGACACGCACTGCAATGCCTCTTATATTTAAGTAATATAAAAAAAGACTAAAATCCTAAAACCATACATAGAAAGAAACATTAAATCCTTTTACGTCAGCTTTTAGAAGATGGCACTGTAATTTTGTATACAAAATATATTTAATTAGTATTTGGTAAAAATATATTAATATCTACCACTACAAATTTTAATAATGGTATTGAAGTCGATTGGGTGAATTAAAAATATTTTATTGCACAGGGAGAGTGTAAACTAATAGTAGGAATTGAAAGACAAATATATTACCATGTAAGTATACTATGTCATATTCATCGTCACATAAGGATTAAAAAAATATTAAAGTCGTATCTTTGCTTTATAGTCTAAGATCCCGCTGCAAAATTGATACGTTCAGTTTGTATTGAATAGACATAAATTTATGATGCTAAGTTATAAAAGGGGCAAAATGTTTGTGAAATGAACCAACGTGAATAACGCTTAGAAGGCTGTTACTATATCATAAAATCACATGAATTTATAATCTTACAGCAATTATCAACATTTCGGGACTTACCGAGTTAATACTCCTGTAAGATCATAAGTTTATGTACGCCATCTTTTTTTTTGATACATATTTACTCACGTACTCACCTGTGCCGCTCAGAAGTGACTGCATAGCGCTCATAGTTATTTTATGATATAGTAACTGCCCGTTAAGCTTTATTCACCTTGGTTCAATGCCAATCCAAATATGTCCTGGAATATGTTTAATTGAAAGAATGATTTTGAAGAATGAGATTGAAAGAAGCGAAGAAGATATGCAAGGATCGTGGCAAGTGGAAGGATGTTGTCTCTGCCTACCCCTATGGGAATAAGGCGTGATGCTATGTATGTATGTATGTATATGTTTAATTTAATTAATAAATATTGAATTTTTGGAAAAAAATCTTTTCGTTCAATAACCCTCAGTGCCTGAAGACTCAAAGTCTTCGACAGTGCACCTTGCCACGACTTTGAGACGTGGTCGCTGACTATGAGCCTCGTCCAGAGTCATTCATCGGGCAGCGGAAAGCGTAATGTTTGGAGTTTCTATACGTGATCGAATCAGAAGCAAGGAAATGTGTAGCAGAACCAAATTTACCAATATAGTCTTACGAATCGCGAAACTGAAGTAAGAATGGGCGGGGCGCATAGTCCATGGACCGATGGGCCTCATTAGTGAGACCTTTGTCCAGCAGTGGATGCCCATCAGTTGAAGCTCGTAATTAAGCAATATAAACGTGGCGATTTTGCAACTGGATCTTAGGCTATTAGATATGAAGCAAGTTTGATTGACGTAATTGTAATTCGTTACCTAAAGGCGAGAATAACAAAGTTAAGTAGTAAGCTTAGATAAAAAACACAGCAATATACATCATGAACAGAATATTCCGAAGTGGTCATTCAACATTATTGCAGAAACTGAAAACAGTTCTGGTCTACTGAATAGTAATGCAAAAAATATAAAAACAATTCATTTCCTGTCCTACCTGATTTATAAATTATATATTACATTTTTAATATATATAATATAAAATTATAGTCTTCCCGTATTTTAAAATTATTTTAGCTTTATGATCGTCTGCTTATATTGTGCAGACGAGTCAACACAGTAAAATAGATTTGATTAAACTATTGAATATTATGTTACTCTTAGAAAAATGTCTTCAATTTTATTTAGTTTACATGTAAATGTTTATCCTAAGGCTTTATTGTCAGCCAAAGTAGGTACCTACATATATAACTATAGGTTGTAACTATATAGGTATAGGTGTGAGAGGCGCGGGAGCTGCCAAGTGGACACGCGGAACACACCTACCGTGGATGACGCCGACTCCAAATATAAGAATACGAAGAAAATAATACGCAATTATTTTTTACTTTTTAGAGCATATTTATATATTTGTAAGATTTTGTTTTGAAGACTTTTTTGTAAAAATTCTTATTTATTTTGTAAAATATTATTTTGTAATTATTTAATACTCTAATAAGTCAGGGTGAATAGGAATCTCTTAGGCAAGCGTAGTCCACCTTTAGCTGCATCAACACTTAACATCAGGTGTAATTGCAGCTAAGCCCATGCCTTTTCCCTGTAAAAGAATAATTAAATACATTTATTTAACTACTTCCACTGGACAGCAAAAGGAAAAGAGGTAGACAGGCTAAGACATGGGAAGATGACATCAGAAAAGTAAGAGGTCCAACATGTTCTCGCACAGCAAGGAATAGAACGGAATGGAGAGCTTTAGGGGAGGCCTTTCTCGGAAGACAAGCTGACGAGTAAAAACCAATTGCCAACTAATTATATTTGTATATAAATAGATTTAGTAAATAGAATTATAATTTTAGAAAAAGTTAATAGGTAACTTGAATAGATATAGGCACAATATTGTAAATTTAAGCTAAGGTCAACAGTAAAGGCTTTTCTATTTTATTTATTTAACTATAACAAATCAAAATGGTGGCAATAGTTATTTGGCAGTGACAATGACGATCGAAATCTCGGGGAAAACTGAAGTGAGGGCTCTGGCTTCTTCCTTCAGTCCTAAGTCAGTGTGTTATTCTAGCAATATAGTTAAAATAAATCTCTTAACTGCCTCATTGGTCTAGTGGTTAGCATGTTCGACTACAGACATGAGGTCCTGGGTTCGAGTCCCGGGTCGGGCCAATTCAAAAAACCAATATTGAGTTTTCTATTAAGATTTTCTCAATATTTGCCCGAAGTTGGGAAGTTGGCGGTGTGATCCACCCCCGTGCCTCGGAGAGCACGTTAAGCCGTCGGTCCTGCGCCTCGCTTCTTGGAGTGAGGAGGCCTGTGCCCAGCAGTGGGACGTTAATGGGCTGCTACTCACTTAAATCCGTCTTCTATATACATATACAGTAACCCCCTCTTACAAAACGACCACTAGGTAATTTGACTTGAAACTGACGGCTTCGTGTGCCATTTATGGCAAGGCGCATACCACTGGTTTCAGATTCCTCTTACGAATTATTACTTTATTTATTAAATCACCAAATAAATATATATGTATAAAACTTTAGATACAAAAACAAACAAGAAACAGATTATTACACAACATGAACATCGATAACAGGCTTATACAGAAATTGAATAATATGTTTTTAACAAAAAATAAACAAAAGCAAAATAGTTCAGGTTTAGATTTCATAAAATCAAAATATTCTTTATTCAAGTTGACTCAAAAAGCAGTTTTCAATCGTTAGTAGTCTGTCCGTTGATAAAAAATCTACCACCGGATCGGAAAGTTGGAAAACGATAAAAAGAAATCTAGGATAACATTTTGAATACATGACTTTGTTTAGCCCAAATAAGAATTTAGGTATTAGTAAATTAGAAAACATGTACACCAATATTTCTTTAAAGAGTCCATAATTTTTTTTTACTCTTTAAAAAATTATTATAACCTTGTGAAAAATTCTAGTAGGCTTCACAAAGTTAACAATTCATTCAAGGGTAATTGTATACCTTTTTATATTAAACTCCCAGAATAAGTTACAAAGACGTCAGTTAAGTTTAATTCTTAAGCTAATTGAGAAATTGTTCTATAATTTGAACGAATGAATTGCTCTAATCGAAATAGAATATATTGTAGTTATGACGAGAAAAATAAGTTACACCCGACTGAGTTTGTTGTGGGCTCTTCTCAGAACAGGGCGCTAGGGAACTCTCGTAACTTTAGGTTCTAAGTCGTTCTTCATATCAGTCATTCATTTTAATAATATTATGGAAAAAATCTATATTTGACGATTCAAAAGTGCTGTAATAGCCTTCTGGAATAAAGAATTTTTGTATTTGAACATCCTCAAATAAGTCAATTAAGTGAATTACGTGCAGTCGTATTTATATTTCCTTCATATTTGTTTTCAGGTGGATACATAAAGATTCGGCGTTAATATCAAAATCAACAAAATGACGTCTCGGTAAGTTTATCATCTTTTTACGATTTATAGACAATAATTGAATTATTATATACCTTAATGACTTTGTGTCATTTAAACCGTAGATATACTGTATATATATAATTTCAGGTTCAATTCAGGTGGATTCAATAATGATTAAGATTGAAATTTCTATCTCATAGATTAGGAATTTCTTCATATTTACATTGGGATCGGGTACAGTACAATTTTTGAAATTCAACGTTTTGAAGATCTAACCGAAATCCTCATTATTATTATAAATGCGAATATAACTTTGTCGCGCTTCCACGCCTAAACTACATTTAATATAGCCTTTGTTGCTCAGTGAAAATGCAGCTAGCTACTGGTGAAAAATTTTTTCAAATTGCTCCAGTAATTTTTGTGTGAAACCGTTACAAACATACATAAATACATTCAAAAACACAAATGTGCCTCTTTATAATATTAGTTAAGATAAGATACTTCTTAACCGTGATCGCACCTGATAGTAAGTGATATTACATATTAAAATATATTAAATTATTTCTTACCATCTGTTATGTTAGTAGCTAAAAGGTAAAACCAAACTATTTTTTTTATAGATTTCTCGTATCAACTGTTCTGTCGGATTGTCTTTGTTCATCAGCAAATAGTCTCTTGATATGTGTCTGCATCGTATATAATTTTTATGAACATTAAAACGTTGCTAATTTGCGAATGAGATTTGTTATTAATAAAAAGCAATTACATTTAGCTGTTAAGCAACTCTTATAATATTCTGTAAGACGCTGATAAGATGTTGATAACGTAATTATTCTATGAAGTCTTAGATACTTTGATTCCATGTATTGTTTATTTATGTTCAATATGTATATATATTACGCCTTTTTACAATAGTACGTACCAAACGTTACTTTGACTCTTATTTTCTCCTATTTTATTTAGTTTACCAATTTCATGGTTGCATAAATATCGTAAGATATTAATTGGTTGTTACAATCATACCATTTTTATGTATACACTAGCAATGACCCTCATAGATATCCGATCTCGTGGCAAAGGAAAGTCTACTATATCGGACTTATTTTCTCTATCTATCTATCTCTATATCGGATTGTAATTTTTAAAACCGTTATATCTTTTGAATGGAATGTTCTATTTTAATCATATAAAAGTATTTTACATATATTGAAACGGTCTTTAATAAAACAAATAGCATAAGAATTAATACAGAGATAGGAATGATATGGTTTTATTTTTATTGTCGGCACTTTTATTAACTTTTCTAATTACTATAGTAGTATGGCATAATTATAGTAATTGGACATATGGTCTTCCGGACTTTTATATAGATATTAATACGTTCTATAATATTGTGAAACATTTTTTTGTTTCACACCTTGGGTTACATTAATACATTTTGCTTAGGGATCCCTATATTTTTTGAAAACCAATATAGTCTAAATCGTTTAGAGAAAATGCAGCTTTCTAATAGTGAAAAACATTTCGAAATCGGTTCAGTAGTTTTTGTGTGAAAATTTGTGTTCGAAGTATAGATCGTTTACATATTTTGTGGTATTTGCGGCTCTTGACTTTGAAGTTAATATGTTTCGCGTTTGCTGATTGAGTTTATTATTTTGTATTCTCTTTTTTGTATATTTATTCTCTAAACAGTTTAAAATATCTTAATTTTTCATTATTTTGTAATAATTTCTTAAAAAAAAAAATATTTCTTAAAAAAATTCACAAATTCGTTGCGATATGAAAAAAAGAGATATAATATTTTTTTAATAACTATACAACAGTTCAGTTAATTACTTGTACAATATTTTGTCATATGAAAAAACGTTTTATAATCTCTAAAAATACATTTACTGAATTCAAAAAGTTATTATAAACTAGATGATAAAGCTCTTTTAGTCACTAAACTGCTGAATAACAATTAATTGAAATCTATAGACATTTTTTTGATGATCATTGTAATTACGTCCTTATTTATGATGGTTTATCATAAAAATGTTGTGATTTTAATAATGTTGTAAAAAAGTATTTTATTACAGCATAAATTACATGTAAAAATACTGGTCCTTAGTTACACAGTATTTTATTAGTAAATGTTTCCTAGTGACCAAAATTGTCTAATAACTAGGCATTTTTAGCCAGAAATAATAATATGGATATGAAAAAAGTTTTAAAGACGATTGATATGAAATAAAAAAGCTTTCCTACGCCATCTAGCATAGCATGAGATTTTTAAATTCATTCAATTTTCCACAAATTAAATCATTTCATTTGTTACAAGTTAAAATAATGTTTAAATTTGATTAGAGGAATAAAAAAGTATTTTATTAAATTAAATGTGTGAACCAGATATATTTATTAAAGCTATATTTTGGAAACGAACAGTACATATAACATAAAAATAAGAAAATATCTATTAATACCTTACAAACAAAACGGTTTCCAAGATTTTGTGTGAGTCAGAGATGGAATGGTTCAAATTCAGATAATAACTTGTTGTACTGTTTACAACTTCTTGTGATTGTATTCTCTGAATATCTTGTTTTAGAATGTGAAATATGAAACATATTAGTCCTATGGTGAGAATTAATTCCTGGACTGATTAAATTAATTTTTGAAAGAAGATAAGGGGAGTCGATATACATAAGGAAAGTGTAAAGTAATAGTAGGAAATAAATGAACAGTTTCTTGGTTAATTATAGTATAATTGTGCAAAAATTTAACTTCATGAAAAGTTTTCTTTTCGGAATTCTTTCCTTAAAAGATCAACTGCATAGGCCTATATTTTGAAGACTTATTGAGTTGTGATTTAGGTTGGACAGACTGTTTGTCTTGCTGGAGGCTGGTGCAGGTGCAGCAACAAGAAGAGCGGCAGCATGGCAATTGGGAGAGGTGCAGAAAGCACACCCTGAAGAGTTGCATCGGTTGCTGGCAAGGCTCATGAAACATCTGCGTTCTTCAGCCTGGGAGACAAGAGTTGCAGCTACTCAAGTAATTTTTATTTCTTATTAATTGATCACAGCGCTTGACTGATGGTAAATGCTATTACAGTGGTAAGATGGATGGTAATAATATAATTTGGAAAGAGACTACTTAATGGTTTTATAAGGTATCAATTACTATTTGATATAGATGGATTATATTTTATATACATACAGACTTCATGCAATATAAGACAAGATACACAAAGAAATACACAACTCACCAACTATCTCTCCATCTGGTGTACATTTTTTATATTAATGAACAAATAAATGGAACTTCCATAATAGTATAGTATTGTAATTAAATACATAGTTGTTCATCATAGTTGCAGACTTTGTATAAAATACATAAAGTTACAGAAACTTTTAAATTCAAGATTATTAAATACTCGTAGCGTTACGCCAGTGAGTTTGAATATGTTTAATTTAATATCCTTATATATATTTTCTAAACTGTTAGAATCCAGGCTCATTAAACGAGTCAATAAAAAACTATAATATATTATATATTTATACTTAACTAACAATGGAAAATCACTCGAAATCTCAGACACCTGTCTGTTATATATACTACTAGCTGACCCAACAAACGTTCTTTTGCAATATAATTACTTTTATCGCTATTAAAAAATAGGGGTTGGTGATTTTTTTAAATTCTTTTGTTTTTAAGGAACTTTTCTATTTTTAATAATACACGCCAGCCCTATCGTAATCTTATAAAGTAACACACAACAATTTAACAATAAAAAGAAATATAATTACAAAGAAAAAAGACTTACATTTGAGAGAATCATTAACAAATTTATATAACTTAAAAGCCAAATAGCTCAAAGGTTCACTTAAGATTGAATAAAAACACCAATATTTCTAAAATTTAAATTTAGTTCATGCGTTAATGTTTCTCTCAAACTTTGATTCTGAACACATGCCATTAGCAAGTGTTCAATATCTTCCGTGACTCCACAAATTGCACAATTAGGGGAAGAACTCTTCCTCATAAGATATTTGAACTTACCCAAAGGCATTTGTCCAGACCTTTCTCTAAATGCTATCACTAACTTATTTCTATTAATAGGGTTGGCGATAGAAAGGTGAAAATTTAGGGTTGTATGTATTTTTGTATACAGCATTACAAAAAATTAAAAAAAAGAATTTCGTCCAAAAATTTAAGGGTGAACAACCCTTATCACTTAGGGGTATGAAAAATAGATAGTAGCCGATTCTCAGACCTACTGAATACGCGTATAAAATTTGGTACAAATTGGTAAACCTGTTTTGCAGGAGTACAGTAACTAACATTGTGACAGGGAAATTTTATATATTAGAAGATAATAATGGTAATAAGTTGTTGAATTAAAAATATAGTTTTTATATTATCCTTAATTATATGTCTGCGTAGTTTTAATTTATTTATGATATGTGCATCATTTTAAATCAATTAAAATGTCCCCTCTCTTTTATGAATATCTGAATTGTTAACGTAAATATGTATATGAATATCAAAATACTAATCTTAAGAAGCAATGTTTTCAATGTAATCAATTATTTTTACACGTGTGATCAGAGAACACGTGCAAATGGATAACGCCCTTGTATTATTATAAAATAGATTCTCTGGCAACTTTATTTTTGTAATCAGCTGTTCTTCAGCAAATATTAAAGTGAAACTTCTTTAGGCGCTTGAAGGTAAAATTTTTACGGATGAAACGCGTGACGAACATTTGCGGCGTTTTTTATGCTAATTCGTTTTAAGGTTAGGTTAGGTTTTAATTTGCCACTCGTCATTTAATAATAACTGCCTCATTGGTCTAGTGGTTAGCATGTTCGGCCATGACTTACTGAGGTCTTGGGTTCGAGTCGTGGGTCGGGCCAATTCGAAATGGATATTGAGTTTTCTACTAAGATTTTTTCAATATTTGCCCGAAGTTGGGAAATTGGCGGTGTGATCCACCCCCGTGCCTCGGAGAGCACGTTAAGCCGTCAGTCCTGCGCCTGATCTCTCCGGTCGTGTCGGATGCCCGTCATATCGGACTATGAGAGTGAAGGAATAGTGAGTGCACTTGTGTACTATGCCTGCCAATCCTCAGTGGAGCAGGGTGGTGGGTCTATGCTCTAATAACCCTCTCATATGAATGAGGAGGCCTGTGACCAGCAGTGGGACGTTAATGGGCTGCTACTTACTTACCATTTAGTAATTTAATATAATATTTTCCATAAAATATTTCATAAATTCTCTTTTAATTTTTTTAAATTGAAAAACGAAATTTAAAAATTAATTTGTCAAAAAAGATTCACGTCAGACATTCTACTTTGTACTTTTAATTTTTTTCAATACTGACACCTTACACACAGTTTGATAACACAGCTTCATAACGAAATGAAAGATATTTGCTTGGCATCACATCTCTTGCTAGTAGGATGGTCTAGTTATGACCAAATCCTTCCACAAGGCCAGACCTAACTGAATTTAAAAGTACAGTCGCAATCGGATATAACGACATTGAAGGAATCGTACATTTCGGACGTTACGTCCGATAGTTGCTATAAGCAATATACACAAGTCGTCTTATTAACAGCCAATGTGTATATTTTTAGTATGGATATAGTTTATGCTTATGAACTTGTTTCCTAATTAAATGTGGAAAAAATAATAAAGTAGCTTCAATACAGTTCGTAGACTAGACTTTATTTAACGTCATTTAACTCTGTTTTTTAAACTGAGCCTTCTTTTTCGCGGAACAAGTAATTGGTTGTTATAGCTGATAGATGTCGATAAAGATTCGTCGTTTCAAGCGAAATTTGGTCGGGTCCTTGCCTGTCAGTCGCTATAACCGATATGTCGTTATATTCGGTTTCGACTGTACAATTGCCAAAATGTGCATTACGGGGAATAAAATCTGAAGCCAATGCTCGATTATTACGCCATAAAGACCATTCTAGATTGTTATAAGTGTAGATATATAAGTTTCTTTAATTTATACATCTACACTATTTTGTACATCAACCTTGCTTTCCCTGCCTCCATTTATATGTAATGCGTATACTTTTAATTGTTTCAGTAGATGAGAGTTAGTCAATTGAAAGTAGTTATGTACTGTTAAGTAATTAATCTTAATTTCTAATCGTTAAAGAATGTACAGTAATAGGAAATGGCAATGAAAATCTTTGGCCCAATTATTCACAGAGGCCGATTGACATTGGTATTTCCCGCTGAAATTACATTGTTATCTTGAAACCAAAGCTATAAGGATTACGATTAAATTGTAAATTTAGTGCAACACTAATTGTAAAAACATAAAATTATATCATTATAATGTATTGATAATGATTATTGCGTGTCTTTTTGTTATCAGGCCGTAGAGGCGATATTATCTAAGGTTCCAGAATGGAGTCCTCCACCATACTGTACTACAAAAGGTAAATAAAGGTTTCATTTTGGTATAGGATAGTTTAAATAATAAATTGTACCTTTGTTTCTCATAAATTATATTATGTATCTACATTATTATGTATGTCATTGTACATTTCGGTGTAGGTAATCATCCTGAGGAAATATGTATGTATATCCCTGGAGTAATTCTGGGGTCCATCCTCTGAAAACCCTCTCTGCTGTGATCGAGGCTCCCTTAATCCATTTTATATTGTTTGGAAATGCTTTACACGTACGCTGGGTGGAGTATACATCTACATCCAGAAGCGTCAGATTCACTGCTTCGCCAGAATACCCACTTAAACCCAGCGAAATCCTCTTCACCAGTGTGCCAGTGGATGCCAGATGTTCGCAGACTCATTCAGCTCTGGCGTCCTGGATAAATCCGACTCAAATGTTCAAGAAAGGTAGAGCAGGCTGAAAAAATTGAGACGTCTGGTACCACCTACCATGTCGGGGGAGGGTTGGGGGGAGGGGGAATCGACCGCTCTCTCTCTCTCCCTTTGCCTTTCCTTCTCCCTCGCCTCTCCTTCTGTAAAATAATAGTTTAACCGGAAGCAAAGGATGCCTCAACCTCTCTCAAGATTAGTGAAATAATAATTTTGCATAAGTTTCTATCATTCGCATTAGGAAGGAAAAAATTTGCAATATATTAACTCTGTGTAGATACTTACGTACAATATATTTGGTTTACATCATTCATCGTTTAGTTTATGCTATCTGTTCAAATATTGTGTTTTGTTGATTGCCTAAATAAATAATTTCTTCTTATCGTGTCGTAAAACCTAACGAGTCACAATTTCACGTTTTGTAGGATAAATTTACCGGGAAAATTTTAACTAATAACAATTCTAACAACAAAATAATGACACTTCAAAATAGTTTTCTGAGCCTTTTCGAATAAAATATATGTTGTCTTTAAATGTAATGAGATATATTCTATCTATTGAAATGTTAGGAAGTATCTCATGTTTCCATGTCATGTGTTTATAAATTAATGGAGAAAATTTGATATAAATAAAATGTTATTAATGTGAAATTTGTAATATTCTCTATTTTGTCTTTCACTTCTTAGATTCAATTTCTGACGCTTTTAGTGGTCTTAGGAATAACTGTAATGGAATTTATTATATCTATAGATTTGATAGAAAAAACGACTTTCGTTTATATATTTATATTCATGTCTTAAAAAACACGATACAAATAAAATTCACATCAAATTGCAGTCGAATGCACTTTGTCAGCGATCAAATCTCACTCATCTCTTCAACAAGTGATTTCCGTTATATTATTAGCATACAGGATGTCACAATTGATTTATATTATCATGATATATGTACTGTCTGGGTTAGAACTAAAATGACTCTTATTTTATTTGAAATAGAAGAGGAATTAGAGCAAGACGACGTCGGGCGGCTGCGGTGCGAATCCTTCGATATAGAGCAGGTCCTGGAACATGGAGCACATCTAATGGGCTCTGAGGGGCATGAGTATGACCTCGAAGAGGAAGCGCTATCAGCTATGGGTGAGAAAACTTATTTGGTTTTGGTGTATATGAACTCTGACGTTATATTAAATTTGATCGTCTCTTGAACACTTGTATACGCCTTTTTTGACGCCGGAGTGGCTTTCTGTTTGCTTTTCATCATTCTCTATAATCCAGCTGCCTAAATAACAGCCTTAAAGAACGGCTCAGTTTTTGTTCAAGCGTCCATGGAAGAAAGCTGTGATCTGCTGAGAACAGGTTGCTGACTGTATCCTCTCGTCGCACAGGTTTTTAATCATGACTCGTTTACAGTCAATGCAATTCGACTGTGGAATGAGTTGCCGTTCAGAAAAGCCACTTCAATTTATTCTTTCAAAGCAATAGTAAAAAAATACGCTGTTAGGAGGCTGCTCTTGAAAACGAAGACAGATGATAGTACTAAAAACACCTTTGACGATGGGATGGAAAAGAAATCGATCCTGATTTAAAAAAATCATATTTTGACGTCTTAGCCCGGGTCAACGACTTCTACCCGACGCGGCCGCGGCCAGTCCTCGTGGGCCAAAAATAATTTTAATCGCATTTTGGTGTTATCTAAATATTGGGGTAATAAAGCGCATAATATAAATTGTAAATATAAAGGTCGCTGGTTCTTGCGTGTACTTTTTGAGTATAAACGATGCGGCTTCTTTCGCTTCTTTTTGGGTTGTGAAGGTGACCTACAGATTAAAAGACCGGGGTGCGTTCCGTTTCAAATTGTAATATTTGCGTAAACACTAAATATACAAACCCATATATCATCTTTATTGACAGATTTTTGAATAACGATAAGTATTTAAAAGTTAGTCAGTTGAAAATTAGATTTGGTTATACATATTTGGTAGTTATAAAGACTTATATTAAATTTTAGCACATATGTTTTATAGTATTTATAATACTTTGAAATTAAACTATCCACTCACTAATATTTGATGAATCACTAAAATTAGGCATTTCGATGGGTTTCAATGAGGTTTGATACTTATTTGTAATAACGTCTAAATCCAAGAAATATAGGCCAAGGGAATATTGAGTACTGTCAAGATTTTCAAAGCGGATAAGAAAGTTCAACCGCTTCCGTCGCGATATATCTACGCCTTTAGATATGTAGGTGTCATCAACTTTTCTCTAATTTACTATTTAGGCGTGTCTCTTAGTTTTATTTATTTCATAGCCAATAGTTAGTTAGCCTATATTAATGTTCATACGTTGCTAGGTAAATAAAATTGAAATTTATATATTAATACGTCAAGCAAAAACTTTGTCCTCTTTTTGTTACGACAATTCCACTGACGTAGGAGTATGGAATTTCCCACACTTATAATTTATATAGAGACTGAGTGCAGAGTGCTCATATTTAGATTATGAATAAAATACTTACTGTATTAATATCAATAAAAATAACACTACACACACTACAACGTATTTACACACACACACACGCGTTTATATTCTCTTGTGTGATTAGAAAAGTTAAGTTTACATAAAATTTCAATTTTTTTTTTCTTTCATACGAACCTTATCCTGACAATAACAAACAGAACAACTAAAGTATTATTAAAATTAACCCACCCATGTACGCGTAACGCCTCAACATAGGGTAATAGGATAGCAATTTATATTATACGCTATATTACCCCAATTTTTAGATAACACCAAAAAATGATTAGAATTTTTGGTCCACGAGGACTGGCCGCGGCCGTGTCGGTTAGAAGTCGTTGACCCGGGCTGAGACGTCAAAATATGATTTTTTTAAAATCAGGATCGATCTCTTTTCCATCCCAAATCAATATCAATAGAACTTTAATCATTTTTAATTTAAATTAAATATGGTTGAATTTCGACCCATGGGCGACTACTAATACATATAAATACGCCCAACAAATAATAAGTTAATCAATACATGCCATTCATAAAGTCACGGTTATTGTGATGTTCTAAAGTGTTTTAAAATCGAGTTTTAGGGGTTCCATACCCACCATGTAGACGAAGCTAATATTATAATACATAATATTAAAATACTTAAATGATATATTCTATTACACATATTTTATATATCAATCAAATACAGAAACTTTTGAACCCTCAATTATGCTTATTATTTGAAACCGTTTTTTTGGCTAATTTCCATTCATGATAACTATCTTATTTCGTATACACTGCCAATAATCTTAATCTAAAGAAATAGGTGAAGCATGAACAAGCAGGATTTGACTCCGTACTAATTCCAGTGTTTTCAAGTCAATATGCATATTCAAATAATTTTAAATACTGTATTAATTTTAACTACGACAGTTACTTGACATAAACTTGAAGGGAACGTTTGTAAGCGTCTTTAAACATAAATACATTTTTTAACAAAAAAAGTACCGCCTTCAAAACAAACCCTTACAAATATATTAATTTGCCTCAAAAAGTAAAAAAGGTTTTGAAGGCGGTTCTTATTTTGTTAAATTGCCACACCCGGGATCGAACCTCGCAACCTTATTCGTTACAACTCGGTTATTTAGCCAATACGCTATCACCAGTCTTTTATATGGTAATCGAGCACATCACTAATACACAAAAGCTTCCTATCCCCCCCCCCCCACAAGGCTACTATAGCTTCTTACATAATGCGCCTTATAAATATTGCAATGCAGCAACAAACGTAAGTTCATTGCCATTTGATTACAAACAGTTAGATATTCTGCCACAAACCGCACCTTTACTGTAAACCGTTGAGAAATTCCATTGATCGTCATATTCAACTACGACAATCACTTGACCATACCACCCTTATGGTAGGTGACTCAAATATCCGGATAGTCTATAAAAGATTCTGCCGAGTATCGACAATTTGCTCCTAAGAATTGAGGAGTTCCGTCACTTTGTAAAGGATCCCATGATCAAAACATTACTAAGCTATAATTAACCAACCCCTTAAGTATATCCTTTCCAATAAAAACGAATCATCGAAATCGGTTTGCGTGATCTTGAATTGAATGCAATTTTAACATTTACCCGGTTTTCTCATGGATGCTATCATCAGAACAGATTTATATGGGAGTCTACGACAAGCACCATCTTTCATATAAAAAGAATCATCAAGATCGGTTCACCCAGTCGGAAGATATGAGGTAACAAACATAAAAAAATACAGACGAATTGATGACCTCCTCTTTTTTTGAAGTCGGTTAAAAATAAATTTTACACAGTGCTTTAATCCTATTAAGAGACGGCTTATACGTGTGATCCAATTTAAATTATTACCGAACAGAGTTTAGTAAAGGTCACAAAAATACTTGCTTGCCATGATCCAATTTCTACATAATAGAAGACCTGTTCCGCATCCGAGGTCGTCAGAAACACTTGCATAAGCAAACCTGGCTTGGATATTAGGCGCGACCAATTGAAATATACCTAAATCTTAGCAGCTGATGATATTCTGAACTGGTTGCAATTTTTCATATTCCAAAAAAAAATGGCGGTAAACTGTTTTTGAAGTAAAACTTCTTTAAGGGCACGAGGGAAAATTTTTTACGGATGAATCGGGTGATTTGTGTTACGAAGATATGCAGCGTTTTTTTATGCTGTCGTTTGAAGGTTAGGTAGTTTTCATATTCACGAAAAACGTGTGGTATTTTACTTTGCCAAGCGTCATTTAATAATTTAATACAGTATTTTTCATAAAATCTCTTTTATAGATTTTTTAATTCAAAAACAAAATTTAGTTAATAATTTCTAATATTGACAACAAAACACGTGGCTTTTTATTTAAAATTCGTCATTTGAGACTTTAATGACAATGAAATTCATTAAATTCCCTAACATATCTACCTTTTCCTTCCCTTTATGTCTCGAAAATCTAGTTTTACATTTGTAAAATATTAATAAAAGACTTACAAATTAGTTTGCCAAAGAAATTTCACTTCTGACGTGTGTACTACGCACGCACTTTTAATTTTTTATAAAATTGCCGTATCCAACGACTCTTATATTATACGGCTTTCCTCTTTAAAAGTTACAGATTCTTTATAACATTAGCTGTTTGTTAGTGAAAGCCTCCTGTAATTCGGTTCTGGTATTTTGGAGATTATGGACAACATACAAATAAAAATTCTGATAATTGTTTTCCATATAAATGTAATAAAAATCGTATGGCTTTTGTAAGAATTATCATACAAAAATACACTTTTATTGCATCTATAACGATGTTTATGTGTTAAATTTAAATTATGTACATTAGGTTACTATGACTAACGGAAAAGCTTATTTACTGAATCAAAAGTAAATTATAACTATAAAATTTAAGGTATTTAAACAAAGTATCGTTTTATTTTAATGCAAATGTTTCTCACACATGATGTGTGTATTTAATTGAGGTGACTATAAACTGGATTAAAAACTACTTTCTCTTACTTACTTCTTAATGCCGTTTTTTACTTATTTGATACAAATAACCTTTGGGAGAAATGGAAAGATATGGTTACAATTTTATCACAATAACCATTTTATCTTTTACATATTACCAAAAAGTTGTTTACCATGCTATGTTAAACAATACATTATTATTCCATATCTAATAACGTACATTACATATCGTCGTATACTTCTTGTAGATATCAGGGATTTGAGAAGCGACGGCACAACGGTCGTCGGGGGTCTTTAAATAAATTAAAAATATCGTCGTCGTCGCTTCTACCGATGGACGTCCACTGCTGGACATAGGTCTCACGTAATGATGTCTACAAGGCCCGATCTTGAGACGCCTGGCTCCAGCGGCTACCGGCAACCCTTTTTATGTCGTCGGTTCAAATTGTGGGAGGGGGGGGGGGGGGGGGGCCCCCNAAATTGTGGGAGGGGGGGGGGGGGTGCTCCCTACACTGCGCCGCCCGGTGCGGGGTTGCAACTCCAGCACCTTCTTGCCACTTCAGGTTCGCGATTCGTAGTGCTATATCGGTGACTTTGGTTCTGCTACGGATCTCCTCATTACTGATTTGATGACGTAGAGAAACTCCGAGCATGGCCCTCTCCATCGCCCCTGTGCGCCTCTGAGCTTTCGTATGAGGCCCATTGTCAGCGATCACGTTTCGGAGCCGTAGGTCATCACTGGCAACACGCACTGTTCGAAGAGCTTTGTCTTTAGGCACTGTGGGGTATCGGACGAAAATATCTGGCGTAGTTTCCCGAACGTTGCCCAACCGAATCCAACTCGGCTGGGCAATACATTACACAAAGTACATTTTTCATATTGCAGTGTAACTATGCATTATTGAAACAATATAATATACGGTTCTAAGAAACAACTTTAAATAATTAAAACTTGAACTATATTCTTAGAATTACGTATCGTTGTTATTTCCGTGTTACTTCAATAAAATGTTTTATTTTTGTCTCTTTATGAAAACAAATCAAAACAGGTTATATAGTTCTCGCGTATGTAAGTTGCTATTACCTTCTAATATGATGAATGTTGTTTTAATGAAGTCTAAGGCGGTTGTTTAAGTTAACTAAACGGAGGTCTACAATATTTATTTTAGATTTCGTGAAGCTTTTAATCTAACTTCATCAGTTTTATATTCGATTTCCTACCGAAGATTTCTATAAGGCGACTAAATTACTTATTGTAGGACATTTATATATAGAAAGACGTGTAACCTGCTGCCATAAAAAACAAGTAATCTCAGGTTTTCCGATTATGCACGCATTAAGACCTTCACTTCAAGTACACTACGAAAATCGCACACGACGATTTCCCTACATGTCTCAATTCGGCAATTGAATATAACCCTTGAATTGTCCGTGTCAACTACTGGATGACACGATAGTTCTGTCTCAACTCAACTTTCGTTTTAAATCATAATGTGTATTATATATTTCGCTTCTCGGTAACTGTCATTACAAGACAATAGAAAAAACATAAAATAAATTAGTCACAAAGTGACCTATACTAACGGTGCGTGTGTTGCGTCGATTTTCGTTAAGATTTTTGGTGGTATTTTATAAAATGCAGGTTGGATGAAGTGGGGGCAGGTCTCGGGAACAATTTGCGATGCCAGAATGCTCCTCAAACTAAAGGGGAAAATTTATAAGATGATCGTAAAACCTGTTATCCTGTTTGGATCAGAGTGCTGGGCCACCAAATGGAAGAATGAAAGGAATTTGCATGCAGCAGAGATGCGAATGTTGAGAAGGACATGTGTGGAGTAACAACATTAGATAAGATTAGGAATGAGTATATTAGAGGAAGTGTGAAAGTAGCACCAGTGACCGAGAAGCTAAGGAGTGGGAGGCTATTCTGGTGTGGACATATCACGAGAAGGAAGGATAGCCATATATGCAAGAGGGTCCTAAATCAGATGGTAAGCAGCAGGGCTGGGAGAGGACGACCAAAAAACATTTAACATTTGAAACAATCATTCAATTTCTACTATTAGTATCGAAAGTTCGTACTTTCGGCGCTATTTTGAGTGACGAAAGACACATTGCATGCCGATTAATTTAATGCCCTTATTAATTTAATTCTCGACGCATGTGCGATTGATTTATATATCAAAATATTTGGCACTTTATTTGCTCCGTTATCAAAATTTATAATTCATTTGATTCACTTAATTCTTCTTACCATTTATTAGAACTTATTTTCTTAATTTATTTAAATTATTTTATTATGTTTCTCAGATGACGCGCTTTTTATTGCATATTTAATCTTGTGTTTGAAAGTTGTCATAAATAAACGAGTAAACAACTCGTTGCTTAATCACGTAGTCAAAGCATGTGAGCTATTGACTCAATATCTAACTTTATTTCATATTATTTTAAACTTTATTATTTATTTTATAAATCCCGGTCTTATTAAAAATCGTATACGCACGACTGGTCACTGTGAACTTGATCTTGTAAGTTGAAAAGATTTGATTGGTTAGGGGGCGGGGCTAGAATGATGACTCGCTGCGTTCTTAACGCGAACAAACTGTAGCTACGTAACATACTATTTTATTTTGCAAAAAATGTTACAGCGCTGTTCTATTGAATGCTCGTGGAAAAGATTTAAGGGTTCTTTTTTCAATTTTATGAGTTAAACGTTCATGATAAATGGCATTACAATCGACTAAATTTTCCACACGCGTACTTAAGATTCTTGATAGCTTGCATGAAAGATCAATCTTAAATTACTTGATATATCTATGGAAAATCATCTGTCCTAATCACGAACGAAATATGAAATGGTCGTAACCAATAATTTAGTAAGTGTACCACTCACTGAAATGACTTTGAATTCAGAAAACCACTTTATTGATAAATCATTTAGTAATTACGAATTTCCCTATATTCGCGGGAATCTTTAATGCTTGTGACGTATTGTGCGATATGACACATAGTGTAATGGTTGAATAATAAAAAATAACATTTCTTTTTAGATATAAAAGAACGCTTAGCAAGGCAGCGCCAGCAACTTAATTCTAGGCTGGGATTGGACGTGGCATCTTCTCTAGGGGTTGACCTCAGTGGCGTATATAACAACGAAGATTTAGTCCCTGTGAGGATTACATCAAAGCCTGATGTCAATAGGGTAAGGATATAAATCTAGTCTTATCATCTTTATAATTGGTAATTTTACGTATTCCATTTAGGAGGTGATAGAGCTGACAATCATGTTATGCAAGAGTGTACCATTTTTTAGTGTTACCATTATTTATAAATTAGCTTTAAGAGATCAGTAGCCAGTAATTCTATTTTGATGGCCTCACCGGCACTCAAACTGCCTCATTAGTCTAGTGGTTAGCATGTTCGACTAGACATGAGGTCCCGGGTCGGGCCAATTCGTAATCGATATTGAGTTTTTTATGAAGATTTTCTCAATATTTGCCCGAAGTTGGTAAAAATTTGGCGGTAATGTCCACCCCCGTGCCTCGGAGAGCACGTTAACTCGTCGGTCCTGCGCCTGATCTCTCTCAGGTCGTGTCGGATTGCCGTTACATCGGACTATGAGAGTTAAGGAATAGAGAAGAATGCATTTGTGTACTATGCCTGCCAATACGCAGTGGAGCAGCGTGATGGGTCTATGCTCTAAAATCCCTCTCTCATATGAGTGAGGAGGCCTCTGCCCAGCAGTGGGACGTTAATGGGCTGCTACTTACATTACCTTTTTACTGGCGTAGTGGTGTGAGTACTTACTTTGCTAGTAGAGGCTCCGGATTTCTCTGGCAGGGCAAATTTAAGGAATTGCATTTTCTAATTTGTATGAGTGAGGGGCTTCAGCCATGGCTAGTTACTACCATACCAGAAAAGACGTACCGCCAATCAAAGAGATTTGTGTCCCGGTACGATACGGTGGCGAAACCATAAGAGATTAATTGCCTCTTACCATATTACCGCGCTTCTGTCTTAGAATGTAACATCAATTACCATCAGGTCTGAACACAGTCAGGCGCTAACCTGTCAGCAACAAAAAAATATAGCTACATTATATAATAACTCTTGTTACTTTCCCCATTGGGTTCGAAGCAAATATAACAGGATCATATTTAATAAATTTGTACAATACAATAAATGTTATGTATATAATTGCAAAATTAGGCAGAATTTAATGAGTAATAGAAATTTTATTTTCTAATTTGTCTGTTTCAATATTGGTGGGGGCTTCGGCCATGGCTAGTTTCTACTCTTGAAGCGAAAAAATTGCGTTTCTATATGATGATTTGTGAAGATAATTATTTCTTTACGAATTTATCGCTTTGCATCTTAAATGATACATCTCATGCAATCACAAAGGTAATTACAAATAATTCGTGATTATCGAAGTAGTTTTTCTTAATCAAAGCATTACCTAGAGGAAAATAATTCAAGAACTATTTTACTTGACAATTATACTCGGAACAGTTTTTCTAATGAAATAATTTATCACAATTTGTATTTGTTATAGATTATAACATTTTTCTTGTTGTAATTGTTACCGATTAAATGTGACCCTTGTGTGCGTGTGTAGCAAAAAATGTCTTACGTGATATTTTAATTTTATTCACTATTATATGTTATACTGAGTTTTTTCTTAATATATTTTCTTAAATTATTTTTAATGTACATCTGGCTGTCTTGATCGATTTTGATGAAGTTTTATAAACAAATATATAGTAAGAATATGTGATTGCTCAAATGATGATCTACATACTATTACTAGCTGATGCCATGGACTTTGTCCACCTTTTTAGTGGCGATTGAAATTTTTTACCAATAGCCAAAAATATCAAATACATAGACAAAGGTTTGTAAAATTAAGAGCTTTTTAGAAACAACCGCGTCATACTGTTTCTGGAAGAAACTTGTAAAAATGAGATTATGTCCTCGTGTTTCTGTTATTTGTTTTATTTTTAGTTTAGTCTGTCAAGTAAAGTATCGTACAACTTTTATGGCATGCATTAAGAAGTTTTTCTATAAATTTTTTCATGTAGAGACCGGTGCAAGAGTTGATGTCGAAAGGCCTTAGTTCACGGGAAATGAATCTGGCTAAAAGGAAGGCTCGTCTTGCCTTCAGCAAGCAAAAATCACGTGACTGCGAGGAAACAAATTCCACTCCTACGACTCCAGTGACACCATCCACTCCCACCATGCCATTACTAACACCGCTTGAGCCTGAGCGCAAAAAGATCAAACTCGAGCCGACGGAGGACCCCCGTAAGTATACCTTAATATCAAATTTTAGTAATGTACTCACCACATTCTCAGATATGAATCAACGTAAATGTTTATTGCTTGATTATCGTAGAATAAGATAGTTTTACTATTAAATGGTGTTGTTTTAAAAATCTGAATTTTGCTTCGTTTAGACAGGATGACTTCTTTGGGTTTAACTAGTGAAATATATAAATATATGATTTTTTTCACTGCCTCATTGGTCTAGTGGTGAGCATATTCGACTACAGACATGAGGTCCTGGGTTCGACTCCTGAGTCGAGCCGATTCAAATATCAATATTGAGTTTTCTATTAAGATTTTCTCAATATTTGCCCGAAGTTGGGAAGTTGGCAGTGTGCTTCCACCCTCGTATCTCGGAGAGCATGTTAATGTGATCTCCGGTCGTGTCGGATTCCCGTCACATCGGACTATGAAAGTGAAGGAAATAAAGAGTGCACTTGTGTACTATGCCTGCCAATCCGCAGTGGAGCAGCGTGGTGGGTCTATGCTCTAAAAACCCTCTCTCATATAAGTGAGGAGGCCTTTGCCCAGTTGTGGGACGTTAATGTTTTTTCTCTCTCATTTAGAGTGTATTGGGGACTTTTCTATATAAGACATGTTAGCCCCATCGTAACTTCGCTTTAATGTAATAAACCCACAGTTATCACCTCATAAAATTCGACAGATATTTCTGAAGTTGGACTACTCAGAATGCTCTGCAGTAGACCAACATCAAAACAATCTAGACTATAGTGAGCTATCAGTGATTGTCTTACCCTTCTCTACACACATTCTACAAGCGAGTTTGTCGCCTTTAGTCCACAAGGATTTTTCTTGTTTCGTTCCATTATTTGTGTTCCTTCGTTACACGACCCGAACCCAGAGCCTCAGCTAATAGTAAAGCGAATACTCGCACCAATGCGCTAGCGATATGGTTAAGTAGTATGTTGTTATAATAGTGGTCATGTTGTACAGCGGATGTCACGTACGGGGGTAGTGCGGTTCCGGGTCGTGATGGAACATGGGGCGAAGGCTCTCGCTGGCCACTCGAGGCTTGGTACAGCGCTCTTCAAGCTCAACTAGTGAGTGCGGCCTGGGAAGCGAGGCACGGGGCTGCTAGTGCTCTGCGAGAACTGCTTCGGGCTCCTCTGGCTGCATCAGCCGGACATCGCGCGGGATTAACGCCCCAACAGGTATTTGTCTAAAAATTCCTTTTCATAAAACTTCTATATCATATTTTCTTGACTAAACAATGTATTTTACGAATTTTTACGATATCTTCAACATTGTATATATTTTCGTGTTGTTTAAATTTCTTCTTACCCGTCGTATTCTAGCCGTCACCTCAAAAACTGAAAAATGTTTAAAATTTCGTCATTGTTTACACGTTTGTGGTTATGTGGTACTTAAAAATATATTTTGCCAAAAATAAATATTAATAGCACTTTGTATGGAATCCAATGTGCATAATTTAGATGTATTTTGGTTAAAATTATTAACATATTTTAAGATGATTTATTGTGTTACTATATTATTGTTATTCAGATGGAGGACGCTCATCAAGAATGGCTGGAAGACTTGGCTCTTAGATTGTTGTGTGTTTTAGCGTTGGATAGATTTGGGGATTTCGTATCAGATCAGGTATATCAATTGTATTAATTGAAATATGACCATTTATAGATTTAAATATCAATAAGTTTTTCAAATCTAAACAGTAAGACTTTTCGCGTATTTTTCTAGACAGTAATTTTTTTTATATGCGCATAAGTGAAACATTTTTTTTACAATTTCTGACCAACGTTTACCGCGTTGAATTCTAGTTTAAACGGAGGAAGGTGTGTTTCAAATTCGGGCTTTAATGTGTTTATAATAAATATAATATGTGTCTTTTCTGTAGGTGGTTGCCCCAGTAAGGGAGACATGTGCTCAGACACTTGGAGTAGCTTTATCTCAAATGCGCGGTCCTCGAGTGAGATTAGTCGCCGAGCGCGTGGCGACACTCGCGCGACAATCACAATGGGAGGCGAGACACGGAGCATTACTGGCGTTCAAGTATTTGCTGGCCGCTAGACAGGTGAGTGTTGATATATTCTAGACATGCCGGTTAATATAAGACGTTGAGAGGGGAGATATGGACTGAGTTAAAAGATAGACAGAATATATAGATTGTGTAGGGAGACAAAGACCGAGTAGGGAGATAGATTGAGGAGGTAGAAAAAGACCGAGGAGGGAGACAAGATTGGTAAGGTAAAGTAAGTAGCAGCCCATTAACGTCCTTCTGTTGGGCACAGGCCTTCTCACTCGCATGAGAGAGGATTTTTTAGAGCAAAGACCCACCACGCTGCTCCACTGCGGATTGGCAGGCATAGCACACAATTGCACTCTATTCCTTCACTCTCATAGTTCGGTGTGACGGGAATCCGACACGACCGGAGAGAGATCAGGCGCAGGCTTAACGTGCTCTCCGAGGCACGGGGGTGGATCACGCCGCCAACTTCCCTACTTCGGACAAATAATAATTCTTAATAGAAAAGACAATATTGATTTTTTAATTGGCCCGACCCGGGACTCGAACCCAGGACCTCATGTCTGTAGTCAAACATACTAACCACTAGACTAATGAGGCAGTTGACAAAATTGAGAAGGGAGAAAAAGATTGTGTAGGGTGAGAAAGACCGAGTAGGTTGAAAAGATTGAGTAGATAAAGAATACCGGGTAGGGAGAAAAACATTGAATGGGGAGAAAAGATGGAGTAAGGGGAAAAAGAGTAGGGAGAAGAGGACCGAATAGGGAGAAACAAATTGAGTAGAGGGAGAGAGCGGAGCGAGAAAAAGTCAGACGGACATTTCAGACCCTGACACATAAATGAGTTAAGACAGGAAACCATACAGTTCGAATATCTCATTACGCTTATGTAATAGATTTATTTCTGTACCAAAGAGAGTATAGGAAAATAATAAAAATAAAATAATGTAACTGTAGCAAAGTATGTAATTGAAATTTCGGCGGCTACTTTACGTGTATTATACACGTAAAGTAGCCGTAGTAGAAATTTCAATTTAGATAGAATACATATATAATCATTTTAACAGTAGATAAATGTGATTTTAAAAAATAAAAGGTTATTTATTTATTTATTTTATAAATGTGGATACAAACTTTAAGATAGAAGAATAAAAACGAAACAATAATAACAAAAAACATGTACACACTATAGGTACACATGTTAAAAGCCATGTTAGAAGCTTACTTTATGCATTTTGTATATCGGCAATTCAGTTAAGATCTATTCTTTGAAAAGTAAAATATATTTGTTATTACATAAGTTAGAAAAGTCGAGTTTGTTTAATTATGCCAATGACCTTATTTATAGGAACTGGCAGTGGAATGTGGAGCTCTCGAATATTTAATGGCTGGTCTGGAGGATGGTGCTGAGGATGTGTCAGGGGTGGCAGCTGGTGCCTTGGTCCCTGCTGCAGCCGCACTGGCAGCTGCCAGGCCCGAGAGGCTGGTACGCCTGGCAGCCAGACTTTGGCAACTGTTGCGCGACCAAGATGATTTGGCCACACCCGCTAATGCTTACATGGCACTCTTGGCAGCACTAATGGCACTACCTGCCGCAGCTACTAAATTACAGTATGTTGTTATTAACATATACAGCACTTTTTAGTCGTTGCATTCAAATATAGGTATTTTATATTAAGGAACGACTTAGAATATAAATTTACGCTGGTTCCTTCGCGCCCTGTTCTTGAGAAGAGACCACAACAATCTCAATCGGGTGTTACTTGTTTTCCTCATCATCATTACAATATGTATTTTTAATTCTATATCGATTGAATCAATTCATTAATTCCCAAGTTTCTTCATCTTCTAAGTAGTCTTTCAAATTGTAGAACGATTTCTGAAATGTTTCCTTCCAATAATGTGAGGAAAATAAATAATTCATTCAGTACTAGTGTAAGATTCTATATAAACTTTATAATAAATACAGTGTTGAAAATTCAATTAACAATTTCTTTCCAGTCCCATCGATTTGGCAGATGTTTTACCAAGACTCTGGCCATATCTCGACCATTCAGCTAGCACAGTGCGAAAGGCAACTCTACAAACGTTACGCACACTCACAAAACCGCTCATTACCTCTGAAATTAATGGCAACACCAATGGCAACAATAACAAAGAAAATAGTGATAAGTGTAACGAAGAAGAGAACAGTGAAAGTGGAAGTGAGTCAAAAAGTGAAGTGAATTGCAGCAGTACCAGTGAAGATAGTCAGTGTCTCTTGTGGACACCAGAGCTATTACAAGAAGCAATGAGGCATTTATACCAAAGAGTGCTATTTGAACATGTTCCTGATATACAAGAAATTGCTGTTCAAGTGAGTAGATTTAACTTATTACCAACAATTTTGACGCTTAAACCTTTGCATGTGTGCCTAAGGTTGGCTTTCCGGTGAATTCTGGAGTACCTAAGGAGAAAGGAACCTCGTAAGATAGTGTGCTTAAAACTATATCAGGCAATGAAGCACTAATCTGGTCATAAAAGGTCCCCATTTTCCTCTTGGTCATGGTTACATATAATAATTAACTCAAAATCATTTGTAACTACAACATTTTTTACATTGATATTTTATGTTTGTTAGTAGCGACTTTACAATAAAAAAAAATAAAAGTACGTGCGTACATAGTACACGTGCCAGAAGTGATAACTTCTTTGGCATACTAATTTTTAAATCTTATTTATATTTGTACAAATCTAAAACTTTAGATTCCTAAGTGGGAAAAAGGAAGATATATTATAAATTTAATGAATTTAATTGTCATTAAAATATTATGTGTCGAAAATCAATACAAATGATTTATTGAATTCTCAAATGACGAGTTGTAAATGCAAATGCCACGTGTTTTTTTATCAATATTATAAATTATTAATTAAATTTTGTGGTTGAATTTAAAATTTAGAAAAGAGAATTTATGAAATATTTTTGTTTTATAAAGAATATTATATTATATTATTATATAACGAGTGGCAAATTAAAATGCCTCTTATAATAATAATATTTTTTATTTAAAAAAAATGCTCGATATGAATTACCGAGTTATTATTATATTATTTTTAATTACACACGATGTTGCTTGAAAAATTGTTATATCATATACGTTAAGAGCTTCAAAGGTTAGCGAGGCTAATTAACAACAATTGATATTTATAGATAAAGATTTGATTTCTAAAATGATTTTAAATTTAATTTGTTTTTAAACGAGGGGACGAACTTCAAATGTTTGACAGGTCGGGAAACTCTAAGGGAAAGCTAAATTGTTTTTAATTTAATTTTTTCATATTTACTCACCTTTTAAACTATAACACTTCCACAAATAATTTAAAACCAATTCAGTCCAGCCGTTCGCGAGTTTTAGCAAGACTAACGATCAGCAATTCATTTTATATATAAGGTTTAATGTTATAATAGGTGTGGCAGAATTTATTACGTCACGCATCCCTGGGTACTATCCTGGTGGCAGCTTGTCCGATGATGGCGTTGTGGCTGTGTCTCGCCATGCAGCCAGCTCGTCTGCCACTTGATCCAGCACTTTTACTAAGTCCACCTCCTCCACCTGAACCAAAGGTATAACACATTTGTATAATTATACTAGCAATTCCACCCGCCCCGCGGTTCCTCCCACGTAGATACCGTGGCAGATGAACTAAGGTACTACTATTAGTATTACGCGTAGTTTTTTGATACTTGTAGCCGGAAAGGTTAATATAAAACGAAGTATTTTGTTTCGGTGAATAGATTAAAAAGTGACATCTAATACCAGGAACGTCGTATTCGCACCAATTCGGGTCCAAGCAGCGTTGAGGGTGATGCACGACCCGGGCAGAAATGGTTCCTGGGGGGCAACGAGTCTCAGCCTGCTGCACTACGAGATGCTGCAGTGACACGAGCGAGATGTCTCGCAGCTGAAATGTTGGGTAAGTAATGAGTAAAATGGAAATGGACTAAGAAGGTAAATGGGGGGGGGGGGTCCCCTAGAGGAAAACATGAAGGGATGTCTTTACAGAAAGACTCTGGTTGAGGTACTTGTGATATAAATACCATTTTTTTTATAATAAAATAATTATAAATTCTTGCAGGTTACCTGTCCTGTTATCTAGTCCAGCCGGCACCCGGTATTGAGTATAAAGAGGAAGATGAAAGCCCCATTGATTGTTATGTTAAGGTACTGTATATTCCTCAGTCAGAAAATTCTTTAATTTATTTGGCAAACTAATTTTTAAGTCTTGTTTATATTTATAGAAATCTAAGTCCTTAGTTTTCCGAGACTTAAAGGGAGGGAAACAGGAAGATATTGTATTTCACGAATTTAATTCTCATTAAAATATTAACATACATACATAGCATCACGCCTCATTCCCATAGGGGTAGGCAGAGACAACATCCTTCCACTTGCCACGATCCTTGCATATCTCCTTCGTTTCTTTCATTCTCATTAAACCTTTCATACAAGTTCGTCAATGTAGAGTACTCTTGACCTGGCCCTTATTTTAAATGTCCTGGATTTGGTCAAGGAACGTTCGCCTTGATCTTCCCCTTCCAACTTTCGCATTCACTCTTGAATCATACGAGCATCCTTTTTGTCAGTCTCCTTTCATTCATCCTCTCTACATGCCCAAACCATCTAAGCATACGTCCTCTTTTATACCACAAAGTTCTCTTATCACACTATTTTTTGCTCTGTTCAGTTTTAATCTACTCATGCTTCTCAACGCTCTCATCTCTACCGCATTTATTTTACTTTTGTGATTCTTCTGCCATACCCAACTTTTACTACCATACATAAATGTTGGCACCAACACTCCAGCATGCACAGCCAGTCTAGCCCTTTGAGACACCATCTGGCTATTCATAAAGGCGTGCAGAGCACCATTTACCATATTCCCTGCATTTACTCTCCTTTCAATATCACTTTCACATGTTCCATCTTTTGTAAATTTAGATCCCAAGTATACAAATTCTTTCACCTCCTCCACTTGTTCTCCACTACCATCTATCAAAATATTGCCATTCATCTCGTTCAAAAAGCATAAGTTTCGTTTTGTTTACATTCACTTTCATCCCTTTCCCTTTCAAAGCTTCATTCATAATACTTAGCATCTCCTGTAGCTCATTAGCGGATGACGCAAGTATTACTTGATCATCAGCGTAGAGTAAACATTTGATGAGTAATTCATTCATTCTTAACCCATACATACATTCTTTTAAATCTGTCAAACATTTATCCATGAAAAGGTTGAACAGCCATGGTGACGCAACACATCCCTGTCGAACACCTCTTTCGACAGGAAACCACTCCGTGTACGCTCCGTTTATTCTGACACAGGCACTAGAACCCTCATAGAGAGACTTCAATGCTTGGATCAATAAAGAATTTTTGAATTTCGATAATAGTGTATAACTTGTACCATATTTTGTTACAGGTTATGGTAGTGTATTTAGGTTCAGGGAGCGCTTTGCAACGTTTAGTAGCAAGTCTAGTGATATCTTCATGGGCGCGACATACTATCCAATACAAGCTCTTCCCACCAGCCGACCTCAAAAATGGCGTCGCTTTACAGGTAAATATGACAATAAACAAAATACACCATTTTAGTAGTTTCAACATTAGTGCCTTACTTTCCTAACAGCAAATGCAGCTGCACTAAGTTTGCTTGCCAGAGCCTCAATAAGGGCACCCCACTAAAGCCCAGTCTTATTCCTAAGAAGACTGTAGACATAACTTTTTTTAATGGACTATCGTCTATATGGATATTTTTACAGATTTCTTTTGCATTTGGTAAAGTGAATTAAACACATTTAATCTTTGCCGAGTTTAATATTAAATGATTAAAAGAAAACCAACGTGAAACATGTGACAGGGTACTATTCACATCGTCATCATTTTCTACCTTTCTGTGTATTTTTAACAGCAAAGAAGTATCGTCAGCAAATAGGACTATATCACATTTGTCTCGAATCTGTACGTCAATCTGTGAATTGTTTAACAATTTTAATTTGTATTACCTCGACTCTTTATAGTAATATGTCATTTTAAAGAATCATTTTAGCATAAAGCGCCGTTTGAGTTTCTATATTTAAATTTTCCAGAGTTTGGGGTCTGGTGGATCACTCTGCCCTGACTTACTTACCTTTTTTTACAGCTATATAGTACAATGGTGTTTATAGTTGTCCATTTAAAAAATAGAGATAAATTCATCAACTAGCTGAAATTGTACGTACAAAGTTTATCATGTCGTCTCGTTTTGTCGTCGTCATTATAACTTATACGAGACATATACCTATTAAAGATAAATACTTGTATAATTAAAAAAAAAAAGAAAAATATTTTGTCTTCAAGATAATGAAATTAATGTAAAATGTTGGCAAAGGGATAATTGTAGGTTTTAGTAATGATTTAATGTTACTCCCACCATGTTTTGTTAGTTTATTTTGGAATTATTTTTTACGGTCTTTAATTTAATGTTAGTGCGGATGAATTTAGTTGTTAGTGAATATTATATGTACAGTTTAGTTTTTATTGTTTGTGACAATAGCGGAAGAAAAAAAAAAGAGCCAGCGTTGATGAGCCGCCATGTTGACGTGTATTGGAATATAACTCGAAAAATATAAATTATGTATTGTTTAAACAATGATTACCGTAAAATTAAACTAAAGTACAATATAACAAATTAGTCTTTTAACTTTTGGTCAAAACGATTGGAGGGGGCACGAAGCAGAGCACAAACAGAACCACGGACATAACAAACACTGTATAATGCCTTAAGATGACGATTTTAAAATGCAATTTTACATTAAAATTTGTCGGTAGAGGGCAATATATTTAGTTTTTTGCCTACTAGTTAACAAAATATTGCTCTGAATATTTGTTTCTATATGTTACAGGCAAATAGCAAAACAGAAGAGCAGCTAATGGAATTATTGTCGCAATTGGCACCTCCGTCACTCATCACAACTCTACACACATCGTTGAATCAACCGCTTTATTATGATGAAGTCGCTCTCAATTGTAATAGGCAAGTTAAAACATTTATCTATGTATATTGGTGACGCCACTTTCAGCAGTTTTGGTTTAATCTTGACGGTGCCGCATAAAAATGTTTCTATTTCCAAAATTACCCTACCTTTTTTCCCTCGCGGGCATATACTCGTCTACGCTTTCGTCGCGACAAGGTGTGTTTCGCCTACCGCTGATATTTCCGCTTTAAACCCGCTCGTATCTTCGTCTTGAAGTTATACGAACTGCAAGAACTATCGAAGAAGTGAACCGCTGGTCGATTAGTGCAGTGATAGTGCTTTTCGCTGCCGCAACCACGCCCGTGCACAGCCCTACGTCGAGAAGTAGGACGAGACCCCGACACTCCAGGTACGTGCACGCGATTCCTTTCCCCCTTCATCACTGTCACTCCTTACGCGGCCACTAGCCTNCTTTGTTAGTTTATTTATGAATTATTTTTTACGGTCTTTATTTTAATGTTAGTGCGGATGAATTTAGTTGTAGTGAATATTATATCTACAGTTTAGTTTTTATTTTTTGTGACAATAGCGGAAGAAAAAAAAAGATCCAGCGTTGATGAGCCGCCATGTTGACGTGTATTGGAATATAACTCGAAAAATATAAATTATAATCACCCGGATACTCCGGCTTCCTATTTCGTTTTCTCCCACGTTCAATCTTATGCATTTGTGTCTGTCTCTTTTTATCGTCGCTTTATCGTTTCATCGACTTTCAAATAACAACGATGCTAAAAAAGTTTTCACTTCAAATTAACCAATTTTATACTTAGTGTCTAAAAGTTATTTGAGCATTTAAAATAACCTGATTTCAAAAGGCTAATAGCAACTATTCTGTCTGTACCCAAAGTTTAGCTATTTAGAAGTGGAAGTAACTAATAATAGAATTTAACCTCTTCATTGAGCTAAGCAACTGTGGTGGCTTAAGATGACGATTTTAAAATGCAATTTTACATTAAAATTTGTCGGTAGAGGGCAATTTATTTAGTTTTTTGCCTACTAGTTAACAAAAAATTGCTCAGAATATTTGTTTCTATATATTACAGGCAAATAGCAAAACAGAAGAGCAGCTAATGGAATTATTGTCGCAATTGGCACCTCCGTCACTCATCACAACTCTACATACATCGTTGAATCAACCGCTTTATTATGATGAAGTCGCTCTCAATTGTAATAGGCAAGTTAAAACATTTATCTATGTATATAAAATACTAAAATTATTTCTACCCAGACTTTGAAACCATCCAACTTGTTTACCCCACCGGGTCTGTTAGAAAAGTTTTAGACTTCTCACTCATTGCAAGATTTTCAGAACTCAATTCAAATTCACAACTCCTTTCCATTTCTGTGGGTAGTTTACAATAATATGTTTCATGTGCTTACTCGTACATCTTCTTCTTCAATAGCAATAACAAGAATTTCATATATGTTATCTATAGTTTTGTTTAAAATCAAACTATTGTCTCTAATCAAGTAGGCTCAAAAAGCACTTTTGAATCGTCAGTAGTCTGTCCGTTGGTAACAAATCTACCACCGGTTCGGAAAGTTGAATCCGCTGCGAAGAAACCGGCAAGAAACTCAATGGTTACTCCTTTAAACATAGTTTTTGTACGTTTCAATGTATTTAGCTTTCAAGTGCAACTGGAATCAAGTCCAAGCATCATTGTAGCTTCAATAATCTTCAACATTATAAAATACCTTTTGTAATAGGACATTTTTAACATGTTTCTTAAAACTATGCGGAGGCAAACCAAAAAATGATTTCTGAACCTCCTTCATTCTAAAATATGGCATTACAACTTTGTGTTTATTTCTTGTATTAAACATTGTGTGTTTCGCTCATTTTTCTGTATAAATGAATATTATTACGGATATATAAAATGTTATTCAATATATATTGCGACGGTACTGTGAGAATTGATATTTCGTTGAATTTTTCTCTTAATGAAACGCGATATCCCAATTGATATATGGCAAGTATTGCTCTTTCCTGTAATATAAAAACAGTTTCAATGTTCGCCGCCTTTCCCAATAATAGCATGCCGTAAGACATAATGCTATAAAAATAAGCGAAATACACCCTTTTAGCAGTTTCACCATCAGTGTATTGCCTTAATTTCCTAGCAGCAAATGCAGCTGAACTAAGTTTGCCTGCCAGAGTCTTAATATGGGCACCACACTGAAGCCCAGAGACTAAGTTTATTCCCAAGAAGACTGTAGACATAACTTTCTTTATTGGACTATCATCTATATGGATATTTTTACAGACTTCTTTTGCATTTGGCAAAGTGAATTCAACACACTTAGTCTTTGCCGAGTTTAATATTAAATTGTTAAAAGAAAACCAACGTGAAACATGTGACAGGGTGCTATTTACATCGTCATCATTTTCTACCTTTCTGTCTATTTTAAAGAGCAAAGAAGTATCGTCAGTAAATAGGACTATATCACATTTGTCTCTAATCTATACGTTAATCTGTGAATTATTTAACAATTTTAATTTGTATTACCTTGTCTCTTTATAGTAATATGTCATTTTAAAGAATCATTTTAGTATAAAACGCCGTTTGAGTTTCTATATTTAAATTTTCCAGAGTCTTGTGTCTGGTGGAACACTTCGGCCCTGACTAGTTACTACCCTAACAGCAAAGATGTCCTGCCACGCAATAAATTTGCGTTCCTGTACGTTATTATGTAGAAATAATAAGAGATAAGTTACGTTTTACCAAGTTAGCGCAGTTCTATCTTTGACTGTATTATCACTTCTATCAAGTAGCATTGTTCTATCTTCAAAATAAAAATAATTAAATATGGATTTTAATATAAAGAAGTTTATGAATTGTTTTTATTTGATTTCCAAGAGCAAGTCCTTTTAGCATATGTTTTTAAAATTTATTTTACTTGTATTGAATATCGGTATTGAAATGCTATTTATAAATCAATTGTTGTTCGTTAGTCTCACTAAAACTCTAGAACAACTAAACTGATTTAACTAATTTTAGTTTTAAAATATTTGTGGAAGTCCAGGGAAGGTTTAAAAAAGTGAGTAAACATGAAAAAATTGCTTGGAATACAATAAAAACAACAATTTCATTTTCTATTAGAAACTATTATTACCTGAAATACATTTGATGTTCGTCCCGTAATTTAGAAATAAATCAAATTTTCTTTCAGATATCAAGTTAACTTAGTCAGATATGAACTTTTTTTTTAATGTCAAACTCTTGATATTTGTCCCTTCGCTCAGAAATCAAATTAAATTAAAAAAAACTTATGATTTTAACTCCTATGTTTAGACATTTGTCATTAACAACCAATAATTTCTGATCGCAACTATAATGCCTGATTACGATTTATTTTTCTTTTACTAAAGTTGAAACATTCTGCAACTATCTAAATAATAACTAAAATAGTAAAATGAATTCATTTTACATTTCAGAATTTTGCAAGAAGCTCGCGATTTGTTAGCAATGATGAAGCATTACAAACTGCCCATAGACAACGAAGAGTTTAAAAATATTATAAGGCTGGAACAGGTATTCCTATTATATTTTTAATTGCTATATTAAATTACTGTATTTTTCCACTTTAAAAAATAGATTCTTGATGTATTGGTGTACAGTCAGATAACACACAAAATGTTTCTTTCCATGTATATGGTGTAAACTTTAAAACTTTAAAGTTTTCATTAGAAAGTCCATAATGGAACCCACTCACACATTCACCTAGGTCTCATACCTTCAAAACTATTCAAAATCAAAATAAACTTTATTCAATATGATTTTCAGCTAAAACCCCGGTGACGGCACAGCATATTGAATTTAAAACTTAGAAGGAACGTTTAGAAACAATAATAAGGAATATTAGTAATACAAAAACAATAATAATATAAAACCAAAAAATAAACAAAGCTTGTCGGAATCTACATACAAATAAAGATGCAAGATTATTTATTTGCAACTAAAATATTGAAAATCAGCTACATAATTTTCAGTCTCTTTTTGAAAATTTAACAAATACCTTGCGGCTTTTTCGTAGCACAATTTCGCATGGGTGGGGATATACTATTCCAACTACACAACTTCAGGTTTCTGGAGAAAATCTTAATAGAAAACTCAATATTGATTTTATAAATCGTCCGACCGACTACTCGAACCCAGGAGCTCTGTAGCTGATCATCCTATATTGATTGGCATTACGTTCCACAGTCGTACAGCCCTAACTGCGACTTAACCTAACCTAAAAACAGAACATCCATTAATTACGGCAGTTTGATAAAATATTTAAGCTAGAGTTATAATATAGATGCAAGCACACACACTAAACACAAGCACACACACACAGAAAGCATACGAATATACACAAATAGTTCTTAAAGTGTTTTATATTTAACTTTTAAAATATTGTTAAGATTTATTATATTTCTAAAAAGGCTTATTTCAAAATCAAAATCAAAAATATCTTTATTCAAGTAGGCATATTACAGCACTTTTGAATCGTCAAATTATATTTTTTTTTCCACACTCTGATTCTAATATACATCTGATGACGGTACTCAAGATCGGCTTAAAATCTAAAGTTACGAGGGTTCCTTCGCGCCCTGATCCGAGAAGAACCCACAACAAACTCAGTCGGGTATTTTTTTTTTCCCATCATCATTACAATAACAAATTAGTTTACTATATTTTAATTAAAATTAGAGCAATTTGTTCACTCCCAAGCGTTTCTATCGTCTAGGTAATCTTGCAACTTATAATACGATTTTTCTATCAACTTTCTTTTAACAAAGACTTTGAATTTATTAATTGACATCTTTAGAACGTCTTGTGGGAGTTTATTATAGAAACGTATACAGTTACCCTTAAATGAGTTGTTAATCTTATGCAGCCTACTAGAATTTATAACAAGTTTGTTTTGGTTTCGTAAGTTATATGATGTACATTCACTCTTTTTATTAAAAGAGTCAATGTTTTTATGTACATACAACAAGTTTTCTAATATATATACGCAGTGAACTGTCATTATGTTAACTGCCTTGAATTTGTTTCTTAGCGACTCTCTTGGACCCATATTGTAAATCGCACGAACGGCCCTTTTCTGCAGCACAAATATTGCATCTATATCAGCAGCATTACCCCAAAGTAGAATACCGTATGACATAATGCTGTGAAAATAGCTGAAATATACCAGTCTGGCAGTATCAACATCTGTCAGACGACGAATTCTTTTAACTGCGTAAGCCGCAGAGCTGAGCCTGTTCGATAGACCACTTATATGGGGCCCCCACTGTAATCTGTTATCTAACGTAATGCCTAAGAAAACGGTACTGTCTACAAG
Source organism: Elymnias hypermnestra (assembly GCA_015832385.1). Classification (NCBI taxonomy): domain Eukaryota; kingdom Metazoa; phylum Arthropoda; class Insecta; order Lepidoptera; family Nymphalidae; genus Elymnias; species Elymnias hypermnestra. The sequence continues at coordinate 1,082,761 of JACTOM010000094.1, forward strand.
GTCTAGTTCCTCATTATTAAGTTTAACAATGGTTTGCATTTGTTTAACATTAGGCAGACTAAATTTAATACATTTTGTTTTATTTGCGTTGAGCAATAAATTATTAGCTTCAAACCATTGTACCACTTTATTGAGAGAGCTGTTTACGTCGTCATAATTTGTTTGTCGCCTATTAATCTTAAACAACAGCGAAGTATCATCAGCAAACAGAACAATCTCATGATCACCCTTAACAAAGTAAGGAAGGTCATTGATATAAATGAGGAAAAGAAATGGTCCTAGTATGGAACCCTGTGGGACTCCCATTTTTGTCACAGACCCCGCAGAAAGCTTGCCATTGACACAGACCTTTTGCGTTCTATTGGTTAAATATGAACTCATCAGGTCTAATGCTGTGCCCGCGAGGCCATAGTGTCGCAATTTCCCGATCAGGGTTTCATACTGAACACAATCGAAGGCCTTAGACAGATCACAGAAAACGCCAAGCGCGTCACGTGAATCCTCCCAGGCCTCGTAGATATTGAGTAATAACTGTACGCCAGCATCGGTAGTCGAGCGACCTCGAGTAAAGCCAAATTGCTTATTATGTAATAAATTATATTTTTTGAAATGTTTTAGCAACTGGTTCAACATTATTTTCTCAAATATTTTACTAAAGGTTGGGAGAACCGATATTGGCCTAAAGTTACTAGGGTTCGAAGTACTGCCTGACTTAAACATCGGTATTATTTTGCTGTACTTCATTAAGTCAGGAAATACACCACAATCTACACAATTGTTAAAAATTACCGCCATGTCTGGTGCAACGATGTCAATTAATGATTTTACAAGGTTAACTGACAAACCCCACAAATCGTTAGTTTTTTTGTTATTAATTAAATTAAATGACTTAATAACATCAGAGGCATCGACACGACTGAATTTAAAAGTACTATGACATTGGGGCAAGCTATCAGCTAGCCAAGAGAGTGCAATGGAAGGTGAGGAGTTCAGTGATTTCGTAGTTGAGACAGGAATTTTTGTAAAAAACTCTTCAAAAGTATTAGCAACCTCTAAGTCTGACGAAATTTTTTTATTCTCTAAATCTAAATGAAATTCATCAAAACGCGGAGTTGCTTTTCCTGTTTCATCATTAATTATTTTCCAAGTTGTTTTAATTATATTAGTACTATTTTTTATCTTACATTTTATGTGTTGCGATTTAGCAAAAACACATTTCTTTTTGAAATCCTTGGAAAATAATCTCACATAATCCCTGAACTCTACACTAGTGTTGTACTGACGCTCAGCATACAATTCATACAACTTTTGCCTACTTTTATGCAAATCAACCGTGGCCCATTCACTGAACGCCATTGTGTCAGTAAGAGTGATCGATTTACTTTTAAATATTGAGTTAAATATTTGATTAAATTTGGAAAAAAAGTTATTATATATTTCATTTGGATTAGAAGAATCAGCTATATAGCAGTTCGAAATTAGGGCTGATCTCATTTTTCCAATACGGTCAGCTGTTACTGGCACAAAAGTTATTCTACGTTTATTTACATTTTTCTTTGGAATTGGAAAGCGAATGAGTTGGCCACAGTGATCCGAATCTAAACTACTAATTATCTTTTTCTCAGTTGGATTTACGTTCGTAAATATATTATCTATACAAGTGGCACTAGAAGAGGTTATTCTCGTAGGCTCCATAAACATATTAGATAATTTATAAGCGTTAAAAAGGTTTAACAGTTTCATGCTTGAAGAGCTACATTCTAAGATATTAATGTTAAAGTCTCCACATACTACTAATTTTTTGTTTGTATTCGACATTATGAACAGTACCTGGTCCATTAATTTTTCAAAAACTTCAAAATTGGACAAAGGGGGCCTATACACCGTTACTATAACAAACTGCTCTAATTCAATAGATGCCAGCTCTATCGTCCGTTCAACAGACAGGCTCACTATGTCTGTACGTTCCTTAAATTTCAATTTTTTATTTACTAAAATTAATGAGCCCCCATGTATGGATGATACTCTGTTGAACGAACTACCAACCTGGTAGTTACCAAAACTAAATACATATTCATAACTTTTTAGCCAATGTTCTGTAATACATAACACATCTATATTAAAATTATTTAAAAAAAGTTCAATTTCAAGCACTTTACCTTTAATACATTGGATATTCTGGTGTACCAGGCTGATAAAGCTATTATCTAAATTTTCATTCACTGAATCTAACGTGTGGCAATCCTTATGACAATTTTTCTTTTTTAAGCAAGAGGAATTCTCCGTTGTCTTTATAATATGTTTAAAACAATATTACTTGGATTTATATCCAAGGGTATGTCAATATTATTATTATGCTCAATAGGAGCATGTCTACTAGCCAAGTTCTTGGCTAAAGTTGTAAATAAATATGATAGCGAAATAGCTATCTGTCGTTTAAAATAATTGGATAGGTAGAACCTATCTTTGTAAATACTATAATAAGAATTAGCACACTTGCTAAAGTCAATGAGGTGAAATTTTTTATTGTATGTACACAAATTGTACATTGTCATATTGAGCTTATACCTAAGTAAATTTTCATTGTTAGGCAAATTCTGACAATATGGTAGGGTATACATAACTATATTTTTCACATTTAATTTATTCAATGTTTCAAAACAATTAATTAAATCTTGTTTATTCAAGTTTCCTCTGTTTCCTAAGAGGATAATAAGGTTTGTGTCACAGTCATAGCATTCTTTATTTCTAGAAATTGCTTCCACTGTTGACACAAGATTTGCGTTATGGACACAATAATTAAAGATTTTGTGCCCATATAAAAGTGAGTGTAGTGATATGCCCATATTATTTCCAATTTCATCTGTGTACATGAAGGTTTTAGACAGGTTTTTGTAACAACCTGAAGAACTATTGTTATATTTATTAATGACACTGTCTCCCAAGTAGCATGGTTTTTGTGGTGATGACACAGGCCCCGCATGACAACCCTTGTCAATACTGTTGCTAACAGAGGTACAGCTTTTAGACAATTCATATAAGTCAATAGAAGTCTGTGTATTCACACTAATCGTTTTTGGCATAGATTCATTATGTTGTTTTTTCAATATATTTAGAGAGGTTTGTAACCGTGCTATTTGTGTTTCCAGTATCATTGTGTCAGTTTCATATTTTACTTTATTATTTTGAGATTGAGTAGACAATATTTTTATTTCTTCTAATAAATGCGACTTATCCTTTATTAATTTATTATGCTTTTTGTGACAATTTTTGTGCAACTTTAGCTGTTTTTGGGTTTTATTAATATACTTGTTTAACTTTATATATTTTCTGAGCTTTTTACTGCTACAAGGATACAAACTAGAGGCTGTTGACCTATTTCCTGTGGCAGTAACAAACTCTGAATCTTTTTCGACTAGTTCTTTAAAGAGTGTCTGAGTCTGCTGTGCTGATATGTCGTGGGAGGCAGCTTCCAGCTCGGTGATGTGCAGGTGGGCATCACGTAGGTCTTGATGGAGGGTTGTGTTTTGCCTCAAAGTTTCTTCATACTCGGCACAGCATTCATCAAAACGATCTACTGTTAATTGTAGGTTGTTGCGCTCCGTAAGAATAACATCATAATTGATGTGCAACTGTGATAAGTCTGATTTTAACTTCTTATTTATGTCAAGTAAATCTAATAGTTGCTTTTCATTGTCATCTCTCTCGCTAGACAGTTGGGCACATAACTCCTTGCATGCCTTTAATTCTTTTAATGCCAGCTGTAATTGTGATTCTTGCTGGAGTGCATAGGCTCTTCGGGTAGTCATGGTAAAATATGTTATTAACAAGGTGCTACTTTCCAAATGTCTGCGAGATGACGATTAACTGTATTATTATGTTACAAGATCAATTTATTATGAATTAGAGAAATACACCAATTAATACACAAAAAAAAAAAAAAAAAAAGAAGAAATATTCTAACTTATGAAATTGGAATAGGGCTAGCAAAATGTTGTCAGAAATTGCCACTATACTATACAGAAGTATTACTTTTATTTGGAGATAACAGTAAAAGTTGCCTTTTATTGTTATTGACAAAATAATGAAAACAAAAGCAATACTCACAATTAGTTTTGCCGTTGGCATTCAAACTTGCACAAGTCGATTGTTCCTCTGTTCTGAATTCACGATTAAATCTCTCGAAAGTGTAAACTTATTAACTTTTATACAATTATATATAAATATTTCTAATAACTAACAAAATCTGTAGTAATTATTTTGTATTTATCTATTATTTAAATAAAATGTACAGGGAACAGGTGATTTTAGTACTTGTCAGTTTGACAGCCAACCACAGAATCCTTTCTACAAATTTCGTACCATAATGTATATTGTTTCAAACTCAGTACAGGGGCTCTGGTAACTAGCTTGTACACAAAATTATTGTGTTTAATAAACCTTTTTTATTTTAATTTTTTATTATCTGACAAACAGTTCAGTTTTTATTGGTTTGTGACGTCAGGTATCCGCAATGACGGCGGTGACGCAGCCGATGATCGCGGCGATGAAGACGAAACGCGTGGCGCCGTCACTGGAGGAACGTCGCGCCGCGCTCCACTCTGCCGTCGCCAACTGCACTCTGGAACAGGCCACGCTCAACATTTCGTAAGTACTTATATTTTCTATAATAGTAAAAAAAAAAGGTAAGAAGTAGTAGCCCCTTAATGACCCATTGGTCCAGGTGCCAATACTCATTCATATGGAGGGGGGCTTTTAGAGCAAGTGCACTCTCTATTCCTTCACTCTCATAGTCCAATGTGAATCCAACGGGAATCCGACACGATCGGACGGAAATAAATTCAAAAATACTTGTTGAGCCTGCTCAAATAAAGAATATTTTGATTTTACGTGATAACGTCATAAGCAAACATAGAGATGAGTACATTTGACACTGTACCTAATGATACAGTGTAATACCACCTTACACTTCATCACTAGGTATGACCAAGGTCAAGCTCTAATCTGTCAGCAATAAAAAAACTGACCGATCGCGCCTCTCTGTCGCTTATTCTGCGCTCTCGTTTACATGCTCAGCTCAGAACAACAATATTCCAAAGTTTTAGTTCACTACATAAGTGAATATTTTAATCGCGGTTCTTTCGACGTCCCGTAAAAATGACGACGTATCATGAGTCAAGTATAAAATCCTATTTGTGTAAGAAAGTGTTTCATAGCTAAATTATTTATTGTTGTACTATCTTTTGTTCTAATGATATGTTTAACACATCATATTTTCATAGTTGTAAGATTTGAAAAACCGATGATTTACGTGGTATAATCATCAAAACGGGGTGATTTTAATGATTATTTATTAAAATTAGAAAAAACTTCAAAATGTCTACAAGTTGACCGTTTATACTAAATAAATAAAAAGACTTAAAAATTAGTATGCCAAAAAAGTTTCACTTCTGATACTGTACGCAAGCTCTTTTTTTTTCTTTATATATACTTGGTCCATGGAGCCTAGTTGTCATAAAAATCAAAATTTTTCAGGGTCCAAGCAGCCTTGAGTAGTGCAGTAGCGCAATTAGCTGCGTTACCAGAAAGATTGAATCCAGTGGTACGCCCGCTCATGGAGAGCATTAAGAAGGAGGCTTCTGAAGAGTTACAACGTGGATCTGCCAGAACACTAGCAGCACTTTTGGCACAACTCGTCACCAGACAACCTTGTCCCAACAACAAAGTGCTTATAAACCTTAAGGCTTTTCTACGGTGAGTGAAATTTGTTACTGCATAATGGTGATGCTGTTGTGTGTGGTTACCTGATCGAGAAGTAGGCGGATATGTCGTATTTATCGGATAGAATTGTCAAATTTTGAATCCACCTGAAGACTCACAGAAAATTTCATCAAAATTGTTTTTAATCCAATGTTTTGTTGTTGAAGTGAAACTTCTTTAGACGTGCGAGGGTAAAATTTTGATGATTAATTGCCACTTTCATTTCATTATTTAATATACTATTATTCATAAAAAAATAAAATAAAAGTATTTCATAAATTTTAAATTAAATAACAATATTTAATTTATTATTTCTAATATTGACAAACTAACACGTGGCATTTTATTTACAATTGGTCGTTTGAAATTTCAATAAATTATTTGTATTAATTTTCAATACTTATAATATTTTAATGACAATTAAATTCATAGCATATCTTACCTTTTCCCTCCTTCTAAGTCTCGGAAATCTTATGTTTTACATTTGTAAAAATATAAACAAGACTTAAAAATTAGTTTGCCAAAGAAGTTTCACTTCTGACATTTGTACACACGCACTTTTATATTTATTTATCTATGGTATACATAGGATACCTTATCTCTTTGGAGAGATCTTTTCCAGATACCCTAAATAGTGGAAGAATTTCATAACATATCTGGTTTAGGTGTAGAGATGTGAGTATCCTAAAGCTATAACATATATACAAGCTGAATATATATTTTAAATATACCCATATATCTAATCTAATAAATAAAATTTCCGTGTCACAATGTTAGTTACCGTAATCCTCCGAAACGTCTTTACCGATTTGTACCAAATTTTATATGCGTATTCAGTAGGTCTGAGAATCGGCTACTATCTATTTTTCATACCCCTAAGTGATAAGGGTTGTTCACCCTTAAATTTTTGACGAATTTTTTTCGTGATTTAGCATACAAAACCACATACAACCCTATTATAATTTTCACGTTTCTATCACCAACCCCTATTTTTTAATAGCGAAATTAGTAATTATATGGCACAACAACGTTTGCTGGGTCAGCTAGTATTCATATAAATACAACAAGCTGAGTTTTCGAATGTTGTTTTGTTATAATTTATTTTTAACTATGTTATAAAACCTATTGCTATATAATGGACTTTTTTTCATACAAGGTCCTATAATAGTTACATTTCAATAAAGTAATAAATTAATAGAAAATCCATTAAAAGCTAATTTATTCGGACTCAAATTATTTATATATTTCTTGAATGTCACCTTTATTTATTGTAGGTGTGATCCCGAATTCACTCCTAGAATATCACTTGAAATTTCTGAAGATGCCAATGGAGATTCTGGTAGTGGTGACAGTGGTACAGAGAGTAAAGTCGAAATACAGTCTAGTCATGGACCAACGTGTAAGTGCACTATTATTTCTTATATTTGTTAAGAGAGATCGCGAATTTGAATTCTGGGTAGACACTACTTAGTTTCCCTTTATAAAAAGAAACTTACTTGCATAATTATTCATTTCAATGCATCCCAGTGTTATTTTCATCATGAGAACATCTGCATATTGATATTGATATTATCTGCATAAGAATATTTTGATTTAGATTTTTTGATTTTGACTGTCTCCCTTACGGCAAGGGTTGTCTGAAAGAGATCGCTATTTAGCGATAAGACACAATGCCTAATTGCACACTAAATCTAGTTGTTAAAGTCAAAATACAAGTAGGCCTATTACAGCATTTTTGAATATGCAAATATAGATTTTTTCATGTATTATTTATATAAATGACTGGTAATAACATTGAAGAACGACTAACAATCTATAGTGACGAGGGTTCCTTCGTGCCCTGATCTGAGAAGAGACCACAACAAACTCAGTCGGGTGTACGTTTTTTTTGTCCTCATCTTTACTATATATATATTTTTCTTTGTTAAGATATATATATATATGTATATATATATGTATATATATATATATATGTATGTATATATATATGTATATATATATATATATATTTATATATATATATATATATAGAGCTTCTTATGGGAACTTGTTATAGAAACGTATACAGTTACCGTACCTTATATAGTATAAAGGTTGCGTTTTTTTAATACAAGTTATTTTTGTTAAGTTTTGGCCACATAAAGTTCACACATTCCGCAATTGTCATTATACTTTTTATTTATTGATTATGAGGCGGTAAGATGTTTGCGGGGTCAGCTCGTTTTCAAATATGTATTTTAAACGTTATTATTGACAGTGGATAAATTCGATGGCATCATCACTCTGCGTGAGCAACACCGGAGTGCCGAACGAGTTGTGCCACGGCGGGGCCGCCCTCCCGCTGCTCACTCACAACAACAGCATCACCATAACGATATTAATATCGATCAGCTTTTTCCCAACGAAGACGAGGTGAGACAATCTGCTTCACTTTTCCATTTTCAACTCCTACTATTAGTTAACTCTCTGTCTCTTTATATGTCGATTCAAATTTAAAATGATATTTTTTTAAGACAGTGTTTCAAGGATATAAAGATAGATTGAAATATTTATTACTGTAAGTAAGTAGCAGCTCATTAACGTCCCACTGCTGGGCACAGGCTTCCTCACTCATATAAGACAGAGTATTTAGAGCATTGACCCACAATGCTAGTCCACTGCGGATTGGCAGGCATAGTACCCAAGTTTACTCTCTATTCCTTCACTTTCGTAGTCCGACATGATGGTAATCCCACACGATCGGAGATAGATCAGGCGCAGGACCAACAGCTTCACGTGCTCTACGAAGCACGGGGGTGGATCACACCACCTAATTTTTCCCAACTTCGAGAAAATATTGAGATAATCTTAATAGTAAACTCAGTATCGATTTTGAATTGGCCTGACACAGGATTCGAACCCAGGACCTCAAGTCTGTACTGGAACATGCCTACCACTAGACCAATGAGGCAGTCAGTCAGTTTATTACTGTACTACCTTTTTATTAATCATATGATATTTGATCATCATGTTTTAATAGCTATATGATGTATTTATGAAGCCCAGGCAATGTAACTAACAATTATTCATTGTGATAGTATATTTGTATTTATGCAAGGCATTAGGATCTATTGGTAAGTAAGTTAACCTAGATATCCGCAATGGAACTTGGTCGGACGTTCAATTCTGTTTATAAAAGGTCAGGTTTTTATGAAATAATTTAAAATGCGTGCAAGTCAGAAGTGAAACTTCTTTGACAAATTATTTTTTAAGTCTTGTTTATGTTTATACAAATGTAAAACTTTAGATTTCCAAGACTTAGGGGGAGGGTAAAAGGGAGATATTTTAGGAATTCAATGAATTTAATTCACATCAAAATATTAAGTGTCGAAAATTAATACAAATAATTTATTGAAATCTCAAATGTAAACGAATCTACGAATTGTTAATAAACATGCCACGTGATTTGTCAATATTAGAAATTATTCATTAAATTTTGTTTTTGAATTAAAAAATTATGATATACTTTTATTTTATATTTTATGAAAAATAATATATTAAATTATTAAATGACGAGTGGCGAATTAAGATGCCACGTGTTATTTGTAAATATTAAAACAACCTAACTTTCAAACGAATTAGGATAATAAACGCTGCACATCGTCGTGACGCTAATCACGCGTTTCATGTGTAAAAATTTTACCCTGATGCGCCTATGGAAGTTTCATTTCAAAAAAATTAAAAGAACTGTTTGCATATCCCGGAAACAATTCTGTAGTATGTGTAGCCTATGTATCTTAACATTTTTATTTTGAACAGGCACGGAAGTTGCTAAGGATCCAAAGACGTGGTGCGACAATGGCTTTAACTAGTCTGACTGAGTATTTTGGAGACAAACTGCCAGAGAAGTTGCCAAAACTGTGGGAATTTATCACTGAACCCTTTGAAAAAATTATGACTGATAGCGGTAAGAGCACATTAATAAAATTAAAGTTTTATTTGTTATCACAACACGAACTTAGAGATACAAATTAACATTTTTTAAAATTTTGTATTTGTTTTGTTTAGTTGTAAAACTATTACGTTGAATGGCCACAAAATAAAATACATATCACAAAGATTAAAAAGGTTAAGATATTCCTTCATAAATGTATAACACATGATATGATACCCAAAATTAAGCAATTTATTTAATTAGATGTATATGCCTGTGTGCAGTCTGACTATTCAGTACTGTACATTTTAAATAAATTAATAAAATATAATTATTTTTATTTATTTATTTAGTGTATAATTTTATTTACAAACTTTATTTGCAAAATGGCAGAGTTAAAACTAAAAAGTTACTGTAAGTATGAAAAGGTACACATTGTTTCAAAATGAAAATAAAAATTAAAAGATTCTTTATTCAAGTAGGCTGAAAAAGCTCTTTTGAATCGTCAATGGTCTGTCAGTTGGTAACAAATCTACCACTGGTTCGGAAAGTTGATTCATCTGAGAAGAATCCGGCAATAAACTCAACGGTTACTCCTTTAAACATAGTTTTTATGTAGGTTACAATGTGTTTAGCTTTCATGTGGAACTGGAATCATGTCGAAACATTTATGTCGCATAAATAATCTGCAACATTATAATATGCCTTTTTAATAGGCGTATGCTCAACCCGACAAATGACTTCTGAACATTTTTCACTCTCAAGATAAGGCATTACAAGTTTGTGTTTATTTCTTGTATTAAAAGTGTGTGTTTCGCTCCTTTTGCTGTATAAATGAATATTATCACGGATGACGACGGTGCTGTGAGAATTGATATTTCTTTGAATTTGTCTCTTTGCATATCTAATCAAATTTATTTCATTATTCCTATCAATTCACTCTCTCGTTGTACACATTTATATGTTTTGTTTCACGATTCAATCATAGCACAACTTATCTATATATATATATATATATATATATATATATATATATATATATATATATAAAAGAGATATCCAGGTATCTATTGACTCATCACGATATCTCTGGAAACATACGGTGTAGAGACTTGAAATTGGGTAGGAATATTCCTTCTGCCGAGAAGAGGTCAGCCAAGAACGGATTTTACGCCTGAATAAGGCCTATAAACTCTTTGCAGTAATACACACAAAATAACTCATTGAAGTATTTATACATATGTTTTTATTTGTAAAGCAATTTGCCTAAATTAATGAAAATTCTACCAATGAAAAAAAACATTCAACGCAGTAAGTAGCGGGTTCTGCTTATTAATTTTATATGTAAGAAACTTTAAGAAGTACATGCTAACATACACAGATGTCGCAATCTCAACTCCTCTTTACTTTGGTTTCTAAATAATCTAGGAAACCTACTTTTCACCCTTTGCTGATATGAATTAAGCAGAATTGATTTTTTTTTATAGAGTTAGACAGTGTAGAAGAGGAAGCCGCGGAGGAGTTGATATCACGGTTGCAAGTGGTGGAGACGGTAGCCGCATCTGTGGGAGGTGGACTGTGGGCGAAGCTCCTCGGTGGGGTGCGTGCATGTGCAGCGCTCACCCGCGCCAAGTACACCGCGCTGAGGCACATGGCCGCGAGAGCCTTGGCCGCTCTAGCAGCCCGGGATCCGCACGCACTCATGGACACCCTAGTTCATGAGGTCTGCAAATATAAGATTTTTTAATATATAGATTATTGCTACAATGTGATACGTCTGTGATAACGTCTCACCGCTGGGCACAGGCCTCCTCATTCATAGGAGCGAGGGATTTTAGAGCATAGACCCACCACGCTGCTCCACTACGGATTGGCAGCCATAGTACACACAAGTGCACTCTCTATTCATTCACTGTTATAGTTTGATGTCACGGAAAACCGACATAACCGGAGAGAGATCAGGCACAGGACCGACGGCTCTCTGAGACACGGGGGTGGATTACACCGCCAACTTCCTACCTTCGGGCAAATATTGAGAAAATCTTTTATGTGGCATTTTAATTTGCCACTCGTTATTTAATAATTTAACATACAAAATTTAAAATTAAAAAATAAAATTTAATTAATAATTTATATTATAGACAAAAAGCACGTAGCAGTTTTACATTTTTATAAATATACAAGACTTAAAAAATTATTTACCAAAGAAGTTTCACTTCTGAAATATGTACTATGTACGCACTTTTAATTTTTTGTTTACCTATATAATATATATTATATTGTCTATTTATGTATTAAAGCAAACCACTTAATCTTCTTACCTCATGTAAAACCCCAGGGTTAGCTGTTGTTAAAACGAAAAATGCATTATATTGACGAGCGGTATATAAAATATTGCTGTGTTTAATACTTATTTTATTTGCAGTTAATCGAAGCACTGTCGGAGTTGCGCAACGATCGTGTACGTTACGGTGCGGCCGAATCGCTCGCACGCATTGTGGACACCTTACAGTTGCAACTAGTTCCATACATCGTTTTACTAGTCGTCCCACTACTTGGTACAGTGCTTATATATAAGCTAACTAGCTCCCTCGACTTTGCATAGAATTAGTACTCACACCAAAACTCCTATTTATTCACAAATATATGATGTAAACTCTGAGTAGTATAGATAGAAGTTACAGACACTAACTATTACAATCTTATAAATTGAATGTTTATTTTGATAACATCTGTGATAAGATGATAAGAAATAAAAATAAAAATATACAAGTTGTGGTTGGTTACATAATTTTCAATATTTTATAAATAACTATTCGTTCCCGGCGGTGTATTCCCGATTCCTAAGAAATCCGGAACGATTGTCCATCTCAACCATTCTTAAGTCACACAAACACTAAAAAATTCATCACATCATTTAGGGAAAGTTTAGGCACCTATATATGTCCATAGATACTAAATGTGATACACATATGATGGCAGAGCGATGTGCGACCTCATATTTGGGCAAACATACCCATACGTTGAATCTTTCTACTGCGTATTTTGAAGAAATATTTTATAATGAGAGGGTAAACTTTGCTACATAACGCTTTACTGTATCGGTTTCTCTGGGTTGCTTCCCTCAGTGTTCAGTTTGCGATAGACATATACCGTTTACAATAAGCCCATCACCTAAATCTTAATCAATAAATTTTTTATTAACAAATAACTTTTTATTACATTATCATATTAATATGTATAAAATTCAAAGCTTTTCTGAATTTAAACAGTTAGTTTAAGTTATCACTTCTGTCGAGACCGAGACTGATAAAGACAATAATTTACTATACTCCATTGATATCTGTAAAATACATTGTATTATATATAATGAGAACCTATTGTAATATAAAGAAATTGTATTATATTTTGTTAGGTCGTATGAGCGACCATAACGAAGCTGTCCGCATGATGTCAACCCGGTGCTTTGCAACACTCATCCAGCTGATGCCTTTGGACGGGGCCGTTCCTGAACCCGCTGGCTTGTCCCAGGAGATGAAAGAACGAAAGCTGAGAGACAAGCATTTCCTGGAACAGCTGTTCAATCCAAAGTCCATCGGAGACTACAAGATCCCGGTGCCTGTCTCTGCGGAACTTAGGAGTTACCAACAGGTGATTTTCGCTAGTTTTGTGCATTGAACTAAGTTTACTCGCTAGAATCTTAACATGGGCACCCCACTGAAGTCCAGGGTCTAATGTTATACCTAAGGATACTGTAGATTCTTAAGAGCATTACCATTAATTTGAAAATTTGTACAAATTTCTTTTGCATTAGGCAAAGTAAATTCAACATACTTAATCTTTGCTGACTTTAATACTAAATTATAAGCTGAAAACTTATGTGAGACAAGTGACAGGGTACTGTTTACATCATCGAAATTTTCCTTATTTCTATCAATTTTGAATATCAAAGACTCATCAGCAAATAGCACTATATCACATCGGCGTACCATAAATCATATATTAAGAGTAGAAAACGACCAAGAATTAATCCTAGTGGGACACCCATCCTTACCGATGATCCCGACGACTCTACACCATTTTCGAATACCTTTTATAGTCTATTCTGAAGCGAAATCAACAAATCAACTGCACCACCTCTCACACCATAACTACTTAATTTAAGGATGGGAGTGCTGTTTTCTACGCAATAAAAAGCCTTTGAAAGGTCACAGAATTTTACTAACGCTTTCTGGGATTACTATTACCCTAATATTATAGTAAGTAAGGCAACAAACTAAGTAGTATACATAATGTTAAGCGAAATCAGTCAGATATAGACAATTGTAGGAGTAGTGGAACTGTGAATGCGTTGGTAGGTTATAAGAGCTAATATAAATGATGAAGCCATTCGTTTACTTGTGAATATGAAAGTTATAAAGCTTTTGGCCCTCAGTGTCAAAAAATTACACTTAATCCGAACGGGGATACCAAAGCTCCCAATTTATTTATATGTTTGGAACATCACTTGTATACTGATGCGCTTATATGAGGCGAATTAGCGACTTACGTGGCCGTACAAATCGGCGTAATCGAAAACAGTGTCGTACATTTGTCTCGCTCTTTCCTTAGGCGGTACCGCCTTTGTTGGAGTGAGAGAAATAACACGTCACTAACAGAATAAAACAAAATGTGGATGTTGCTTTTCATTTTGAGTTTTTATTATGAAAAATAATGTTATTAACAGCGTCTTTATCAATTAAAAAACTGGAGAAGTTTGCTTTATACATGAGGTATTTAAAATCCCCGCTTTGGATCTGATAGGTTAACAAGATGTTATGATACAATTTGAATTTCTATTTTAAATAATTAATATACTTTACAGGCTGGAGTGAACTGGCTTCGATTTTTGAACGAATACAAACTGCATGGAGTACTTTGTGATGACATGGGACTGGGGAAAACCTTGCAATCAATAGTAGTGGTTGCGGGATCTCATTACGAGCGATCCAACAAGGGGGCGCCTCCACTCCCTTCTCTAGTTGTATGCCCACCAACGCTCACTGGTGAGGTTATAATATAAGAAGTATGGTTACAAATTGTTTTGTTCATCTACACCGATATTATAAATAGGAAATATTTGTGTACTTAATGGCATAGGCTACATTACTTTTCCAAAAAAAAAAAAAAAAAATAGGGATCCGTAATAAAAATGCCTTAATGTAACCCGAGGTGTGAAAAAAGTGCCGACAATAATCAAACCTTATTATTCATACCTCTGTATTTATCCTTGTCCTATTAAATGATATTTTATTAAAGATTGTTTCAATACACGTGAAACACTTTTGAAATTAAATTAAAATCGGACATTTAAAAATGTCAATCTCAAGAAAATTGTAGCGACCCTTACACTCCAAGGATACCAATGATACCCACCGATATACCCATACTGTTTTTATTTTTATCGAGTATAAATTAATTACTGGACCGATTTCAAAAAATATTTCCATACCTGTAGAATATTTTTGAGTTTACTAGTGTTGGATATTCTACGTGTAATTAGTTACATTTATATTCGTTGTAAAGTAAAATCTGCATACGGATTAGATTATGAATATAAGTGTGTATCTAATAATCTGAAACGAAGTAATTAAAATGTAATTGAAATGAAACTTTTATTTTAAAGAAAATATTTCTATAGCCCGACTTAGTAGACTTTTTCACTGATCAGTATCTAGGCAGGCGAAACCGAGGGGCATTGCTAGTTATCAATAAATCTGTCAAACACTCTTTTTATAAGTGAAGAATGTAGATAAAAAAACATTGTCCGTATATTTAACGTTCTTTTCAGTCTAGAACCTGCCAATAATAACCTAAATTCTCGCTTACAGGTTAAAAAAAATTCTTTCTCAAAATTCAATTTTTTTGGAATTTTTTTTTAATTTAGATTAGCAATACTGACTGAACATATTGCTCCTTTTAAAATGAAACATCATAAATTGATGTCGATTTACTGTAGAAATTTTGTTGCGGGATCTTATGCTATAACTTATCGATTATTCTTAATATTTTTTTTTGTCACTGCTTTTAGACACCTTTGATTCATCTGTTCTCTATCTACAACTATATTATCATGTTATATAATATTTCATTGTATTGTATGAACATTTCCATCATCTATCTTGGTTTCCTTACAGGACATTGGGTTTTCGAGGTGAACAAGTTTATTCCTACTAAATATCTTAAACCGCTCCAGTACGTCGGCCCACCAGCCGAGAGGGAAAGACTTCGTGGTCACGTACACTTCTACAATCTCATTGTGGCGTCCTATGACATAGTACGTAAAGATATTGAATTCTTCAGCAGCATCAAGTGGAACTACTGCATATTGGATGAAGGACACGTCATCAAGAATGGAAAGACAAAAGCATTTAAAGCAATCAAACAAATTGTAGCTAACCATCGTTTGATACTTTCCGGAACTCCTATACAGGTACAAATTTTCATTATACAGTTTTTTTTTATTGACACATTTATATCATCTTAATATTTACATCTCTTGCAGTTCTGTAAATAAATCAATATTATTTATTAAGCATCTACTTATACAAAAGTTTTCTTAAAGATGTTACTTGTAACAATAAGTCTGTCTTTGCATGCATGATTTACTTTTATAAGACATTTTGTTTGTGTGCAATAAAATGTTTCTGTCGTATATAAATATCCCACTCGATATCTAATATATTTTGCCAAATTTCCACGGTATTTGGAATAACGCGAGTGACACTTCCGAAAACGGCTAGTAAGCAACAACATTTAGTGTCTAATTTTTTATTTAATTTTTTTTATGTTATTTTTCATTAACCCTTGAAACTAATATTTGATAAAAATTGGTAGTGTTTATGGCATAACAGTGCACGTACATGCGCTTGCACAGATTTCATAATCAATTTTAGTAAAATAAAGAAATAAAATGATTTGATTTTTACTAAAATACATTATTTCGCTGGTCGTGGTCGGCTCTACAAATGATAATCAGGTTAAGCTAGCTGGCCCGAAGCGGGGGATTTGCGTATGAACTTTAATTTTATTATCTGTTTATTAGAAAAGTTACGTTGTCTATGTTTTTGTAATCATAAATTTATTGAAGTCATAAATGTTTTAGCGTTCTTGTTATTTCAAAGTCTATTTGACGAAAGAGCGTTTGTAAAAAGACACAGACACATAAATTCATAACATATACCGTGAATGAAGATGTGATAGGAAGCATTATACATTGTTTGCTATGGTCGTGGTTCTGTTTGTGCTCTGCTTCGTGCCCCCTCCAATGATGGTTACAAAGTCATAGTGGGAGTTAACAGTAAATCATTACTAAAACTTAAAATTTATGAAGGTTTCACTTTTACCACGTGTGGATTGTACACATTTTTTTTTTTTTTTTAAATTAACGCAACGAAAAATCTGTCCACAGAACAATGTGTTGGAGCTGTGGTCCTTGTTCGATTTCCTGATGCCGGGGTTACTGGGCACGGAGCGCCAGTTCACGGCGCGGTACTCGCGGCCCATACTAGCTGCGCGTGACCCCCGTGCCCCTCCACACCATCTGCAGGCTGGAGCCCTAGCTTGCGAAGCTTTACATAGACAGGTATAGTGCTTTCATATTTTTTTAGAATTCGCGAGTCCTGTATAAACTATTGTTAATCATCGTGATCACGGCCCTAAATTTCCTATTCGACTTCGCCGGAATCTACATATTCTCTCACTTTTATACTGTATATTATTTGACCCCACTACACCATCCTATTTAAAATCGAAATTTGAATCTCTGGGAGTGCGCTCTTGCAAAGATTTACGATTATACAGTTTCACTATTAATGCTGAAAATACCAACACACCACACTAGGCTCTCTGGGAAAAAAAAGCAAAATTATTATAAAAAATCCAACACGATTTCACAGAATATTACTTCTCCCAAATCACATTGTAAGAGATGATAGTATTATAAAATGTGTTTATACTCAATTTGTTAGATTGTATATATGTATGTATATTTTAGTTATATATTGTATTATATGTATATGTACTTTATTTATGATTAGAATATATGATCTCTTTATGCACCACCCAGCTACTTTTGCACAATTTCCTTCTCCTGAAGGTTGTCTGGAAGAAATCGCTGACTAGCGATAAGACCGCCTTTTGTACATTTATTTATATAAGTCTCGTGCATTCATAATTTGTTATTGTGTTTTTAAAGCATATAATAAAGAGTATTATTATTATTATTATCAAATATTAAAAAACTACGTTTGATTCGAATGGGGGTATCAAAAGACCCCAGTTCATATGTATGAAAATCTGCAACAGAGTCATTAAAACGTCACATGCATACCTTTGCGCTTTTATAAGGCGATTGAGCGACATGTGCGGGCGACAACGACACACATAATCGTCGTAAATAATAGATTTTTAAATATGTCGATAAAACGAAAGTTTCAGTTTTAAAATTGAAAGAAAGAAGTAAGAAAAAAACCTTTATTCTTTACACACTGTGAAATATGTACAATTTTTGTTAAAGTATAAATTTGTGTAGCGGTTTGATTCAGAAAAGGTGACCACTTAGACTTAAATAGGATTAATATAATAATCCCAATGCTGATTTTCAGTAATTGATTTATAGTACAGACATACATGCTAATGTATATAGCATCCTAACCACTAGACCAATGACTGCCTCATTGGTCTAGTGGTTAGCATGTTCAATTACAGACATGAGGTCCTGGGTTCGAATCCCGGGTCGGGCCAATTCCAAATCGATATTGAGTTTTCTACTAAGATTTTCGCAATATTTGCCCGAAGTTGGGAAAAAAGTGGTTGTGTGAACCACCCCCGTGCCTCGGAGAGCACGTTAAACCGTCGTTCCTGCGCCTGATCTCTCTCCAATCGTGTCGGATTATCGTCACATTGGACTATGAGAGTGAAGGAATAAAGAGTGCACTTGTGTACTATGCCTGCCAAACCGCAGTGAAGCAGCGTGGTGGGTCTATGCTCTAATAACCCTATCTCATATGAGTGAGGAGGCCTGTGCCCAGCAGTGGGACGTTAATAGACTGCTACTTACCTACTTACCTTACATATATACATAGCATCACGCCTCGTTTCCATAGGGGTAGGCAGAGACCACGTCCTTCCACTTGCTACGATGCACTTGCTTGCATATCTCCTTCGCTTCTTTCATTCTCCTTAAATCTTTCACACAAGTTCGTCGGTTTAGAGTACTCCTGACTTGGCCCTTATTTAAAAAGACCTGGTTTTGGGCTTCCATTCCAGCTTTCTCATTCACTCGTTGAGTCATAAATCCATACTGATTGTTGTAAAATAAAGTATTACATAATTTATGTTCATTTCACAATTAATTTTTTTACGTGACAACGTATTATAAAACGATGGTTGCCGACAGCACTGCAAAGCTTGACTCATAGTCACGTTCCGCGCCCGAGCCAGATCGCGGAACACGCTATAGAGAGGCGCGATCTGCCTTATACCACAGTTTGTTACAATAATAAATTGTCATTAATGTTTTCTCATGAGGTTATCGCTTAAAATATTGATATAAGAACTCTTTCTTTACACATCTGTGGCTTTGTTCTGAAGATATGTATATTTATTGATTATTGTTATATCAGGCATTTGTAATGCAATAAATGCTTTCGTGAAGGTACTTCCGTTTCTCCTGAGACGCGTGAAGGAGGACGTCTTACGAGAACTGCCTCCGAAGATTACGCAAGACTACTACTGCGACCTGAGTCCTCTCCAACGACGTCTCTACGAGCACTTTTCACGCGAACATATGCCACATGATATTGAATCATCACGCACACACGTGTTCCAGGTAAAGATCCTTGTTAATTTGTATGAAAACTTCGATTTTGTACTGTCTACGCTGGCTCATGTCCCGGGTTCAATTACCGATACAGCATATAATTTAGAAAATTGCATTTTACAACTTGTAAAGGTCTGAAATTTTGACAGGCTTCGGCCGTGACTAGTTACATACATTTTACTGTTAAAAGCGAAAAACGTTACTATTATAGGTTAGTGCTTTACCATTTTATATAACATTAACTACTATTAAATAACACCGCTGTCGATGACTAACCATTATTTAAATTGCAATTTTCATTAAGTACCTATTGTTTGTAACCAGTACTATATAAGATACGGGTCAGATAGATCAGATAGTAAATATTGTTTTTGAATTTAAAATTATGAAAACATATTAGTATATATATATAATTAGTGGCAAATTAAAATGCCACATGTTATTTGTAAATATTAAAACTACCTAACCTTCAAACGAATTAGCATAAAAAACGGTGCACATGTTCGTAACGCAAATCACGCGTTTCATCGGTAAAAAATTTACCCTCGTGCGCCTAAAGAAGTTTCTCTTCAAAAATTAAATAGAATAGATTTTTTCATCATTCATTTAATTTTTTCAGGCTCTTCACTATTTACAAAATGTTTGTAATCATCCAAAACTGGTGCTGGTACCGGAGCATCCTGAAGCAATGCGTGTAGCGAAACAACTGGCATCACAAAGCTCCTCTTTGGATGACATTGAACATGGTGCAAAACTACCCGCATTGAAGTAAATAATTTTTATTATTATCTCTTAGCGGACGCCCGGGTTATGCTACTACGCCGAAAATACATTTTGTTTATTTATTGCAAAAAAAAGAAAAAGAAAAATTATTCTCTTCTTCTTCTCTTTCTTGTGATATTATCACAAGATCGTACTATAAATGTATTTTCGCATACTTAGCTATACGGTAACGGGCGTTAAATAGTATATAATACGAAAAATTATTTATTATAAACTAGTTTCTTTAGATACAAATATTATTAAAGTCGGTCACATTTCTTACCAGTAATAAATCTAGACACGTGATTTGTTTTTTAAATGTAGCCTAATTTAATGTTCTATTGCCTAGTATAGAGTGACAAATTATAAAATGAAATCTTTATTTAAATCGTAATACTTTTGACTGCCTCATTGATCTAGTGGTTGGCATGTTCGACTACAGACATGAGGTCCTGGGTTCGACCGGGCCAATTCAAAATCGATATCGAGTATCTATTAAGTATTCCTCAATATTTACCCGAAGTTGGGAAAAGTTTGGCGGTGTGAACCACCCCCGTGCCCCGGAGAGCACGTTAAGCCGTCGGTCCTCCGCTTGATCTCTCTCCGTTCGTGTCGTATTGCCCTCGCGTCGGACTATGAGAGTGAAGGAATAGAGAGTACACTTGTGTAGTATGCCTGCCAATCCGCAGTGGAGCAGCGTGGTGGGTCTATGCCCAGCAGTGGGACATTACTTACTAAACTTACTTACTTTTGTAAGAATGTGTATCATTTAAAAATTATCTATGACTAAATATGTACTTTAATCATCATGTTTTAATACCTTTATAAATTAAAATAAAGTAAAACCTATGTTGATAAATAGGGTTTAAAATGCAAGTTGGCCGTTTATACGTAAGTGTCATCAATATATTTAACAATTCTTCTTAGTCTTACCCTACTGAGTGGTTATGTTAATTGATAGTCGGGTGTGTTGGTTGCTGCTTTTGCGAGTTTATTTGACAATATAAAATTTTCTTTGTTTACAATTTTGTTTAGTACTTTAGAAAGCAATTTCTTGATGTTACAAATAATTTTAAAATAACATTGTTTGCTTTCACAGACAATTGTTACTGGACTGTGGTATCGGTACATCGGCGACTGTCGGTGAATCAGGTGCGGTAGTTTCTCAGCACAGAGCTCTGATCTTCTGTCAGCTCAAGAAGATGCTGGACATCGTGGAAAAGGATCTTCTGCAGAAGCATTTACCATCTGTCACGTACTTGCGTTTAGACGGCAGCGTGCCACCGCACCAGCGTCACGCTATCGTCACGCGGTTCAATACTGACGTGTCTATAGACGTGCTGCTACTCACAACAGCTGTATGTATACATCAAAATCAAAAACTAACCTAAAAATCTCATAATTACTCAAGTTTGTCAGTTGGTATAGAATCTAGTACCGGTTCGGAAGGTGGATTTTATCGAAAAGGTACCGTCAAGAAACTCAGAAATTACACTTTAATATTGATCATACAATGATAGCATTTTGCATATAAAATTATTAAAATATAATATCTATAGAGTGTGTGCGAAACGAAGCATGTAGAACTGATTGTTCTATAGGGGTAGGCAGAGACAACATCTTTCCACTTGCCACGATCCTTGCATATCTCCTTCGCTTATTTCATTCTCATTAAACCTTCCATACAAGTTCGTTGATTTAGAGTACTTTTGACCTGGCCCTTGCTTAAAATGTCCTGGATTTGGTCCTGGATGTCCAGGAACGTTCGCCTTGGTCTTCTCCTTCCAACTTTCGCATTCACTTGACTCATAAATCCTTTTTGTCAGTCTCCTTTCACTCATTATCTTTACGTGCCCAAACCATCTAAGGATATCTTTCTCGATTTTAGTCACTACATCTTCTTTTATACCACAATGTTCTCTTATCATACTATTTCTTAATCTGTGACTCAGTTTTAATCCACTCATACTTCTCAACGCTCTCATCTCTATCGCATTTATTTTACTTTTGTGATTCTTCTGCCATACCCAACTGTCACAACCATACATAAGCATTGGCACTAACACTCCTGCATGCACAGCCAGTCCTGACCCTTTGAGACACCATCTGGCAGTTCATAAAGGCGTGCAGAGCACCCGTTACCATATTCCCTGCATTCACTCTGCTTTCAATATCACTTTCACATGTTCCATCTTTTGTAAATTTAGATCCTAAGTATACAAGTTCTTTCACCTCTTCCATTTGTTCCCCATCTATCAAAATATTGCCATTCATCATAATTTCATCTCATTCATAAAGTATTACTTGTGCATCAGCGTAAAGTAAACATTTGATGAGTAATTCATTCATTCTTAACCCATACATATTTTCCCATTGAATCAGGCCTGGTTATAAAAATCATAGGTTAAGTCCCTATCTTATCTTTACATCTTTATTATCTTCTTCCAGGTTAGCTCTCTAGCATCTTATTTTTAGAATGTATAATTTATTACCAGATAAGATCCCAGTTAATCGCTTATTTGTATGCAATAAAAAAACATGGATTTTAATCGAAAGAAACACTGCCATGAATAATTTATATACATGTTTATTCCTACGGTTAAACTATCGTTTATAAGCAAATATGAGTAAGTTTCCTAGTAAATAATAAGTTATAATTATTATTTCAGGTGGGTGGGCTTGGTTTGAACTTGACTGGAGCGGACACTGTTATATTCGTTGAGCACGACTGGAATCCTATGAAAGATCTTCAAGCAATGGACCGAGCGCATCGTATTGGACAGAAACGAGTCGTCAATGTCTACCGGCTCATCACGAGAGACACTCTAGAAGAGAAGATCATGGGGTAAGTTTTTAATTATGCAAAAATCTTATATTGTGGTCATTACAAAGTGATTCTGCTGTAGGATTGATAGTTATGACTTTACCATATAGCACCACCTGCAACTGTCATTGGTAATAAAATTTCTAACGTATATTAAATATATGAAAAAAACTCTCGCTTAAGTTTACAAAAATGTATTTTAATAATTTACTTATTCAAATTTTAAGGCTGAAACAATATGTCAAATCTATATTTAAAAATTGAGTTGCCTGTAAAGTCTTTTTACGTTCAATAATTTTAAGTCACAACGTTATAAGTAAAAATAGTTCTTGTAATAAACAACAGAATTAGGCCGATCGCGCCTCTCTACCGCTTGTTGCTAGTTTGCACACTCGGGTCGGGCGGAACGTGATAATGAGATTATGCTTTTCGTCCGTCTAGTCAGCTCAATACCTTCGCCATCTGGCACAAACTTATAACACAAATAAATTTTTACACAAGCTTTCAATGCATGACTTAACTACAATTTTCAAAGAAATAATTGAAATAATTACATTATCATTTAAAAACTTTGTGTTAATGTCATTCACTGCAAGTTTCAAAAATTTATTGGAACTTGAGTGGATGGATAATTAAAAGTTTGTTTATTGCAGGTTAAAAATTTTAACAAAGTGTATATAGAGGTAATAAGAGCTAATAGTAGGGATTTAAAAAGTATAATGAAATTTTTCGTCTTCCTCTATTTATCTAAAAGAACATTTTTATAAGGGTAAAATTTATTTATTCCAGATTGCAAAAGTTCAAGTTGATGACAGCGAATACAGTGATAAGCAGTGAAAACGCCGCTATGGAGACAATGGGAACTGACCAGCTCTTGGATCTGTTCCAGACCTCCAATACCCCCACAGCCTCCACTTCCCAGCAACAGCCCGGTACATCCATCATCAACAACTTACCAGACCTCTGGGACGACAAGGAATATGAGGAGGAATACGATATGAGTAACTTCGTTAAGAGTCTTAACAAAATGAAAAGTTAGCTTAAATACCAATATAAGCGAGTATTTTTGTTTACTATCTCATTACAAGCAACTTATCGTTGCTTTGGATGTAAAATTACACAATTTTAGTTAAAAACACAGCAGAATCCACAATATATATATCGGAGAATAAGAGAAGAAGAAGCAACCATGAGCATAGGGGTTCCACGCCGGGATCGTCAGAAGTGGGGTCCATAATTCAACTTCCCAAATGTGGGCGTCGGTAGGTGAATGTTGGTGCAATCAAACATTTTATAAATGGACTCAGTTTATACTGTCCAACCGCTTAATGTTCCCGATATCAAATTACATAAACACGTTAACAGCAATAGTTAGGAACGCGCCGGCCTTCCGCAAACTATTTGACTCCGACATATACATATATATAACAGCTAGATTGATTTGAATAATTTTTGTTTTGAATTATTTGTGGAAGTGTAGGAAAGGTTTAAAAGGTGAGGAAATATAAAAAAAGCTTGGAATATAGGCAAAAATATCAATTTCGCTTTCCATTAGAAACTAATCTTACCGACAAACATTTGATATTCGTGCCGTAGTTTAGAAATCAATTAAATTTAGAAGTCGTTCAGAAGTTTAATTTAATTTATAAGTGGTTTTTTTTTTGGTTTCTAATGTCAAATGTCTGATGTTCGTCCCGACGTTCAGAAATCAAATTAAGTTTAAAATACTGCTTGTGTATTTTTATTTCAACAATAATTTCTGATCGCAATACAGACATAGGTAGGAATATAGGCCTTAAGGAATCGTCTATTTCATTACGAATTCTTTCTTTTACTAATGTTAAAACAATATGCAATTATCATTTTCCACTTTTTTTTATTGATTCTGAGATGATTTTTATTGATAATAGCCTATATTCACATCGATGAAATGACGCTTCATCAGCAAATTTGGAAATTAAATTTTATTTGATTTTCAAATATTTCTCGTCTAAAACAACTTTGTGTTGTATCATTCTTCCAAAGCAACGATATATGCTTAATTACAATATAATTTGGTAAACTTTTCTCATCATAGAATGTCATTTTGTGTTTTTTAAAAACACTCATTTAGATAATTTAAAAGACAAATTTATGCTTATTTCAGTAGAGGCTTACACTGTGATGCAGTAAACGAAAAATTTCCCAAATATATATATATGGGGTTAGAATATTTTTATGTTTTCTTCTAGTTTTAAGATAACTGCTGTATGTCTTTCATTAAATGTCAATTAACCTTGAGATAATAATATAAGTGAAGTCCAAGTGACATAGATGTTGACTCAGTGCATAGATTTTATTAATAATTCTCTACATAAAGGCTTTATAGGAGTTGACTTTTTTATAATAAAAGTTTTTATGATCTTTTCTTTTAAAGTAAACACTAGTTCAGGTTGTTCTTTATATAGTTTCTCAAAATCTGTTTTAATATAAAATTATAACACAATATTTTTAAGCAAAATTTCTTGGGGCTTATTATAAAATAAGGTTCAACTCCGGTCTAATGTTTTGTGAACAATCACCAACTTTTTTGACGTTAGCTTGGTTTTGAGTCATTTGCTTGGCTGTCCTTAATCTAATAAATAACGACACAGAATAAATCCAATTTGTGAAGTAAGTGTACTTTAGCTCTGGGGTCGTCAACCTGTGGGCTGCGGGCCGTTGGTTCGCTATCCCTGATTTGATATACAATAACCCTAAATAAATGCAAGTGGTGACGTAAGTGTACTTTAGCTCTAGGGTCGTCAACCTGTGGATTGCGGGTTTCTGGTTGGCGACTCTTGATCTAACAAACAACGACCCCGAATAAATCCAGTCTGTGAAGTGAGCGTTTTTTAGGCCTGGAGTAGTCAACCTGCGGGCTGCGAACCGTTGGTTGGCTACTCCTGATTTAATAAGCAACGTCACCGATTAAATCCACTCTGCATAGAAAGTGTTGTTTATTCCTGAAGTGGTCAACCTGCGACCCGCAGGCCTCTGGTTGGCTACCCCTGATTTAATATACAACGTCCCCCACTAAATCCACTCCGTAAAGAAAGTGTTGTTTAAGCCTGGAGTGGTTGACCGACCCTTGATTTAATAAAGAACTTCTCCGAATAAATCGACTCTGTGAAGTAAGTGTACTTTTATGCAGTGTTCGTAAAAACGGGGTCGCATGCGTAAGTCACTATGGTACGGCACGCAGGCATACAAAAGTTTTTATAACAAAATCAAAATGAAAATCTAGATCCAAATTTAAATCGCGAATTAATTTGGTTTAAACCATTTTTTTTATAATAAGGCTCATTTTAAAGTCCAAGTATCTGTAGTGGTTTTAAATCTTTAACATGGTAGAAAGATGTCATTTTCAAAAAAATCTTTTGTAAGCGTTTCTTATTATAAAAAATATATTTATTGTGTTAAATCGTGATTGTGGTGTAAACATAATCAGCGTGTCTTGATTTTTTTATAAATGTAAGTTCCTTTTTAAGATGTACCTCAATATATTCTCCCAAATGTTGGTTTCTTATATTTAATTCAGTTTTAATTTTAGTATAATAAGATAGTCATTTTGCTTAGTCATTTTAGTAGTTACTAGATATTATACTACATTATAGATGTGTAAACCTCTTTTTTTATACCTGCTCAATTTAATACGACGAAATTATTTAAAAAAAATTCAAGATTGAATAATCTGCTGTGTTAAGGCATCTTTAGTTTGATTAGGTCACACTAAATACATACTATAAATATTTCCTCAGTATACATTTTTTTATTCTATATAACTCATTACTATTTGGTTTTGTATTTCTATCTGTAAAACCTTATGGTATAAAATTAAAATTATTGTACTTAGTCCCTTCAGGCGTTTTGTTTTCACCAATTATCTAAATATTTGTTGAGTATGACATAAAAGTCGTACATATACGTCAAAATGTAAAAATAATAATCTAAAGTCTTTTAGAATGAGACCTTTCTAATATATATCTGAAATTGTTTAATTTAGTAACTTGTATTTGTCTCTTTTTACGTCTGAATAATTCTTTACTTTCTTTCAAAGTTTTGTATGTGTAGGGCGTGTTATGCATACCTGTATTTTTATAATATAAAATTGTTAAATAGTAAGAGTGGAGTTTTTTGTACAACCTCTCCTTGTAAAATAATAATAATAAAGATAGAGTTGAATTCCAGATTGAATGCTTATGGTTTTTAAATATTCTCACGTACAACAGAAAAAGAAATATGGCCAAGAAAAGGAATAACAATCACATCATGAAAGTAATGAAATGGCTATATAGTAAAATCCTGCTGCTGTTCTTCAAGAGGTGCCTTTTATATTGCCTTTTATATTATGAGGAAGGTAGCCAGCTTCATATAAAAAAGTAGCGTAGATTGAAAATACCTGGTAAATAGATATATTATTTGATAAATAACCCTTTACCAAAAAAATTTTATTAAGGAGAAACGAAACTTCGGTACCGTTGAATCTCTAGACCATGCTTATCAAAGATTTAAATTAAATCAAGCAGAGGAATGCTATGAAGCCAAAGCATCCTACTTTACAAGAAATGTTTCACTTCCTGCTAATTGATGATACAATCTAATATGATAAGTGAGAATATGAAAATTTCTCTGTTGTTTCTACGGCATGCACGTTCGTATAGAAGAAAGGTAAATTTTGTTTGATAATACAATTCCCTAAGTAAATCCTCACGGACGCGGATCCGCGGATAGTGAGGCAGGTAGTGCAATTTATGTTTTATATCACTGGCGGTTAGCCCCAGTAAAACTATTTGCGATTTTATTATTTATTAATTTACTATTACTTTAGCATAAAAAATCATGTAATAGTATACTGTGTTTATATACCGTACTCGATATTTCACTTTATGTACGACATACGTATCAAGATAAGTACTTTAACTTTTTTCAAATATAATAGTTGTTTATCTCATAATTATTAATGGAATTTTGTAATTCCAAATTCTTAAAACAATTAATTTATAATGAAAAGTTAAAATATTCATTTATAAACAGCGTAAAGTGGAATAGGTATGTACCTAAATAATATAATCTATGTCTACTTACTCTGTGAATATAATATACCACTGTTGTCTTTACTTGACACTAGGTGGTGCTCGAGTTCATCAACACCATGGCGAAAGCGACGTCAACCGTGTGTGGATAATTTTTTGTTTTCAACCTAAAACACTTGTTTTTTGTTTGTTTATAAGTGAAAACATTCTATGAAAAATATCTTCAAGTGCCAGATATTTATTCAGTGAAAGGGTGACTTACAGAAAGTTAAAAGTTTGCCGTAAAAAGTTGTAACGAACTCTGCGAACAGTTGAGAATTCAGGTGTCAACGAGGTAAGAAACTGAAGCTTATTTCAAGATTACGACTTCTAAAATTAACACTTTACGCATTAAAGCTTGTTTAACCGCTCTTGAACCTAGTAATTATACGGTTCTGTCCGTGTTACCAATGCATATAAACAGGTAATGGTTATGAATAATTGTGTAAGGTTATGTCTCGTCTACTCTTATAACTACTGATTTTATTTAACACACGAAAACAATTTGTAAATTTTAAAAAATAAGTAATTGTTTTCATGTCAATACTAGCTGTCGTAATTATTTTATGGGCTCTTTATTGCCAGTGTTTACTTGTTATCATTGGGTACATTTGAAGTTAAAATTGGGGCAAAATTTTTAGACCCAATGTTATATTGTATAGTTTCATTAATTTTAAAAATATTATCTGTCGGTGAGCAATGCTAATTTGAATATATTTTATACTTGTAAAATAATACAAAAGATCACTAAATGGCTTAGATGTATTGTTATTCAATTCTTACTACTAGATCTCATATATGTCTTGATCCAATTTTCAATTGTTAATAAAATAATTTTTTTTTTGCTTGCTTAAGTTCAAATATATTTGTTTTAAGTTGTAGTAGGAGATACTTGATTTAATTACTGTCTGTTTTTATTATTTTTAATTGAATACATCATCTATGAAGCTTCTGTACTGAAAGGTGTAAAAATTGACCTAGTTATTTTTATTTTGTTAAATAACACTGCAGTCAAATCCTGGCTAACAATTCAAATTTGTCTTTAAAATATTGCAGACATTTTTACTAATTACGCACAGGTTTTGAAATTGTATTTAGAAGTTTTAAAATAAGAATTTGTTCATAATGACATTTTGCATTTGTACCAGCTAAAACC
Source organism: Elymnias hypermnestra (assembly GCA_015832385.1). Classification (NCBI taxonomy): domain Eukaryota; kingdom Metazoa; phylum Arthropoda; class Insecta; order Lepidoptera; family Nymphalidae; genus Elymnias; species Elymnias hypermnestra. Next base: position 1,112,131 of record JACTOM010000094.1, read on the forward strand.
TAGATTAAATAAAGTTATTTGTTTCATAACAGGCATTTAAAAACATTTAAAATTATCAAAGTGACTGTTTTACCACAACCCATCATACTATTAATTCTCAAACACGCTCATAGTATTGACTTTTAATTTTAAGAATATTTAATATGTGTTGTATACAATTATGGGGACCTAAAATTTTATTGATATGTAGAATGAAAATACGTATATTATTTTCTGTTAAATATTTATAGTTTCTTGTTTGCTGTGCCTATTTTATTGTCATTGAAGCAGCTGGTAATTTTGAAAATTACAATTGAATTTTAAAAGATTGTCCTTATTACATGTGATCATTTATCACTCAAGATGCTATTAAAATATAGCAGAATTTTAAATCCTTGTGAAGACTTGAAATTGGCATTATTAACTTTGATAAAGGTAAAAATAAATAGTTGCATCTTAATGTTCTGCTTAGCTGGGCTTAACTACTTGACTGTTACACTGCAGTTTTACACATACTCCAGAATTGCTCCTAGGATGTACAAGGCTTTCCTTCACCAAAAACTACTGTGATAAATTTAAAAAAATGATTGAGCACAATTTTTTAACTTAGCACTGACTGCTCAGAATATTTGATATGTAAGATACAATATAAAAGATTTTAACTTGAATTTTTTTTCCCAAGTCAGTCAAAACAATCTTGAAAATTTACAATTTTATACGTCACCATATTGTAAAAAAATAAATAAAAAAGTAATTTTGTGTGACAGGTTTATTTCGTCACATTATTTCTTTTAACTGTGTAAGTCAGTCAATTTTATTCTACTTGATCCTTTTAAAAAGAAACATTTTAAGATAGAAAGTTAAAATTGTAGTTAAGTAAAACCTTTAATGCGAAATGATTATCACAAAGCATGTGTTTTAATAACAATAAAATAATACCTCCAAATTGGTTAATTGTTATGAAGTACATTGGTTTATAATTGAAAGATTATAAATTATTAAGTTTTTTCTATTGGCTCAAATTTTCCTATATTTTTTTTATCATTCATTTAATTTTTAATTAATAAATAATGTCTATATAAATATATATTGTTCATATGATTTTAATTATTTGCTAACATACTTTTTTATTCATCTACTTAAGTTATTTTTTTTAGCTTGTAGAGGATACCACTTGATGTTATTATAGTTTTAAAAAGTTTCAAGATTTTTTTTAGTTATAGTTTAAGAAAAGTTTGCGGCATATATTTCAACCATTATTTTAGTGGTACCATAAACATACATTATTTAAAAATTCATACTGTTTACAGGGAAAGAATAGTTACTGTATATAAATAAATATAAAGTCTATATTTAGTTCAGGGCTACAAGAATATTTGATTATTAATGTTTATTCACTTGGTAGTAAAACTGTTTTCTTATTTACAATTTCAGTATCTGCCATAAATAATTTATAGTTTATTAAATAATTTTTAACTTATTAACAGAAAATGTTGGTGATAGATCTCACATAAAAAAAGGAAACAAAGATTAGAGTAATTCTCTGTTTAATATTATTACCTTTATAATTTTTATATAGTTAAAAGCTTTCACCCAGCCCACCATTAAAAAAATACATAATCATTCTGAATATTGAAATAAAAATTAGCATATGATTAAGATGCCGCCACTTAAGTGAAAACTTCAACAAGGGTAGTATAATAATACATTTATTTTGTTGTATAAAGTAATAATATTTACATTATGTAATGTCTCACTGGCACTGCATTAGTGTAGGTCGTTTAACTGACAAAAGCCAGCTTAATTCAAACTAGAGTTACATAATTAAGCGTGACTGCTCACCCTCACTTAATAGTGAAAAAAAAATAAGGCGCGCCTAATTAAGTATTCACTTCATAAATATAGTAATGATTATAAGCTCTTTTATTATACAAAATACATATTTTATTGCATAGAGAAAATAGAAGTTATAAAGTTACAATTGCAAGTGCAAAAACGTGGCTGTATCACTTAAACTTTGCCTTATTCATCAATGACATACTAATATTTAAGTCTCGTTTATATTTATAGAAATTTAAAACTTTAGATTTCCGACACTTAGAGGGAGGAAAAAAGGAAGATATGTTAGGAATTTAATTGTCATTAAAATAATTTATTGAAATCGCAAATGACGAATTGTAAATATTAAAACTGCCTAACCGTCGACGAATTACCATAGAAAACGCTGAATATCTTCGTGACGCGTTTCATCCGTAAAAATTTTACCCTCATGCGCCTAAAGAGGTTACACTTCAAAAACGTAAAACGTGCAACTTCAATAGTTATTAAACATTTAATAAAGTACTTTTCAAATTATATTTTGAAAAGTATGAAGTACAGAAAGCAGTATTAAAAAAGGCAGATGTGTGATCGATCCTCTCTCTTTATATACAGTTTTTTTTAAAAAGAGGTTTGCAACAATCAATTCCCTTTGTGCGCGACATCAATGGGAGCGGTTGCTGTGTACCTATCCTTTGATCTCGCCGCCCTCTGAAGATGCGACATTGCGCTAATACCGCCGCCGCGACGAACAACGTCCTAACTCACACACAAAGCTGCTAAATATATGTAAAAAATAAGCCTTTATGATTTGTAATAGAGATTTTATTGTTGCCACATCTTCGTCGGGGTAGATTTATATGGTGATGACCCCTGAGAAAATGAATACCCAAAATTAGCCTTACTTTTACTGCGGGGTTTGCTTACGATGGTTATTTATTTGTGAAGTGAAACGCCACGAAGATGTGCAGCGTTTGCTCGTTCGTAGCTTATTTACAGTTTAATTTACAATTCGTCATTTGAGATTTCAATAAATTACATGTATTAATTTTTCGACACTTTTAATAGGTATTTTAATGACAATTAAATTCCTAGCATATCTTCCCTTTTACCTCCCAGTTTCGGAAATCTAAAGTTTTATCTAAATTTGTATAAATATAAACAAGACTTAAGAATTAGTTTGCCAAAGAAGTTTCACTTCTGACATGTATTCTTTGTACGCACGTACTTTAATTTTTTTTATAATGTTACAAGTATCATAAATAAAATGTCAATTCCTCTCTAACGTACTTCTTAATGTAAAATATGTTCAATAAAGAGCGCTGAATGAACGAAGAAAAGTATGCTTAGATGGTTTGGGCACGTAGAGAGAATGAATGAAAGGAGACTGACAAAAAGGACTTAATAGTCAAGAGTGAATGGGAAAGTTGGAAGGGGAAGATCAAGGCGAACGTTCCTGGACCAAATCCAGGACATTTTAAACAAGGGCCTGGTCCAGAGTAAACCGACGAACTTATAAAGAGGTTTAATGAGAATGGAAGAAGCGAAGGAGATATGCAAGGATCGTGGCGAGTGGAAGGACGTGGTCTCTGTCTACCCCTATGGGAATCAGGCGTGATGCTATGTGTGAATGTATCAATGAATTCATATGAAGTGATGGAGATAATAAGATTGTGAATATTTAAGCTAATGCAGAAGTATAAGTTTGCTTGTTACAATCTTTAAGGTGTTTTTAACAACTTTTGGAAAATCAAGACTAGTATATGACAAAATTATAAGCGAATTATAAAAACTATCATAATTTTAAAAGTTTATTAACGTAACGTAAAGAACAAAGAGTTTTTAACGATGTTATCTATTTCAGTCAATTAATTATATGCCTCGTACTCAATTTACTATTAAATTTTACTTATTATTTTTTAATGGCACAAATTGATTTTTACTTTTATGTGGGAATTCTAAATAATAAGAGGTTTGACTGTAAAAAAGTGGCACTCTTCCAACCTTTCGTGACATGACGTTTAATAGGAAATCTAATTACAATACTGTATTTATATTGCATTTATTTAGAAGTAAAACACTTGAGAGAATAATTAAAAATCAGCGGTAACTGTTAGGACGTTTCAATAATGAGACAAAGGAGTCGGATTGCAAAGGGGACGATCGCAGTGTAGGATTCATAGCTTTGTCGTCTAAGTGGGACTTACTGTCCTTCGCTTTGCAGAACGGAACGAGCTCAAAAAGAGGCAAGCCTACATTTTTTTACAATGAAAGAATTATGTTGTCTGAGTAGCAGTCTGTGTGCCAAAGGTCTAAGGGGTTGCTTTTATATGAACAAGACATGAACATATTAATTATAATTATCAATTTTGTTTGTTAAGGATAACAAACAAATGGTAGATTTACACATTGAATAATTACACATACAAAATCATGGTGAATGTACATTTACGTAAAAGTTATCACAGCATGCATATACAATGATTACATGGTAGATATGTTTTGAACTAGCAATGCCCCGTGGTTTCACCCACGTAGATACTGATCTAAGGTCCTATTATAATTTATATTAAAGCTAGTAGTAAAGCCGCGACTTCGTCTGCGTAGAATGTTTTTTTGGTAATTTCATTAATTTAGGCAAATTTTTTTTACAAATAAAAAACATACCCGCACTGCCCTTTGGGGGTGGAATTTCAAAATTTTTCTTTTGATAGATTCCATTATGTCAAATAAAATTCTGACCATGTTTTACATACCATAATAGATATAGTAAGTCTTTTTTAGTGTGAAAATTTGTTTTTTTTTAATTAACACCCCGCAACCCCTCTCGGCGGGTGGAATTTTGCCGTTCTTAGCTCACCTCTACTCGAGGAAAAGTATATTCTTACCAAATTTCAAGTCTCTACGCCTTATGGTTCCAGAGATATCGTGATGAGTTATTTCATAGATATTTACGTTTCATAGGTATTTCATAGGTATTAATACGTTCTATAATATTGAACTGCCTAATTGGTCTAGTGGTTAGCATGTTCGACGACAGACATGAGGTCCTGGGTTCGAGTCCCGGGTCGGGCCAATTATAAAATCAATAATGAATTTTCTATTAAGATTTTTTCAATATTTTCCCGAAGTTCGGAGGCTGGCGGTATTATCCACACCCGTGCCTCGAAGAGCACCTTAAGCCGTCTGTCCTGCGATGATGATCTCTCTCTGGTCGTATCGGATTCGCGTCACATCGGACTATGAGAGTGAAGGAATAGAGAGTGCACTTGTGTACTATGACTGCCAATCCGCAGTGGAGCAGCGTGGTGAGTCTATGCTCTAAAAAAAAACCCTCGCTCCACGGAATGAGGAGGCCTGTGCCCATCAGTAGGACGACAATGGACTGCTACTTACTTTCTTACTTATAATATTGTAGAATTTTTTTTTGTTCTATCATAAAAATTCGCAGCGTTGCGATAACAGATTTTTTTGTTTCACACCTTGGGTTACACTAATGCATTTTTATTAGGGATCCCTATTTTATTTTGAGAAAGTAATTATAGCCTATGTCGCTCAGTCAAATTGCTGTTGTCTAATGACCGAAAAAATTTTGAAGTTTTTGTGTGAAAACATTACAAACATATTGACTATTTGAACGGGTACATATCACGATGGCGATTTTTAATTTTTAATTTTTGCCGATATTTCGACCCAGTTGCATGGATCGTGGTCACGACGATACTCAACATTACAAACATGACAAACATACTTATATACAAATCAAAATGATTCCTCTTTGTAATATTAGTTTAACAACACCATTCTTACGTTTAAGTACTGACCGGTAATTTTCATAAAGGAATAATCATCTCTCAAACGAAAACGCCGCGTTGAACTAAATTCAAAAAGAATTCACATCACTCATGTAATGTAGCGACATCTCGACAAACTCGTTAAGCAAATAGTTTACGTTATGTAGGCAAAAAGCTTTTAGTTGCAAAGCACAAATGAAATATGAATTACGCATTTATAAAAAAAAAAAACTCGCCACAATCTGTGCAGTATGAATTTTTCCAATCCTTTAATATAAAAGTTGGTACGGAGTCGATATGCGGGCACCCTCACGTAATTCATCAAGTTTTGCAACTCTTTCATCTCTTCTGAGGTAAACACAAACTTTCTGTAATGTCTCAGGGAAAAGTTTCTCTAATGCATTTCAGTAGTAATAAATGCGGGTTAGTTCTTACAATATGTATTATCTGTTTTATTCATATTGCTATAACAAGCTGATCCACGTGACTGAATCTGTATTACATAGGAGAAAAAATAAATATGATTACGATAAAAAAGCTTATAGTGAATCAAACTAACTTTTTAAGAAAATACCATAATACATGATTGTTATGTAACTTCAACCGTTTACGCAACGCAGGCAAAAGAAGCTTTCAAAAAAAAAATACAATTTCCCATTTTTTTTAAACTGTTTTTCATGGATTTACTTTTTCCAACGTAATTATTCAGATATCAGCAAACTTGTAGGTCAGTAGACTGTAGGACATTTTTAATTGTTGGAAGGGTATATTACTCTAGAATAATGAAAAATATATAATAGTATTTTGATTTATCGTTTTTTTTATTAGTAAAATATGTACAGGTAATGAAATTCTAATATATAAGAAGAGAGAACCTATACTTCTGTGTATATAACGTTTTAGGAGATCGCTTCCGAAAACGCAGACAAAAGAAGTAATACCAATGATACACCTTTGACGATAGGACGGATGAAAATCGATCATGATTTGAAATAAAAACATGTTTTTAAAATGTTTTATTAGCATTATTTACACAGCGTTATGTTAGTACTGCTAATTAAAATGATTGTTTCATAAAAAATACCAGCAACCAAACACAAAATTAAAAACAGCTGATGTCAGAACGCACCGGTCAACGAACTGATCAAGGAACGCCGAGCCCGGGCGTTTCATTCAGCTGTACTAACATTTTTGAACGTAAATAACGCTAATAAAACGTTTTAAAAATACAATTTTGTTAATCAGAATCGTTCTTTTTTCTATTTCATCAATAAAGGTGTCATCACTACTATCGTCTGACTTCGCTTTGTAAATAACAAAGTTTGTTCAAACATGTCCGTTATAGACTTTGGAACCATCCTACCGATGTGTTCCGGTTTAATTAGAAAGGCAATAATTGAAAGATGGTTTTAGACCTTAAACTCACTCACTCATTTATCACGAGGTCTTTAACGAGAAAAGAAATATATAAAGTAAAAATATCTTTATTCAAGTAGGCCTATTACAGTACGTTTGAATCGTGAAATATTGTTTTTTTTATATATTATTCAAATGGGTAACTGATGATGATATTTAAGAACTTCGCGCCCTGATCTGAGAAGAGCCCACAACAATCTCAGTCGGGTGTACGTTTGTTTTGTTATCATCATTACAATATATATTTTAAATTTATTCTATATCTAATATACATATAGAGCAATTCATTTACTGCACGCGTTTTTGTCTTCTAAGTATTCTTTCAAATTATAGAATGATTTCTCAATTAGTTTTCTTTTAATAAAAGATTTAAATTTATTTAGGGACATCTTTGTAACTTCTTCTGGGAGCTTGTTGTAGCAACTTATACAGTTACCCTTGAATGACTTGTCAATTTTATGGAGCCTATTAGAATTTACACCAATTTTATTTTTATTTCTTAAGTTATATGGGGTGCATTCACTTTTTTTTCCTAAAAGAGTCAATAAATATTAATAAAGTGTAGGTACTTCTTTTTTTAGCGTATTAACACTCGCCTGGTATGAACTAGTTATATAGATATATTGAATCATGAAACGGTACTCGTATCCTTTGACTAAAACTTTCATTAAATCATAGACAATTTAAATTGTACTATTGGCTAGCGTTCGACAGAATAGCAATTGTAATAACTATGAAATACGATCAAACGGAACGCGTTACCGTGACATTGGCGCTCAAGTTGGGACCGGCAAATTGGCTTCACAATTAATCGGCGCCTGGCTCGCTACTAATCGACCGATAGAATTAAATGAACGGACTGCACTAATTGCCTGGTAAGACAAAGGGGCAAACACTTGCCTTTGAGACCAATGTCTAGTGTCACTTGAGGCGTAGACTCTATGTCGGTCCGAGGATCGTCTATACTTGATATCGAATGTACGTGGGCAATTGTTTGTTGTTATGTGCCTGCCAAACACCGACTCCTTCAGAGCTTTGATGTTTGATTACAACCAAAACAACTTGATTTTGATAAATTGCGAAGGCTGTACAATTAAATCGCATGTGAAATTTCTTTGAGAGTAAAATTTTTACAGATGAAACGCCTGATGAAGATGTGCATCGTTTTTTATGCTAATTCGTTTAAAAGTTAGGTAGTTTTAATTTGCCGCTAGTCAGTTAATCATTTAAGATACTATTTTTCAAAAAATATAAAAATTTTATAAGTTCTCTTATTAAATTCGAAAACAAAATTTAATTAATAACTTCTAATATTGACTAAAAACAAAAGACTTTTTATTTACAAATCTTCATTTGAGATTTCAATAAATTATATCTATTAATTTTCGACACATTAAATATTTTAATTACAATTAAATTCCTAACATATCTTCTTTTTCCGTTCTTCTAAGTCTTGTAAATCTAAAGTTTTATATTTGTATAAATATAAACAAAACTTCAACAGTAATTTGTCAAAGAAATTTCACTTTTGAGTTATACTTTGTACACACGCACATTTTTCTTGTTGATTTCTTTGTTGATTAAATTTAAATAAGTATAACTTATAATATACCTATTATAACACACAGTATTATAATTGTTTAAAGTCTACTTTTTCATGCCATTTTACACGAAAACTCAAACTTATCTTTTATGAGGTAGGTAAGGTAAGTAGCAGCCCATTAACGTCCCACTGCTGGGCACAGGCCTCCTCGCTCATGTGAGAGAGGGTTTTTAGAGCATAGACCCACCACGCTGCTCCACTGCGGATTGGCAGGCATAGTACACAAGTGCACTCTCTATTCCTTCACTCTCATAGTCCGACATGACGGCAATCCGACACGACCGGAGAGAGAGATCAGGCGCAGGACCGACGGCTTAACGTGCTCTCCGAGGCACGGGGGTGAATCACACCGCCAACTTCCCAACTTCGGGCAAATATTGAGAAAATCTTAATAGAAAACTCAATATCGATTTCGAACTGGCCCGACCCGGGACTCGAACCCAGGACCTCATGTGTAGTCGAACATGCTAACCACTAGACCAATGAGGCAGTCAGTTTTATGAGGTACTGTCACTTTATTAGGTTATTGTAAAAATCTTTCTCTGTATCTTAGAAAACTTTAATATTTGGCTATAATTTTAATGAAATTGACACACACAAATACACACACACACTAGTGACGGTCTAGTAATACTAGTCTTTGGGATATAACTTACTTTACTATTGTTAGTTGCGCATTGAATAAGGAAAATTTCGGGTTTTTATAAACTTTGGGAAAAATTGTACTTTAATTATAAAGTAACGTTCGCAAATCGTTGTTGTTAATATCGATATTGCTTTCTCGCAAGATGCAATTATATTTTTTATTTTGAATATTCATTAGTCACGAGTTGGATGCTTCAATTGTTATTTCAAGATTGTGAACACGCTAATTAATTCACGTAGAACAGATATTGCATTTTATTTATAAAAGATTCAAAATAACAACAATCTAAGCAAGAAATCTTTGAATCCAATTTTACCGATTCTGATTACGAATTTTGTCGCGATTTATGGCGTTACGAAGGCTCTTATCTCTATTTATTGTTTAAGGTACAAGTAGAATATTCAAAGATTTAAAATTAGTTCATAAGTTTCAAGACAAACCGAAAGACATTAAGCAATAGTCTGTTAAAAATTTGCAATTTCAATATTTTATCATACCTGGGTTTTAACATCTATCTACAACGCGTTTGTTATACATTTGTTTCCTCTTCTATGCAGTTTTTCAGGTAAATCGTCACCATCAATCATTCCTATTTTATTATATAATTATTAAGATTGTGTAGGTATCCAGTATAACATTTGCTAGGCTCATATCAAAACTTTGGCTTCAGAATGTTATAACAGAGTTAAAAGAGTCACATTACGCCTCCTTTATTACTTAGGACTTCTTTAAATTGAGATTTTTTTAGTTTAAAATAACCAAATCAGGAAAAAAGTTATTTAATATGTTGAACAATTTGGTATTGAAGCAACTTTCGGGACCTTAATATAAAAAGTGGTTTTTAACCAAAACCAACTAGTTCGCGATTTAAATTTAGACCTTCGCTTTCATATTGATTTTGTTATCAAATCAATCCATTATTACTTGGGTCGGAAACCTTTTCTTATGGAAGGGCCACAAATTTTGTGAGCATATTGGTGCAGACTTTATCTTATAAACACAAATTTTTTTAGACAAAACAAATTTGACATGTTAATCGGCACCGTTTTTCAAATCATGGACTTGTGTACTTTGTAAAACAGTGATTTTAATAAGGATCGTTACATCAGATGTAGCCATCCAGCGAATCGTAAGCCTTTGCATTGGGGCCCGCAGGCATACAAATACATGTAATGATAAATATAATGCAAATAATCGTTTTATTTTCTATTCTACCTAGTCTAAGAAAAGATTGACGACCCATGTATTAAATCAACGGCTCAAAGCATAGCCAACGTCATAAAAGATATAAATGTTCCCAAAATTTTAGGCCGGCGGTAAACTAGAGGTCGTGCAGGTTTAATTTTAGTCCCACAAATAAGCTGCGGTTGAATGCAATTGTTCATTTCATTATACGAAAAACATTGGTCCTTGGTTTAAAATGTATGGAGTTTAATAAAGTTACATCTTATTTTATAATAAGGCCGCCTATGTCCAACATTTGAAGAGCGCGATCGTCGGTGTCGCCTCGACGCGAGTACGTAGCACTTGAACGTATCGTTAGTTGTAAGGTGGTGACGGAGTGCCAGCGGGCTCACGTAGAGCACTGTGATAACGAGCACTTTAGAATATCTACCCTATCTAGAACAGCTTGCTGATTTTAACGCAGTATATGATCTGATACTTATAACCATGTTTGTAAAATTAACATAGTCACAAGTTCCCTGCCCAATGAGACACATGCTACATGGATTCATTTCCATACTAAGATTTCATGATTCTGCTCTGATCAAACTGAATTAGGTATTTTTTATAGATAGAGAAAAATGTATACTTTCTATTATGACATAAAATTGGATGTATCAATTATTTTTTTATAAAAGATGTAAGGGTCCATAGAACCTGTTAATTTATACATACAAACATAGCATCACGCCTCATTCCCTTCAGGGTAGGCAGAAACCACGTCCTTCCACTTGCCTGTATATGTCCTTTGCTTCATTCATTCTCATTAAACCTTTCACACAAGTCCGTCCGTTTAGAGTACTCGTAGAGTGCTCATGACCTTGCCTTTATTAAAATGAATTGATCTAGTAACGTTTGCCTTGGTCTTCTTCTTCCATCTTTCCCATTCACTCTTGACTCATAAATACTTTTTGTGAGTCTTCTTTCATTCATTCTCTCTTAGTGCCCAAACCTTTTAGGCATACCTTTCTCAATTTTAGTCCCAAAATCTTCTTTTATACGATAACGTTCTCTTATTTTAAATTAATTTGTTATACGTATATTGCATTTAATAATAAAATGATCCGTTCAATTTGTATTCATTTCACTAATTGATAGAGTGTATATAACTTGTCAAGGTTTTGTATAAGTTGGTTGATATATAACCATGATTGTTGGAAGTTTTGGAAAAAGTGAAGCAGACTGGGAGCCTTCATCGAAAACGCTGACCTATGAGTATCTCTTACAGATAAGGATGGCTCATTATACCCAATTCAGCAACCTTAGTTACCTCAAACATTTCGAGCATATTATAATAATCTTTTGACCATAAAATTGTAATAATAATTGACGTAAAGATAATTATACACTAATAACTTGAACCTTTCAACACTAAAACTTATAGCTTACCTTTAAAATTAAGTACTATAGAAGTGTTTTAATTCTCCTATGTTAATACAGTTGGTATTAAACCGGTACTAAATCACTTTGTTACAAAACTTACAAAGCAAAAGTCCGGAAGGCGCGGCGCTCGTCCAAATACGGGAGTCATTGATTAATTGGTATCACTGGTATATACACTAAGGGTGCCATCAAACTGTGGATCTGTGAATTCATAGTAAATATAAATAAATATTAGATGAGAATACATTATTTGTACATTCCCATAAATACATTTTTAATCTAAACTAATTTTTTTAAAGAGGAAACATTTGTGTTTTTGTATATATGTATGTATGTTTCTAACGTTTTCAAACAAAACCTACTGTACCGATCTTAAAATTTAAAAAAAGGCTCTATTACTTTTTTAAAATATATAGGGACCCCTAATAAAAATACCTTAATGTAACCCAAGGTGCGAAAAGATTACTTGTTTACAAAAAATCTGTCTTGTTTACAAAAAATCTGTCATCGCATGCGATTCGGAAGGTATTGATGATAGAAAAAGAAATGAATTAAATACGTCGCCGTCAATGAAGCCGTTCAATTTAATTCATTTATAAATATTCTACACGAAGAGACGTCAAATGTTAAACAACTAGAAATATACACACCGGCATATTAAGCAGAACATAAAAAAAATAAAGGTTTGATATCAGTATCATAACCTTATATGATACTGAATCAAATATTTATGTTTTATGTTCCGCTAAATACGCCGGTGTGTATAGTTTCTAAGGGAAAGAGAAATTGCCGTTTATACTTACTCTTACCTGCATTAGCACAAATAATTTAAAACTTAAATTAACCAAATCAGGTCAGCCGTTCTTGAGTTATAGTGAGACTAACGAACAGCAATGGATGTATATGTATGTATATAAGTGTTAGGAGACCGCTTCCGAAAACCAAGATAGACAATAGTACTAATGACACTTTGTTCGTCCGTTTTTCACACGCTGGCGCTGGCCGCGTGCGTTCGTTAACCCGAGCGTCAGCTGGTTTTTTATTTTGTATTTTTTTATGAAACTATCGTTTAATTTAGCTGTACTAACATGATAGAGAGTAAATAATACTAATAAAACATTAATGCAATGGAAAATATGATTTTGTTTATCGCAATTTTAATTAAGTAAATATTAAAGAGTGCGACAAAAAAATTGTTGTGTAACACACCTTTATAAACTCACGGACGTCGTGCGGGAGGGTAGTGGGAGTGTCGGCTCGGTCAAAGGGTCCTTTGATGTTTGCCGCCGGCTTAATGCACCGCCCGCGGGCCCCGCTCCGCTCATCATTAGCAATTTCCCCGTAATTTGTTATCTTTACCGCTATTTATTTGTACAATTTCACGCTCGGATCGACGTTTCGCACCTCGGCCGGTGTGTGCCCCGGCAACTCATTATGGTCTCTTTATTTTTTTGTCCCGGTAACTTCCCCGTCCCTTGCTTGTAACATAATAGACAAAATTTAACAAGCTTCCTGACACTGACTTAAATATATTGGTTAAACAATTTTTTTTTAACTTATCGAATAAATTTTAGTACCAAATCGTTGTCTGACATTAACCAATATGCAATAAGAAAATCAATTCATTTACTGCAAGTCCAATTTCTCTTAGTGTTACATGTTTTTTCGGTTATATACATTTTGATTAAAGTTTTAAGTAGTTCGACTACAGATGATCACATAATTTAGGACACACTGTATGTAGTAAATAAATTAGTTTTACATCTGTCATAGAGTGGCACGCATATTCTAAACGTACAATCAGATAGTTATAGTTACACTTAAAATTTAATCATTATAGTTTACATAAAGAAATAAGAGATTTTTGGGTTTATAGCGTTTGACCCCGACGGCTTTAATTTTTGATATTTTTTATAACATTAGTTAAGTTATCGAGTTAATTGACACAAGGCTCCCGTGTCCTTATATACGTTATAAACACGGGAACCGTGTTCTTACATATATATTTTTGAAATTAAAAAAGCGACACAGGTTTTTCTAATAAGATTTACTCAATATTTACCCGAAGTTGGGACGTTAGCGGTGTGATCCACCCCCTTGCCTCGGAGAGTTCGTTAAGCCGTCGGTTCTCCGCCTGATCTCTCTCCCGTCGTGTCGAATTGCCGTCACATCTGACTGAGAGTGCAAGAATAATAGCAGAGTGCACTTGTGTACTATCCCTGCCAATCCGCAGTGGAGCAGCGTGATAGGAGGCCTGTGCCCCGCAGTGGCACTTTAATGGGCTGCTACTTACCATACCTTACTCTAGAAAAATTGGTAAACAAGCTTCTTGTATGTATAAACATTTGTTTGCTTGTTCCGCACGCTTGTATTAGTTTTTAAATACGCATCCAACGTGTTAATATAGTTTTAGTATATTATTTAGTTGTCAAGTTTTTAATATAGCAAAGGATTTAATGTCGAAAGTAAATAATTGATTTATAAAAATGTCATAGTGAGTTGGGCGAAGTTGTCCTCTAATGGGTGAATGTAGTGAAATCAATCGAGGCTCGCGAAAGGCGTGAGAGCGCGTCGAGATCAAAGGAGACAAGCCGGCGCCGCCGGGCAGGGTTGGCGACATATTTTTTTTAATGGCCCTGATACATACGGTTTTTAATTGGATTTTACTTTGTAGCTATTACTGTGCTCATTAAGACCATAATTATTTACATTCTTAGCTTTTTTTCTAATTTCTAGACTGTACACGCTGTCAAAAAATCAAATCAAAATATCTTTATTCAAGTAGGCATATTACAACACTTTTGAATCGTCAAACGTTATTGTTTTTCTTTTTCACAGTCTGATTCTAATGCACTCAAGAACGACTAAAATCTAAAGTTACGAGGGTTTCTTCGCGCATTGATCTGAGAAGAAAATTCAGCCGGGTATTTTTTTTGTTACCATCATCATTACAATATCATATTAGTTTAATATATTTCAATTCAAACTAGAGCAAGTTGTTCACTCCCACGCGTTTCTATCGTCTAAGTAATCTTGCAACTTATAATACGATTTTTTTATCATCTTTCCTTTAACAAAGACTTTGAATTTATTAATTGACATTTTTAGAACGTCTTGTGGGAGTTTATTATAGAAACGTATACAGTTACCCTTAAATGAGTTGTTAATTTTATGCAGCCTATTAGAATTTATATCAAGTTTTTGTGTCCTAAGTTATATGATGTACATTCACTCTTTTTATTGAAAGAGTCAATGTTTCCATGTACTTACAACGAGTTTTCTAATATGTAGTAATCCGCAAAATATTGTTTTAACATAATATATTGCCTAAATGCTAAAGTCAATTGGTTTCGCATAAATAATACATATGTAAATAATAAGTACTCAAGTCGATAAATACGGATAAGATTTTCTGTTCTGATGAAAACTTTTGGATCTTTATACTTATTGGATTAATGTATCCCAACTAATATTATAAAGAGGAAAGATTTGTGCTTGTACTATGCCTGCCAATCCGCAGGGGAGCAGCGTGGTGGGTCTATGCTCTAAAAAACCTCGCTCCTCGGAGTGAGGAGGCCTGTGGAATGGGACCTTAAAGGGCTGCTACTTACTTTACAGGATCGGGAACTATACGAGGATTATTCCGAATTCTAGTCATGAATTTGCAAAGTATAGTAAAAATGTATCGATAATCTGTTTACAATATATTTTATCACCCAAACTTTGTTTAAAACTTGTAAAACGGTGAAATAGGCGATAAAAGTCAGTCAGAAAATTAGCTATTTTATAAGGAAGAGAACATTCGTATTTACGACATGTTTCTTATTATAATTTTTATGCTAATTCATTTGAAGATTAGGTCGTTTTAATATTTACAAATAACCTGGCATTTTAATTTGCCACTCGACATTTCTAATTTCAATCAATTATTTGTATTAAAATTCGACAGTTTTGATATTTTAATGTCCATTAAATTCCTAACATATCTTCCTTTTCCCCTTCCTCTATGTCTCGGAAATCTAAAGTTTTGGATTTGTATAAATATAAACAAGACTTAAATGTTAGTTTGCCAAAGAAGTTACATTTCTATTAGTTAAAGACAACACTAACAGAGCCGAGGCTGTTAGTTTCGCCGGGATTGTTAGTACTTTAGAAGGTATGAGATACAAGTGTTGAGATCAGTACTCGAATCAATGCGATGACAGAGAGAGATTCGATACGCCAGTAATTGTAGAGATCTCTATGGCTTCCTATAGGTACCTATTCAGCTTTTACACTGCATAGAAACGAAACACTAAGCCGATTTGCGGTACGGCTTCGCTTTTGATTAACAACGTTTTCATAAACCAGTAAGCCTAAAATGTTTTTTAAAGAAGCTTTTAATATTTTAACCATATTAGCAAAGTGCACAACTTTTTTGTTTTCGTTACAATATTGATAGTACTAGTATTAATACGATTCATATAATAATGAGTAAAATTTTTAAAATATATATAAATAAAATAGTTAACATTTTAATGTCTGGTGTCTGGTGTCTACATGATAACTCTACAATGTCAGAAGTTCATGAAATAACCAACGTAAACGTACAAAATTTGATCACAAACATGGTCATGAGAGATATCGTAAAAAATTAAAAAATATATATTAATTTAAGACAGATTATGTCGAAGTAGACATCAATATAAAATTTTCCCAAAATGTGGGTTTATTGGGACGAGATCATAAACAATACTTTTACAGATAAAACACATATATAAAAATCGAATACAATACTTATTGGCGATTTAAAACAAGTTTGGAATATCAAGGCTCTAATAAAATTATGTAATAAATATAAATTTAAGTCTTGTTAAAGCGACAGAAAAAGGATATGTTAGGAATTTAATGAATTTAATTCTCAATAAAATATTAAAAGTGTCGAAAATGAAAACAAATAATCTATTGACCTAACCTTCAAACGAATTAGCATTAAAACGCTGCACATCTTCGTGACGCTAATCACGCGTTTCATCCGTAAAAAAATTACCATGCGCCTTAAGAAGTTTCACTTCAAAAATATAGAGATATATTATTCAAGTATTATCTTTACGTTTTAGCAGTTTTGCTTCAAACAAACAAATACCTGCGCGTTGAAAATGAACAAACAAAAGTGGCAAAAACGACTTTATCAGGAACGGATGACGTCGCTGAGAGCTTTGAGGTTACCGTCAAAGGCTTGCACGGTTAGATCATAACGATTGTCGGTTGTTTACACGTGCACAAGCGATTTATTATGTTTGAGTTGCGACGACACCAGGAAACTTTGTGCTCAAACCTATACACACAACCCCCTTGTACAATATCAAACGATAATAAATTGTACTCTTTCAGTGCCACCTGATTTACACTGTATATTGAACCTTTAATTTGCAGCAAAACTTGTCACAGTAATTATTTATGCAGAGTAATAACAAGTACTATATTCTGTGTCTCATATTGATGGGTAAGACTTATCTAAATTATGCAGATCTTCTTTTTTTCGAAGTGCCTCTCCGTTTATCCGAGGTGGGCAGTCAGTTCAGCATATTTTCATGAGACGCGAAGCATTTGGTATTTAATATTCGCTCTTTACAAGAATCCATGTCAAAATCAGTTGCGTAGTTTAGGGCTAACTCTTAACATGGTAAAACAACGTAAATATGTTCTGATACTTGTGTTCTTTATCTCAATGTGGAGCAAGTAAATAAGCTTGAGAAACTTTAAAAATTATGTATAAGATTCATATTTGGTCGTCGCAAATATCATTATATTTCCGACTTCCGCAAAAAACGCAAGTGACTCCCAATTTACCTTCGCCAGAATATTCATCATCTTTCTCTTTCCACTGTATGCTGTTCGATCCTAAAGCGTCCGTATATGTGACTAAACGCATTAAGTTCCTCAACCAGTTACATCTCCGTTCCTCTATATTCTAAGTCTTTCTTTTCAAAATCCTTTGCCCTTCAAGCTAGTCGTCTTTGGAACCTATTGCCTAATAATCTTAAATATGCTCAATCTCATAATTTATTTAAGGAGATGATGAAAAAATACTTTTTAACTTCCTTTCCAAGTAAGATGAATAACAAAAATGTAAAAAAACTAATGTGTTTGTGTAATTTGATAACGGGAACATGATTAGACATTATAATCTGAGTTAAATAATGAAGTGTTCGATTTCACACTTTGGAGGTTGAACATTTGCTTCTTTATTTCTCCGACATATAATTCTCTTGTAGGTGATCTCAATGACTCTCATCCTTATGACATGGACTGTAACATAAATATGGTTACACCATAATCTATATTTGCCAAGACAGCCTGTGCTTGTAGGCAGTGTGAACTTGCCACAATTCTTATCAACGAAACAGAGTCCGGAAGCTCACCTCGTTTCCGTGGCTTGCGCAAGTCACGAGCGATGGGAATTGATTGAAATATTCTGTATCATTCAATTTCTTTGTTATTAGTATAAAATCAAATATATTTTCTGAAACACTACGCCTATGACAATCATAATTTTAAATAAAATATTGATGTAATGATTGATGAATGATTTCTGACAAAATGACTTTAAGTTATTGTTGCTATTCAAATATTTGTGATTTTAGACGACAGCTTAAATGAAAATTTGATCATAAGCCAAATAGATTTTTCTGGTCGTTTGCAATAATAGTAGAACATTTACAAATAAGTTTTGTGGCATGTTGGTAGTAGAGAATCGACGCTTATATTTATCTGTACTTGAGTAAAACCAAGACGTAGTTCAGTTTTAGTCCTTTAGTGTGATTAGAGTTGCAATAAAATTTACCTTATAATTATATAAGCAATAAGATTTTTACTTGAAGATCTGATTAAAGCCACAAAACTTCCTTACACACTTAAAGCACGGCGTATACTAGACGTATTAGAACTTATAGACGCCTGCCTTTAATGAATTATAGTTCGTTGGCGTTATAAATGCAGTGAGTCATTATTGTTCACCGCCCTAACCTCGCCCTCTAACCAGTTGAAGGCATAGGCAATGATGACTCGCTGTATTCTTAACGCGAACGAACTATAGTTCTGTATGTATATTTAAAGTATAACGATATTAGATATCATATATATACATACTTTGTATATCATGGGATATTTTGTGATGGTAACATTGTTACGTATTTAGAACCTAATGTTTTTTACTTAATATTAACTTTTATTTAAATAACTTTTAGAATTGTGGTAGTTACATGCTGTACGAATGTGTAGATTTACCTTTACATTATTACTAGTGGTGTTTAAATATAATAAAAAAAAAATTATTTAATTTCGCTGTCGCTTGTACAATGGCACTTTGTTGGCGGCCCATTGTCGCCTACCTCTATCGCTGGATTCCTTTTTATATAGAGCCTTTGACGCCGAGCTTTGTTTGCTGGAAGATCAGAATGAGACCCAGAGCGGCCTAACGCGTGCCTCCGTTTGTGGTGACGATCGATTATTATTGTTACAGATTCTTATGTTGCGAAAATGCTCTTTACTTTTTTTTGGTTCGTTGATTGAAAATCAAGTCTGCAACTAATGGTGCTTTGTTGATAATATTATTTATCGACTCCATAATGAAATATCCAATATAAGAGAACTTTACCGTAAATTTTGTACTCTGCAAAAACGAGCCCGTGAAGTCGTTTTACCCATTCCGGTAATTACAGAAATCAAAAGTTTCCAGCCTTGATTATCATAATATCTATATTAATAAATATTCAAAGTAGACATGACTTTCTGAAAGCTTTCAAGTAGATCTATCTACTAATTTTTTTTTAAGAGAATGATCCCGCGTCATCTATGCACTTAATCAGGGCTTAAGCTGTATTTTTACCTGGAGGACCACCATTCAAGTTCGTTCGGGGTCAAACATCCATCAATTCTTCGAACTATGTACGACACGCCTTTGCACTTCAGCTTCGCTTTTCACTTCAATTAGTTGAACTATGTAGATTTTAGTTAGCTGGAAGCACGGATCACTGTCCTTTAGTTCGGGGCAGGTGTTTACCAGGCAGGGATGCTCCGGCAAATATCTTAAGTGTGGAGCTCCAATTGATTCAGCGCAGCACACTGTGGAAGAGTGACCAGCTTGGGGACCCCAGCGCCACCTTCTATCGCCGCTAGCCGGAGACGATCTCATGCTACCGACCATAGTCGCCGCTATGATCCAGCTCCAGCTTACTTGAACCTCATGTAGGAAGCATTTGGGGAGCCATCCGAGTCGAATGCACAGGCGAACTGCTAGCCCCCCGCCCATTAGATGTAGAGGGTTCCGCGGGGTTTTAGTGGGTTATTGTCTTGTGAGTCCCACACTGCCGAAGAGCTTTTAATTTACTTGGCGTGCGTAAACGCATTTCCCAGCGACAAAAAAAACTCGCAACACTCTTATTTGGAAAACTAAACACTTCCAAAAATCTTGAAAGTTACAAATTATAACAACTTATTATATTTGTGGCGATTTTATAGCCTAATTAATTTTAAATTCTTTTAAATATTTCTACAAACCTGTAGAGCTTAATTTAATTGCGTAATTGATCAAACTCTGTAAACACAACTTTAGTTGTGGCGATTCACGTTGACAATGCAATTTTGGTTAATTCGATCGCAAGCCGCGTGGCGCGCGCTGGCGGACGAATATTAAACTAATTATGAACAAACCGCTTGGTACTAAAATAACCGTTGAACTCCATTAGCTCTGTTGTCCAACTATCTTCCGCTATCAGTACGCGGTCCGCCACTTTGTTAAGTTTAACCAGGCAGTACACAGTACGTTTCCGTTAACATCGAATTGAATAGTTCCAGCCTACGCATCTTGCTATGTCTTGACAATATTATATTATAAAATATAGCTTATTATTCTTATATCGAAGCTATGAGAATGTTTTTTATTGTTTATGCATTAATAGCAGTTCAATGGACTCAACTACTGTTAGACCGACACGCATGTTAAATACTAAGTCTAATTGTATTTTTTTTTCCTAATGAGCCAATTGAAACATTAAAAAGTTCAGTATTCTTTGAACGACAAAAAATTTTGGGACTGAATTATTGGGTCTATCGTGTAATTAAATATATTTATTGCAGGATCGCGTGTACAACACATAATCTACCACATGATGGCGTGCATTAATAATATAGAACAAATCATTTTTCAAAGAAGTTAATCCACCCTTGGGCATTTGCATGTCAGATATTTACATTTATATAATGTAAATAATCACTTTTATATAAGCCGTATACTGTCAAACTGCCTCGTTGGTCTAGTGGTTAGCATGTGCGACTACAGATATGAGGTCCTGGGTTCGAGTCCCGGGTCAGGCCAATTCAAAATTATAATTGAGTTTTTCTCAATATTTGCCCGAAGTTGGGAAGTTGGCGGTGTGTTCCACCCCCGTGCCTCGGAGAGCACGTTAAGCCGTCGGTCCTGCACCTGATCTCTCTCCGGTGGTGTCGGATTCCCGTCACATCGGGCTATTAGAGTGAAGGAATAGAGAGTGCACTTGTGTACTATGCCTGCCAATCCGCAGTGGAGCCGCGTGGTGGGTCTATGCTCTAGAAACCCTCGCTCCTCGGAGTGAGGAGGGCTGTGCCAAGCATTTGGACGTTAATAGGCTGCCATTACTACTAGGACTATACTCTCAAATGAATAATTAGTTATTTTATACAAATGACTAAATATCAGAATATGCTAAGAGTGTGTTTAAAAACTGTGTCGCTCTATAAAAATGATTTGAGTTTCTTTTAAATAGTCATTTGTACAGTAACTAGCTAAACCCGGGACTGGAATGTTTTTGGGTAGCATTTTCATTAATATACCCGTTCTTAGCTGCCCTCAACTCGGTAAAAGGAATATTCCTACCAAATTTTAAGTCTCTATGCCTTATGGTTCCAGAGATATCGGGATGAGTCAATAGATACCTGGACATCTCTTTTATAGATATTGATACGTTTTATTTATTAGCCAATATGTCAACCTTTGTTTATATACATTAATATTGTTAATTTCATTTAAATCATCACTCGTTTATTGACATGAAACTAGAAAAACAACTCGCTTCTTTTGTCTAATCCAGGTGTGTAGAAAATTAATACGTGTAGTTTTATTTTACTCCCTGTTTGATGTAAGTAATTGTTCCGAGGAGTTGTGTTTATTTATTAGGACTGTCTGACTTTGATATCGTATTTATTCAATTTTATATTATGGTTTTATAATTTTTCCAATTTTGTTGGACAACTTAATGTACATCTCAATAGCCGAAGTGTCGCATTCACAGTGTTGCGTTACGTTGGTTGGTCGGAAAGTGTAAGAAGGCCTTAACTCATATAAATTTCAGGAAACGGCGAAATCTTGATTGGTTCAATGTACTCGTAGCAAAGAATTAGCCCTACCTACATTTTCTTGCCAATCAAAGCTAACGAGGTCTTCATTAGCTGAAAAAAAAGTAAAGCATTTGTTTCGTTCGTTTTTTATTATTGTGATATTTACGTACTACATAGAAAACGTAGAGAATTAATAAAGGTGCGATGTCTTTTTGTCTGTGTTCCACAATCAATCCTTTGTATTATTAGGATTCCGCCACGCGAACGTCTCCGATAGCGCCAATTTTCATCATTTCAGGGTTGTCGTAATATTTATTATATGTATCTGCCATGGTACATCAATGGAACGGCCTTTTAAGTGAAATATCTCGAGTTCGAAACAATCAAATAGGTTTCATTAGAATGGCAACTCATCACGAGATATGCAAAACTATTTCACTAGCTGATTTTTCCATATTCCTACTGGATCGCGAATTACGCGAGCTCCGTTGCTAGTTTTAGAATAAATATTTTACTTATATTCATATAATTTGGGTATAAAATGATTGTTCGTAGGTACATTAAATATACGATTATTTTAATCTCTCTTATCACGTGTTTAAAAAAGGCTTTAAGGCAAACGATAATGTATTCATTTAAACATCGCAACCCTGAACCAGTTGTGTTCGGCTCGTCTCAAAGGAGAATTTATTATTTAAAGTGAAAGTTATTGAGTTTCGCTAAGGTTAAGTGAGCCTTTTGACTTGCTTTGCCTATCAAACGAGGGGTGTGAGGAAACGGTGTCAGCTTCCTCTTTATATGACTTCAGTATCTACAAATTACCTCATATTAAATTGTTGAAAGGAAAATTTAATTGGAACCTTTCAAGTAGTACATAGCTATTTAACATGACACGATTTGTTCGTATTTGAATTTAAGATTTTGTCATTTTTCAATTACTAATCTCCCTATATTTAATAATAAAATATTTTTATATTCATACACTCAAGTTCAAGTACATTTTTAAAGTTATAGTAGATGTCACTTAATATTATAATTCATTGATTAGTTTAGCGCAAAGTTGTATATAGCCATCTCTTGAAAACACACATAAAATGTTTAAAGATTTCCTTGTATATAATTAGATTAAGAATTTTGTGCAATATGGCATAGGATATTGATTTTTTATATTACTTGTTTGTTATCAGCTTTTATATCTATTGCAAAGTTCGATCAATGATATCGTTGTATTAATTGGTGTGTCAAAGGACCAGACTGTCTGTGCATGCTGGAGTGTTGATGCCAACACTTATGTATGGTAGTGAAAGTTGGGCATGGCAGAAGAAGCATTAAAGTAAAATAAATGTGGTTGAGATGAGAGCGTTGAGAAATATGAGTGGATTGAAACTGAGTGACAAAATAAGAAATAATGTGATAAGAGAACGTTGTGGTATAAAAGAAGATGTAGTGACTAAAGTTGAGACAGGTATGCTTAGATGGTTTGGGCACGTAGAGAGAATGAATGAAAGGAGACTGACAAAAAGGATTTGTGAGTCAAGGGTTAATTTAAAAGTTGGAAAGGGAAGACCAAGGCAAACGTTTCTGGATCAATTCCAGGACATTTTAATTAGGGGCCAGGTAAATAGTAATCTAAACTGACGAACTTTTATAAAAGGTTTAATGACAATGAAAGAAGCGAAGGACATATGTAAGAATCGTTGCAAGTGGAAGGACCTAGTCTCTATTTCTATAAAAGCCAATGTTTTATTTCGCTTATACATGTATACGAACTAATACGAAAAAATTGTGCCACTAGAATTATCTTTTAAAAAGTAAATTTAAAGTTTTATAACTATGTTCATCTATATAACGCTATTATGGTTGTCCAAATTTTGACAATTAATGTCAGTCTGTAGACAAGATGACATTCTAAGTACGCTAACGTTTAAAAATTTATGGGACTGATGTTTCATATCGTTATGTCACGTGATCACATGAACAAATTGTAGTGCTCTAGTCATTCGACGAAGAATGTCTTCTTGGATGAGTGGGGGGGGGATAACGTGGTAAGTATCGTATATGCATTTTTCATACAAATTTTCGATGTGTCACATCTACGAATTCCGCATCCATATAGATAAATATCAAAACAAGTGTTTTTTTTTAAATCTGTACCGAAATTCATATTGTAAACGGGTTGTTAATTTACAGTTGTCGATATTATGTAAATTTATATAGATACTGTCTGCTCCAATAGTCTGCCAAAGTGCCTTCTACATAATATGATGAGAAGTTAGATTAGTTCGCGATTGTACGCTTCTAAGTTACTGTCTTATAATTTCCTTTAATATTGACTAAAATGATATGTGACTTTCAAGGCAAATATCACTTGTATATTATAATGTATACTCGTACATCTGGATTTTATCGCAAAACTTTGAAATTGATGACATATTAACGGTCCCTGACTGATGGCGAATAAAGAATTATTTACGGTACTTTTTACTCCGACACATATTCAAGACCAACACATTGATTGGTAAATATAAAATTGAAATGTGCATCATAAACTCATATTTTGATCAGTTTTATTCAAGCTTTTGAGCTGAATATTGAAGTAATATGATATAGTAAGGATATTAGCCTCATTTTTACGTCATTTTAGCATATTTCCTTGTTACAAATGGTTACTTATCGTCGGACTATAGATTTATTTTTATAACATAAAAGTTTTACTTCACTTAGTTTTAATAACTTCCTTTGAGATTATTAGATACACACTTACATTCATAATTTAATCAATTTACAGATTTTGTTGTACGATGAATATAAGTCTAACTAATACATTATTAAATTGGTAACATCATATACGTAGAATGTCCGATATTAGTTAATTTAAAAATACTCTACAGGTATTGCACAATTCTTGAATATTTAGCTTGATTATTATAAATTGTTAAAAATTTAAATGAAAATGCAAAACTTTCTTTCATAATATTAAACAAGAGATATATTTGTACAACTTTAGTGGCTCAAAACTTTTTAAAATCCCTTATATCTTTTGAATGAATTATCCGATTTTAATAATTTAAAGAGTATTTTACAGGTATTTAAATGGTTTTTAATAAATAATACCAATGGGATGACGAGTAATACAGATGTATGAGTAATATGATTGATTTTTTGTCGGCACTTTTATCAACTTTTAAAATGTAAAAACGTAGTTATAGTGACATAGCTGCAGTAGATGGATGGATATATGTTATTACGGACTTTTTTGTAGATGTTAATACGTTCTATAATATTGTAGAACATTTTGATCTATCATCAATAGTTTCCGCAGCGCACATACATACAAAAACATGAATCTTTTCTCTTTATAATATTAGTTTAGGGACTGCATTCTTGTTGCCGTATATCGCTATAATAAATCACAAAAGGACAGTGTTTTAATTGTAGCAACATTAGCTTACGCGATGACAAATCAACTGTCATTTGGGATTGTTTTAACATAGGTAATATAAAATATAACATACTAGCGGCCCGTCTCGGCTTCTCACGGGTAGACATAAATAGGTACAGATATTTAAATTATAAGCATTTTTTTTATTATTACTGACAGATTAGCGCTTGACTATGATCTCACCTGATGGTAAGTGATGATACAGTCTAAGATGGAAGCGCGCTAATCTGTTAAGAGGCGATATACCCCTTACGGTTTCTACACAGCATCATACCGGAACACAAATCTCTTTGTTTGGCGTTACGTTTTTGCTGGTAGGGTGGTAACTAGCCACGGCCAACCTTCCCACCAGTCCAGACTCAGACAAATTAGAAAATACAATTTCCTAAATTCGTCTTACCGGGGATCGAACCCGGGACCTCCGCTAGCAAAGCGAATACTCGCACCACTGCGCCAGTGAAGCCGTCATGCATAATAATTAAAACGACCATGAATCACTAAATTAGAAAAAAAATTTATGCTTTTCTAAAGCCTTCCTGTACACTACCTGTACTCTCCAATACGACGAACTTTTGCTAATCTCGCTTGGGACCTTCTTCTAAGCATATTACTATGTAGGATATTTATTTTAAATTCGAGAAATCAAGAATAAACTAATAAAAATTAAGAAATTATTCGAGTTCAAAGAGATAGTTCTGAAAAGAACTTTAACAAATATTATGAAAACGTGTGATTCCTAATACTAAGTAGCTCTGAAAAGAATTTTTTAAGGGAAGCATAAAAATGTGTTAAAAAACTCGAAATATTCAATGTCGCTTGTGCCACTGCGTAAGGAGCCGACCGGCTACTTAGTCCATAATGGTGCACCCCCTTCACCCGCACAGGCCCTCTCTTGTTGAGTTAGTTACTCGATGCGCTGCGTGGCGGTCGCCGGCGGCATGTATTTTTATTTTAATTTCATGATATCTTTTGAATGGAATATCCGATTTCAATAATTCAAAAGTAATCATCAGGTATTGAGAGAGTCTTGAATATTAAATTATTTATTTTGATAAAAATTTATAAATGGTAATGATAACACGGTATGATTTTGATCGGCATTTCTGTCAATTTGTTAAATGTAAAAAAGTAGTTACAGTGACGTAACTACAATAGTTAGACATATGGTCTCCCGAAGTTTTTTGTAGATATTGATATATTCTATAATATTGTCGCACATTTTTTTGTCCTATCATCTCTTCACAGCGTCTGCGATGAAAGACAATTTATGGGTAATTTTTTTACACCTTCCGGTTGGTTTTAATAGGAATTTCTAAAGATTTCTATCGTATTCTAGTACTAAATATAGCCTATTGTTACTCAGTGATAATGTAGCTTTCTAATGAAAAAAAGATGGTTAAAATCGGTCCAGCATTTTTTGAGTTACATACAAAAATACAAATCTTTCCTCTTTATTATATTAGTGTAGATAAATAATGGATTGTATAGAAAGAATCAGGATTTAAAAGGTCGTAATGTAGGTAACAATGCAATTTAGTAGCTCCCGCTATCTGGGCGGCTGGTACATTATGTAGATTGTGGCGAGGCGCAGCGGCGGCGCCGTGCCGTCTGCCGCAAACCGAATTTATCGCATTGACTATTCAATCCGCGGGAAACATCTGGCTGCCGCTGAATAGAAAAATCTTCGGACGCCTCGCGTAAATGTCGTAACTGAAAAATATCCATCTCACGTTACTATTGTGATTCGATGTTTATTTAAAGACCAAACTTAATGAAATACCTTTTTGACTTAAAGTTTTCGGCTACGTTCGCCACTTTCGTTATAAAATATGAAAGTACTTAAATTGACCATTATAATTTATCACAATCGTCGATTCAAGTACAATAAAGTTGATTTAACAAGACCTTAACTAAATAAATGTACTGTGGTGAAAAATTTCATTAAGAGCGTTGATGGGTAATGTGGGTGCAATCAATAATGACAATAATAATAACAAAGCCCTTGATTTATTTCCTTATACTCTACAGAGAAGTATAAGTAAACATGCGTAGACTTATGAGTATGCATTGCCGTTCTAGGTGTGTTTGTGTATGTATGCTTGTGTACGTGTGTATACGAGTATATGTACATACATATATGTGTACGTGTGTGCGTATAAATGAGTTCTTAATCTATACCAATATTACATATTTTCATTCCATGAGGACCCTTGTTGGGTATAGGCCTCCCCCAGTTCGTCCCATTCGCTGGTGCAATCAAACACTTTATTAATTAACTCAGATTGTAATGTCCAATCACTTAATGTTTCCGAAATCAATTTACACAAACTCATTTATAATAATAGCTAGGAACGCGACAGTTTCAAAAGTCGACCGCACCGGCGGGCCGTCACCCGAGAACTACCGAGAGACTCGCGCCGGCCACTTATTGACTCTGCCCCACGCCAATAGACAGATGGCGCCAGCGTTCCACAGACTATTGCACTCCGACATATATATAAGAGATATCCAGGTATCTATTGACTCATCACGATAGCTCTGGAACCATAAGGCGTAGAGACTTGAAATTTCGTTGGAATATTCCTTTTGCCGAGTAATCTATTTATTATTTGTAAAATAATTGGCCTAATGAAAATGCTACCCAAAAAATATTCCACACAGACGAAGTCGTGGGTTCAGCTGGTCTATATATATAAATGAGATATCCAGGTATCTATTGACTCATCACGATATCTTTGGATCCATAAGGCGTAGAGCCTTGAAATTTGGTAGGAATATTCCATTTTCCGAAAAGAGGTCAGCTAAGAACGGATTTTGCGAAATACCACCCGCAAGGGTAACATTACATTTGCTAAATTATATCTTTTATTGTATGTATCATCTGGTCAGAATTTTTTTTGACACAATGAAATCTATAAAAAATAAATTTTACGAAATTCCACCTTCAAAGGGCAGTGCGAAGTCGCGGGTTCAGCTAGTGGAATTTATAACGAATTAAACGTAAAACGAGTTCGTAGATTACGACAGTTGTAGTTTTGATATTAAGTGTATTAGTAAAGTGGAGCGTTGAGAAAGTATTAATGTTTAATAGAAATGTGTGTATAAATCAGGATTAATAGAATTATACTTATGAATAAAAGAATATGTGTTATTAATCTCAACATTACTCTGTTGCTCTCATCAAGGCTTTCTAATACATTCTATTTAGAAATAGTTCACATTATTAATGCTAGACTTCCTACAGCGCAGAAGGCCAAAAGGGGTTCCAAAAAAATCATAGTTTTTACATACATACATACATACATAGCATCACGCCTCATTCCCATAGGGGTAGGCAGAGACAATGTCCTTCCACTTGCCATGATCTTTGCATATCTCCTTCGCTTCTTTCATTCTCATTAAACCTTTCATACAAGTTCGTCGGTTTGAAGTAATCTTGACTGGGCTCTTATTTAAAATGTCCTGGATTTGATCCAGGAACGTTCGCCTTGGTCTCCCCCTTCCAACTTTCGCATACACTCTTGACTCATAAATCCTTTTTGTCAGTCTCCTTTCATTCATTATCGCTACATGCCCAAACCATCTAAGCATACCTTTCTCAATTTTAGTCACTACATCTTCTTTTATACCTTGAATGTTATATTTTTTAAGTAGATATAGATAAGGACAATAAATTGTAGAGAATTTGTAGTTAACACGTTTTAAAAACCTCTTGTACCGATTCCAGGGTTTGTATATATTTTTTATAATGAGGACTCAAAATAGCTACGGCATACTCTAATTGTGATCGTATACTTCGATCGACTTTTATAAAGGTAGACGGTTGGTTAAAATCCAATCAAGTACGCATAACGAAACCATACATTTCATAATTATTCTTGGGGAACAGGCGAGTAAAACTAGTGTTTTATATCAATGTATTCACAGTTTTCAGTTTCTTGGTTATTCCCCAGCCGCGTGCCACATATCGGCGCGATCGCTTCGAAGCGAATTTACTTAGCATCGCGGAGTGCAGTTCCCGCCCAAATTACTATTTCAATCTGACTCACGACTCCCATCTACCTCGGAGACAATCAAATGTCGAGCTTATGGAACTTTTATTGCTCTCCTACTATATTCACGTTCTTAATGGTGTTGTTCGAGAAGTACAATGAAAATGGCTGTCGCGATATACATTACTAGCTGAACCTACGACTTCGTCTGCGTGGAATGTTTTTTGTGTAGCAATTTCATTAATTCAAGCAAATTGTTTTACAAACAGGAAACATGACCTCTACTGTGCAAAAGGAATATTCCGATCAAATTCCAAGTCTCTGCACCTTATGTTTTAAGAGATATCGTGATGAGTCAATAGTTAACACCCCCGCAACCCCCCTTTCGGGTGGAGTTTCGTAAAATCTGTTCTTAGCTGACCTGTACTCGTCAAAAGGAATAATCTTAACAAATTTCGAGTCTCTACGCCTTATGGTTCCAGAGATATCGTGGTGAGTCAATAGATACCTGGATAGCTCTTATATATATATAGAGATGAAGAGATCTTTGTGAAATAAAAAGCTAATTTATTTTGGTTTAGTTTATTCCTAAAAAGCTACGATGACCTAGTAGTAGGACGTGTGTAGATTATATTTATATAAATGAAACTTACGTCCGTGATTGTAATTTCTAAGCCACCCTTGTGTTTTACGGTATAGAAAAACATCATAAGGAAATATGTATATTCTGTGGGGTATGTGCAGCTATGGTGGTGGGTCTGTGTTCTATAACCTTTTCCCCTATCACTGACTAAGCCTGAGCACAGAAGTGGGGCGTTAATATGATTCTACTTATCTTGTTTTTTAATCAATTTAACTAATATTATAAAATTACGCTCTTTTTAGTGAAACAGTGTGAATAACTCATTAAAGTGTGTACGTATGTGTCTTATTTGTAAGATAATTAGCCTTAATTATTGAAAATGCTACCCAAAAACACTGTTCCACGTAGAGGCACCAGCTGGTATTTGTTATAAATTCTAAATCTATTAATATTAAATCAGAATAAATCCTGCAATTTGAAAAAAACCATAAAAAATTTCCAGAGTTTATCGTTGACTAATGCACTGTTTTTACTTCGAAATATCTATGCTAAACAGAAATGTAAATGGCACGATTGAACTATAGCCACGCTTAGTGTATAAGAAAGAAAATGCTAGTTGATAATAACTTCCTTAGTGATTATTAGCCAAACGAATGATGTCACGGGAACAGCTAGACTTTTTTCACCACAGTATAATGTGTAGGTGTTAAAAAGAACCCCCTGTGTGACAAAGGGCTGTTGTACGGAGTGTCCTTATAAAGTGACAAAGTACTACAGTCGCACACTGCTGCATTTAAAGCGGAACTTTTTCACACTTCTATACAATACTTTGATGCAATCATTATTTGTAAAGCTTAACACATCACTACTGCAGATCTCTTAGGAACTGGAATGTATGCTTTAGTAACCTAAGTTTACAATTGTTATGAATGTATTTTTTTTATCAAATTGGTTCTCACTCACTCGCTTCAAGCGATAGACGTCCTCTGCTGGACAAAGGTCTCACCAAATGATACCCACTATGCCCGATCTTGTGTCGCCTGACTGGAGCTGCTACCGGCGATTCTCCGTATATCGTGGGTCCACCTTGTGGAGGGTCTGCCTACAATGTGCCTTCCGGTGCAGGGTCGCCATTCCAGCACCTTCGAACCCCCACGTCCATCGATTCGTTGGACTATGTGCTCCGCCCATTACCATTTCAGCTTCGTGATTCTTAGGGCTGTGTCGGTGAACTTGCTTCTTTCTATTTCTGGTGTGATCGCGTAGAGAAACTCCATGCATAACCCTTTCCATCGCACGCAGTGTGACTTTGAGCTTTCGAATGAGGCCCATAGTCAGCGACCACGTTTCTGATCCGTATGTCACTGGCAACACAGTTTTGGTCTTCTGGCACTGAGGGATATTGGACAAAAAATTAATTAATTTTTATTTAATATTGTTCGCGTTCATAGCCGTAAATATAGTCGATTTGTGTAGCAACAAAATATATATATGCCCTAAATTGATTACTCTAGTCGATAAATAGGGAAGTTATCTCTTTGTGTATAAAGTTTTTATATTCTGATGAACAATTTTGGATTAGCCAGGTACTACACGTTTCTTTCCAACGTCTATATCAAGTCAAATAAACGAACGTTTCCTTTTTACACCCTTGAGGGTAAAACTTTTACAAAGCTTGATTGTCATATTTATGTTTATCGAATCAACATCTTAAAAGTGACTTTAAAAAAGACGATCATTTCGTCTGATAATTAAAAGTATGCTATATGTCCCTTCTCAGGCTCTTGACTATCTGTCTTCCTTTAAATCAGTAGTTTTAGCGTGAAAGCGCGACAGACAGACTTTCGCATCTATAATATTAGGCAGTAATTAAAATAGGTTATGAAGTTTTTTCATAATTTGTTTATAAAATTGTGTTAAATAGAGACATACGAAAAAAAAATGTTTGTTTAAAACAAATTATGTAAAGAGTTCATAAACTATGTTAATTACTGCCACTAATTAATGTGAGAACGGGCATAGCTAAATATTAATATAAATCAACGATTTTTTGATATTTCATTTTGCAATAGTTATAAAAAATCATTATTAATAAATTTTATGAAGTATATATATCAAAAGGACTTCACGAAGTTTAAATTTTATATGCCAATTGTTTATACCATTTATCCCACTTTTATGCCAACGGATATTGGAAAAAAATTTGTTAGTTAACAATTGAATAACTTTTTGAAAAATGGTTACAATACTTTTTTTCTACGAGACTCGATCCATTCATTAAGAAAATACGAATTTCTTTTCAAATTTTAAAAATTACTTTTTATGTATAAAAATATATTATATTTTTTTCAATTTTAAATGCTAGCGGCGGCGCGCGCATGTCGTGACAGCCGTACGTAGCGCTATTTTCAACTTCAAATTAAAATTATAAATAATAATGATAGAGTTTTGGAGTCAGGTTTTTTTCATCGGAAATTTCCTCCTCTTTAACAAGCTTTTGTTATTAAATATTAATATTTTTTGAGATATTGACAAAAAACTAAATACTAATTCTTTCACCTTATTTTGTTAATAACAATTAAAAAAAAATTACCTGCACCAAAATCCTTCAAAAACATGTGCTATTTTCATTTTTTTGGGACCTTTATCTCTATTTCTCACGTTTTTGAACTTGTTGACTAGAGCAAAACAAAAATTAGCTTCGTATTTAAAACATTTATTGAAAAAATATGTCACGAGTATTTAATTATTCTGAAAAGTTAATTAACTAAATCTGTCGCCATCTTGACATTTTAAAGTCATAGTTAGTCTGACTTCTGATCTAATATTAGTCATAATAAAATCTCCAGAAGACAAGTAACGTCTGTAATAGAAATTTTTTATACAACATAAATTCGCGTCTACGGCTGCAATTAAAATAATTTCCACAACTGGCGCTTCATTATTGACATAATCTAACACGTACATATTAGTGCAGTGCTGACAAAGGCGCCGTTGTGTACCAACGAATGTCACGTTTATTTTGCCTACTAATACAAACGAGAAAATTCTCTTTTATCCTTACTCCGTGTTCCACTGAGCTTTATTTAAAAACGCGAAGATTCTGTTCTCTTATTACACGGAGTCTGTGATAACTCGACTAGAATTGCCAAGGCCCCTTTGTGAGCACCGCTTCAAGTATGTGCACACACGGAGTATTTGTTTAGTAATTAATGCTTCTATTTAATGACGTCCGTGACTCTTTTGTCGGGAATTGTTCTCTAAATTTTTTATACGTACACTGGACATTGCCAGTTCTAAAGTCAACGTTACTTTGATGCTGCGACTGAGGGCGATATTTTATAACTAACCAAATAGAATATTTAAGGCGAAAGTCTTTTTGAAGTGAAACTACTTTAGGCTCATGAGGCTACAATTTTTACGGATGAAACCCGTTATTAATGCCACGAAGATGTGCAGCGCTTTTTATGCTTATTCGTTTGAAGGTTAGATAGTTTTAATATTTACAAACAACATGTGGCATTTTAATTTACAATTCGTCATTTGAAATTTCAATAAATTATTTGTATTAATTTTCGACACTTAATATTTTAATGACAATTAAATTTCTAACATATCTTTTCCGCTCCTCTACGTCTCAGAAATCTAAAGTTTTAGATTTGTATAAATATAAACAAGACTTAAAGATTAGTTTGCCAAAGAAGTTCTCTTACATGTGTACTTTGTACGCACGCACTTTTAACGTTTTTTTTATTTATAATAAAATAGTGATTATAACTCTGATGCTATTAATTTAATTTGAGCTCTATAGCATGTATTGACAGACTCGACAGGCTTCAATAAACGCGTACGGTGACAAATCGCTGTGTAAAATTTTAATTCCAGTCGTATGCTCGATGATGATGGTGCGCACAAAGGGCACAAAAGTAATAAAGGGGTGTCGAGTGTTCATCCCGCACCGCCCCCGCTTTGCTCACAAACAGAATGCTGCGGGAAACTACAACACATTAACACAAATAATCGATTAACACTAAAATATATTCCGATTTTGTATAAGGTTTGTAATAGGTCAGATTGTTTAAATGTAAGGTATTTTATAATAAGTACTTATAAAGAACTATCAAATAATAGACAAGCAATTACACAAAGAAATACAACGAGTGGAGGATAAACCCCGACAGGGAAACCAAACGGCCGGGGGTCAAGGCTACAGGTTGCGTAACCGCCGGCCTATCTTAGCCGAGTCCAGCAACACCGCCTTCTGCATCCTTGCTGTGAGCGAAGTGCCATGGGACCCCAGCCGTCTCAGATGGTGAGCGAGACTGACTGGGATCAGACCATTCGCAGATATTAAGATTAGGATGGTTTTCTCGCACGAGATTCTCCTCATGTGGGATCGTGAAATCCACTAAAAACATCAGGCTTGTTGGCCAGTATCATGTCCGGGATAATGGACCGGACTCAATAGATTCGGACATCGTCTCATCCAGAAGACCGTACTTAAGGACGAGGTTACTATTATTATTATATGTACGGGTCTGAAAAAATCCTTTGTATATATATCTGACTTAGGATGACGCCCCGCCTCTCCGAGCGTAAACGTCTCGGTGGTCAGAGGGCAAAGAGCGCGGTTGCTAATCTCAAAGTGAACCGTGCAAATTCGTGGCCGAGCGGGAACAATAAAACTGCAGGTGGACCGCCTCGTGTCTCCTCGCCTCACATCAAAGGGAAGCTCGCGATACTATACAAAAGCCCTAATGAGACAAACCCGTGGCGTAATCGAGGCGACGGAAAAAGATGAGACCCGAGAGGTACGAGGCAAATTTTAATAATTGTCAAAGCGGCGGCGCCGATCAAACGCGGGGCGGCGCCCACCCCCTCGCCGGGCTTCCCCGCGCCGTGACGTGTGCTCACCGCGGGCCTCATTAGCGCCGCTGATCTAATGCAACTTCGAACTCCGGCGACGTCTAATTAAACTTAAACAGAATTTCAATTTTACGACTGAAATTTTAATACGCCAAAGCCTTCGTCGCGGCGGCGCCGCAAAGGAGACGCGTTCAAAGGCGACGCCGTGCACGTTTTCGCAGATATTAAATGTGTTGACAATTTAATTTTTCATTTCCTCTAGGCGCGGGGCGGCGGGCGGCGAGCCGGGCGCGGGACGCCGCTCCTTTGACGTCGCGATATTGTCTTTGTGCGGCGCGTGGGGTGGGGTGGGCCGCCGCCGACGGAGACTTTGTCGCAATACAATGTGTATCAATAAAACTTAGGATTGGCTTTTAGTGGTTGCACTTACGCTTTGTGAGGCGGCGCGCTCACCCTTTGACATTATACGGGGAGCGTGTGCGGGCGTGTGCGGGCGTGCGCGTGTGTGGGGCGCACGGAGCGGGGACCGCGGCGGCGAGTAATAATGCACGCCGAGACCTACTGGCGCCTACACCTATTAACTGCCTTTATAAAAAACCTATTATCGTTATGGTCTCATTAGCTAATGTTTATTACATATTTTTAGACCGAATATAGACGCATTAATTAATTAAATGACGATAATTGGAGACATGGATTTTAATGGCAGGCAAGAGTTTGCCTTTTCATTACATTATGCAAATTATATCATGTTTGTTTACTTGTCTGACTTGGCAAGAAATCTCTAAAGCTACACCAATCGATTGACTTGAAAGATAAAAACATTACTTTTGAAGTGAAACTTCTTTAGGCGCGTGAGGGCAAAAATTTTTGAATGAAACGCGTAATTAGTGTCTCTAAGATGTGCAGCGTTTTTTAAGCTAATTCGTTTGAAGGTAAGGTAGTTTTAATATTTACCAATAACATGTGGCACTTGTCATTTAATAGTTTTTGTTTAATATACTATTTTTTTTATAAAATTTAAAATTAAAATATTTCATAAACTTTCTTTTCTAAATTTTAAATTTAAAAAAATGACGTTTTAATTTCTACTATTGACAGAAAAACACGACGCATTGAAATTCGTCATTTGAGATTTAAATAAGTTATTGTGACATTTATTTAATTTTTGACACTTTCAATATTCTAACCACTTTTAATATCTTCCTTTTTCCGTCCCCCTAACTCTGGAAAATCTAAAGTTTTACATTTTATATATATATAAACAAGACTTAAACATTAGTCTGCCAAAGAAGTTTCTGAATCCTGATATCCTAAGAAATTGTTCAGTGAGTTAAAATAAGAATAATTTATGATAATGAATATTAATTTTGAAAACTAGCTGATCCCCAGTTTGTCTATTGTGCACTTTCCGATATGGGGATAATAATTCCTTTCAATAAGAGTAAATTTTGCTAAATTTTTTATCAGTCGGGTGAATGATTCTAAAGAGGTCTATATGAGTGTTAGTGATAGCTTTTAATGTTTTAGATTTCTTGGACAAACCCATCTTCACTTTATTTCCTTTGTAATGGAACCGGATTGGCGCTTATCGATTCGAAATCTGTAATAGAAATAGACAAATTTTTATTTATCTACATATATAAAAGAGATATCCAGGTATCTATTGACCCATCACGATATATCTGGAACCATAAGGCGTAGAAACTTGAAATTTGGTAGGAATATTCCTTTTGTCGAGTAGAGGTCAGCTAAGAACGGATTTTACGAAATTCCACCCGCAAGGGTGGTTGCCGGGGTGTTAACTATTGGCTCATCACGATATCCCTGGAACCATGAGGCGTAGAGACTTGAAATTTGGTAGGAATATTCCTTTTGCCGAGTTGAGGTCAGCTAAGAACGGATTATACGAAATTCCACCCGCAAGGGTGGTTGCCGGGGTGTTAATCTACAGCCTTAAAATGAACTAAAAGCTATTTGCAGTAATACATAGCAAATTGTTTATTGAAGTATTTATGCGTATGTTTCTTATTTGTAAAACCAATTTCCCTAAATTAATGAAAATGCTACCCAAAGAACATTCCAAGCAGACGAAGTCGCTGGTTCAGCTAGTGTTATATATGTGTGGATTTTTATGTCTGGTTATATGATGTCTTATTACAAGTCTCGAATCACCGAGCGAAGTCTGTGGCGACGGTGATATTACAAAACGCTCGTAAACATCTCGCGCCTAGTGCAACATACATTATTTGTGTATACGGGTTGATATTGCAATATGTGTATTTGCTTTTATTTTCAATAAAGCTGTGGTATTATCTCGTAATATCAATGTATAATACGCTGGTGAACCGTTCAAATTTTATATGTAGTGTTTCAATGCAAATAATTTCAAAACGCTCTCCTAAACAGTTAGTTGTGTTTTTATAGATCTGAGTTTTTCAATCGGAACCACGATACGTTTCTTATCTCGTTGGCGGCCCCAACTATAAGAAATTTGTAATATAGAGTTTTAAACAAAAATGATTTATGAATGTACCACCTTTTGTCCTAATTATATATTTTTAAGCATCATGTCGTAATAAAAGATCTAATAAATATAAATTTTAACAAAAAAAGAACCGCCTTCAAAACAAACTTACAAATACATTAATATGCTCTAAAAAGTAAGAAATAATTGCGTATTATTTTATAGTGTGCATCGTATTGTTATATTCAGAGTCGGTGTCAGCCAAGGAAGATGTTCCCCGGGTGTCTACTTGGCAGCCCTCGCGTTTCTCCCACCTATAGCTATATATGAGGTAAAAAAAAAATACAGACGAATTGATAACCTCCTCCTTCTTTTGAAGTCGATTAAAAACACCACGACCTAGGTTGATAAATGGGTCAATATAATCATAATGATTACAAAAACGTCTAAAAGTCTAAAATGCAAGTCCTCTCCTCATACGTACCTAACCTACGTAAACTAATCTTGGTCGTGAGAATTTTCATCTCTGATCATAAATCTTGCTTTTCTTTTATTTTGGCCAGGGACCAAAATACACGTTTCAGATTTAATGTCATATAGGTACAATCTTAACTATTATATTCAGACACCATTTTGTGATAATTTGATTAGCGTCGCGAAGATGTGCAGAGATTTTTTATGCTAGTTCGTTTGAAGGTTAGGTATTTTTAACATTTACGAATAACATGTGGCATTTTAATTTGCCACTTGTCATTTAATAATGTAATATAATATTTATCATAAAATAAAAATTTTCATAAATTCTTTTTAACTTTCTCTTTTCTTAACTTTAAATATAAAAAAAGAAAATAATTTCTAATATTGACAAAAGACACACGGCATTTTAATTTACAATTCGTCATTTTGCAAAAAAATATAAATTATTTCATAAATTCTCTTTACGAAATGTTAATATTAAAAATAGAATTTCTATATTAATAATTAATTTACTATGATTTTGTATATTGAGTTTAGGAATTATTACTATTTATAAAGAAAAAAAAAATGTTCATCATCTGAAATTTTATTATATTATTTCTAAAATAAAATAAAATTTTCAAATCGCAATGTCAAAAATTGTAGTGCGAGAGTGTGAAACACTTTAATGTAAATATCAAAGAAATAAATTGAAGATTAAATTTATAATTTGTTTTAATTTTCGATATTTTTAATATTTTGTTATTCAATATCAAACTCCAATCAATTTTTTACAATTATTTCATACAATTTATTTGTCTTTAATGTCTATAACAGTGCGGGGTAAATTAAATTTTGCATAAAAAGAACGTCACCTTTGAAAATAAAATAGTTTAGAATATTAAAAATATGTATTGTAGAGGTTTTCAGACTTATAACTAATGTAAAAGGTTCGTATAAAACAATAGGTGCTAACGTATGCTTTCATGAAACATTAAAGTTAATTTTATTTGAAAACATATAACACGGCATAGTTGCAGAAAAATTGTTAATTTTAAAGAAGTATATAAGAATACTGTTGTGGATTAATCAACAAGAATAATCCGAGGGTTTCGAGCTTGTATTTTGTTTTTGTTGTTATTAGGCCTTTCTATTACTACGACGACTCAATGTGGATTGGGCAAGATTAACATACCACAGATAAATAGTGAATTTTAACAATTATGACACACATACGTCTCTAATTAAAAAAGGGAAATTGGGTTTCTAACGAGTTTCGTCCATGCAATGTTTGTAAAGGTGATTCAATTTAACTTTTCCAATATTCAAACTGTAAGTGAAAAATGTGACATTTTAGCGAGCACTATTCATTTTGTATGCTATGAGAACTATAACTATATCCTTTTATTATACATACCGTGCAATGTCTTTGATGTACGGATTTCAAAGGGATGCGTGCAATTTTAAAAACGGTTTAATACGACCAAAAAAGGCAACCTTTTATCCTTTGACCACGACTGCGTAATACGTTATCGGGATTGCATTCGCTGACACTTGTCTCGTGCATAGGGAAATATTTAACGGAATTGGGGGACTTTATCGGCCGCAACGCCTGTCCGACTGACCGTAAAAAGTATCCACGTTTTTTAATAAAATTACCTGTTTTAAAAGGACGTTACTACCGAGATTAAGGCGCAAAGAGATGTTGTTAGTTGCCGGCGGCTGATCAAAGGGATCGTTCCTCCAATGGATGGAGGCGAATAGAGTTTGCTCCGCCTCTTTATGAAGCCACGTGCGACGCGCGCATGTTGGCGACTGTTTTCTGACAGTTTCTTCTGGATCTCGGTACGGGTCGGTGTCATTCCCCATGTGAAATATATGTCTTGAGATACGCAACTAAAGTTAACTTTATTGTATTGTAAAAATTAGAGAACAGTTTCGATTTTTTTAATAGTGCGTTGTGATTTTAGTGTATCGATTTATGTTAACTGGATTTCTCTTTAGAGTTTGGATTTGAACGCGATAGTCAGGTATAAGATTGGAACTTTATTAAAAACGTGTTATTTTTGAGGGGACTGAAAAGTTTATCAGGCTCTCAACGGCTTCCCTTACGGTATGATCTGAAGGACTTTGGGGTCCTTATGTAAAATGTTATTAGAATAGCCTATTGTTGTGACACCCTCTGTTGTTTTCCATTGTGTGTAGTTTGTTTGTAAATTTATTGTTTTCGAAACATTTGTTTTATGTTAATTTGCAATGTTGCTTAACAACTACGTTATTCAAATTTTACTGGTCATTGTTTGTGGTAAAGAGAATAAAAAATATTTGTAGTTCATTTGTACCATGTTAATGTTAGTGCTTTTGAGGACTGGAGTGAATTTATCGATCTACTTCAGAAGAAAAGACTTCAACGCATTGTTGTGCTTTTTAAAGAAGTGCTTAAGTTAATTTATAAAATTTTATTTTTCTTTTTTATATGAGTGTAGTCTGCCTTATATTTATTTACGAATTATTTTGTGCGAAAGATCTAGCAAGCTTTCGGTAAGCGTATATATTCATATTTTATATGAGATATATTTATTATTTACCAACCAGTAACACTTTTTTTACATGTGATTCAAGAAACATTAAATAAATAAATCTTGTCTTTGAATTCAACGATTTGCGGGGTTTATAGGTATAATATTTCTACAATATATACATTATAAATGTAATATTGATTAAAAATGTTTAGTTCAATTCATAAAATATAGCTACTAGTGTCAGCATATTTTTAAGTTATGTTCAATTACGATATTCAGTTTATTAATAAATAACTAATTTTAATATCAACTTGGTCGCATAGTACTAATTAATTTAAAGTTTGCAAATATATTGCGTTGTTGGGAATAAAAAAAAACTCGTAGTGTAATACTGAAATCCCTTAAATAAGCTCGGGTTTTTCAATGCTAATAGAAAATTACCAACATTGCTCTTATAGTTGCACCCAAAAGCTTTTCCATTTAGTACTTTTCGAGTTTGTCTAACCCGCGCAACATCAAAGTGAACCCTTCAAAAATACGTATTTAAATTAAAACATGAAGCAAGGAAGCAAGGAACGCGTAGCCAAACCTACATTTCATTAAAAGCCGGCTAAAACTTGAAAAATCATTCACACAGCACTCCGCTCCGCATAATCCCAACACATTAGCGTTTCGCTTTTGAATTAAGCGAACTCGTTGCTTTAAAGCCTGAATAAAATATGTCATTAGCTACATTATCGCATTACCTCTGTCCGTCTCGTATTATACAGAAAAACTCCTTATGAAAACGTAATGTTAAAAGCGGCTGAAACGGTGCGCAAGCGTCTTCTTTGACTCCAAGGAAAAGGATCGCTCTGCTAATTTTCAAACTCGGTTTGCGCAGATAAGGCTAGAGATGGGAGGAAGGTGTCTTTGATGTAACCGCCCGGCCCTCTGACTTCGGGGATGAGAGCTTTCAATGAAAGGATTTTTTTCATCTCCTTTCCCTTTGTACTTAATTTAAATTTCGTTTATATCAATGCTGCGAGTTTCCTTTTCGGGTGTGTTTTCTCTTTTACTTTGTCGCGTTTATCCTCTCCCAATTTGTTATGTTCGTGTTCGCTTTGTAATTAAATTTAGTGTTCTTAATCTGTTTCTAATTTTTTTTACTCTCAATTCGGGGCTGGCTTCCGTTGAAATTGCAATTGTATGAATTAAGTTCCCTTTTGAATCCATTATAAACAAGTGCCGTTCAAGTGGCGCAATATTTGTTTCTTATTTTATATTTTAGTTTGTCTGATATGACTTTGCATCTGTCTAATTGATGTATTCCGATTAATTCAGTTTGAATGGCTATTAATTTGTTCAAATATACGTTTTTGTTTATATCAAATAACAAGAATAATTTATAGCAATATGTACAAGTTCTTATTAATTCATAATTTTTATTTGCCTCAATTTTTACCTTAAATCCATAGATACCCTATAGTATTTTTACACCTTTAGATATTATATATTTTTGCCACTGTTTCGTAGAACTGAAATTAAAACGAGTTCAACTTTTGAAATCCGTGCAATTACATACTTAATCTAGACATCTTGAAGTGAAATCCGGTCATAAACCAGACAAAGCCAAAACTTCCAATTTTTACATGAGTTTTTCTAAGTCAAGGTAAAGAATCATTCAACAACAATTGTAAAGTTACGTCTTTAAGTCATAGAATGATTGCTTGCCTCGACTTTATGAATTCGCATATCAATGCGAATACGTTAATTTATGAAAATCGATTTTACTCTTCACTAATATTATTACAATCTAAAGAATTTCTAACGCTGAGTATTCCAGTCCTGAGTAACTGACATTTCTAGTAAAAACATAGTAGTCTCACGTTCAATCTGGATATTTGTTAATTGGTTCGAAATTTAAGTTACATTGCAATTATATATTTGGATACATAATAAATATCTGCCGTACCACTTTTCATCCACAATGTATTCTAAATTACTATTTGAATTTTCGTTATATTAAAATCACAATTTCGGCTTTTGTCATTTATTCGTGATAAGTTTCTTTGTTATAGATACATATATAACTTAACTGAAAACATAATACTTATTACCTATGTTAAGCCGCCTTCGTTAGTTTTTCATTAAGCTAGATCGGCCGCCCTTTTGTCCTGACTTATCTCATGTTAAGAGGCCTGCACAAAGTTACCTTTGACTAAAACGCCGCCACAACCCTGTACCTCGAATTTCCACGACAAAGACATCAGTCAATTTTCGTTTTTAGAATTAAACATCAAAGTGTACCTAAAGGTCTTTGATCTCAAACATAATCGATACAGACGAACTCACTAACACGTAATATCGTGCCTTCTGATGTTAATTGTACATGTACTTCAAAGGTGGGCTTGTATTATTTAAATAAAATCTAATCGCTATACGGAATATCTATAATATTACTTGTCAAATACGTATATTTGACTGAAGCCAATTTGAGATAGATATAACATATTAATTGACCACATTAGTCAATCTCATAGCCATCTGCGTAAGACATAGTACATGTAGTGCACAGATATTCCTACGCTCTTAAAGTCCGATGATACAGGTACAGGACCGACGGCTTATCGTACTCTCCGAAGCAAGGAGTAATAGCATACCCCCAACTTCACAACTCCGAACACATACTGGGA
Source organism: Elymnias hypermnestra (assembly GCA_015832385.1). Classification (NCBI taxonomy): domain Eukaryota; kingdom Metazoa; phylum Arthropoda; class Insecta; order Lepidoptera; family Nymphalidae; genus Elymnias; species Elymnias hypermnestra. The sequence goes on from JACTOM010000094.1 coordinate 1,155,353, forward strand.
ATTTCTAATAACAAAAACGCCAAAAAACGCAGGATCTTATGAAGAACCAGAAATATATATTTGCTGTATTCGCGGGTATGACAGGTTTTCCACTCCAAAGTTATCAGGTTGCCTTATTACAGGAGACATGTATAGTGAAGGCGGAAGACAAAGAGTTTGTCGCACAAAACGAAGAGAAACACGTCGCTTCCCGCGGCGGCGGTATCCACAAAGGCACCACTTTGTGGAGTCTTTGACTTCGAGCCTCGAGTTGTGACCCGACATTAATAACCTACTAATAACTCTTGTTTCGCAACTCTAACACGTGTGCACGTAGCTTTAAGCCAAGATTACTTTCATATTTATAATGTCTTATAAAAAGCGAAAATACAATTTTCTGAGCTTTTTGATATAAGCATCAAAGAAAATTGCTTAATATCTTTCTACTCACGTTCATTACTGTTAAATATCCAAAAGAAGTGGAGCTCTGATTCAATTTTTTCGCATAATTATATTAGTGACAGTTTAATTAGCACAGCTTTCATCGGGGCTGCTTTGAGTTTGAACGTTTCAAATAGATTTCACAAGAAGCACTTTCAAAGAGAGCACCCCTAATAAGTACTGAAGAGTCCTCGCACGTGTTTATCAAAGACAGCCTTTCGTTATTCACCGTCTGAATGGCCTCAAAAGAAACTCGTGTAAAATGCTCCACAAAGTGCTGTATCAAAGGGAGAGGCGGGCGCAAATATCTGTTTCGTAAACTAGTAAAAACGGAGCTCTCAAAGGTACTGCGTACTCGCGGCAAATTAGGCGGAGTTAAATACGAGCGCCGCTCACAAATATATAACTTTGAAAGTCGCTGCCTCATTATTTATGTAAGTCGTTGTAATCGTGAAAAGCTCCCTCGGGAGTTATTTTTGACAATATCACCCGTTCGGTCCGAGCGATGGCAGCCGAGTTCGACGCCGCCCGTGTACTCACATGTATCCATTTAATGCTCAATTCCCATATAATTTAACTTTGCGATCAAAGCGAAATTTTGCAAAGAGCTTCCCGGCGGCGGCGGGCCGGGTGGCGGGTGTGAGCGGGACGCCGGCATCGGAGTTCCCGAGATCAAATGCTGGGCCAAATTAGTCACTCTCCGTCTCTCTATCTCAAAGCCGATCCGTAGTAAAGTTTGCGCGAAGATGACATCAAAAGGAAACCACACACCGGGGAGGCGCCGCCCGTCGCCCCCGGCCCCATACTTAAATCCGCCGTGTCTCTAGCTGTCTTATTGACACGCGACTGACAACTTGCAACTCGCCAGCGTCTGTTTCAGAAGCTCGCTCGCTTTGGCAGACTTATTTAGTTAATTAATACGGAATGTCCTATCAACTTTGACTCTCGCAAGGCTGATATACACTTACACGGCTCAACTGTAACGAAACTAATCGGGCGGCCCGGTCCCGCGGTGTAGTGTCTTTAATTAGGCAGCAACATTGATGGAATTAGTTTTCCAATACATTATGATTATACATAAATATGAAATACAAACCCCTGTTTATTTACCGTTTGGAAATAGAATTCTATTTAAAACATTGTTTCACACCGTACCATGAACTTTTGTGCTAACTGCTTCATTCGGAGTGCATCTATTTGCAGTGAAAGTTCTTTAGGCGAATTCGTTCGAATGTTAGGTAGTTTTAATGTTTACAAATAACATGTGGCATTTTAATTTGCCACTCGTCATTTAATATATTTTTCATAAAATATTTCATAAATTCTCTTTTCTAAATTTTAATTCAAAAACAAAACTTAATTAATAATTACTGATATTGACATTTTTATTTATAATTCGTCATTTGAGATTTCAATAAATGATTTGTATTCATTTTCGACGTAATATTTTAATGACAATTAAATTCTTAACATATCCTCCTTTTTCTCTTCCTCTACATCTCGAAAATCTAAAGTTTTAGATTTGTATAAATATAAACAAGGCTATTGTATGGACGCACTTTTTTTTGGGATAAGTATTTCATATGCTTTAAGTGTTATACTGAAATTAGAAATAGATCATCCAACTATATTTATTTGTATAAATCATGGATTGGTTGCCTTTTTTCATACAAGGGCCATAAATGTTATGAGCCACAATATAACTAGTAAACACTATTATTTAGATAAATCTAATTCTTTTATTGTACTGTTCGTTTTGTGTTTTTCATGTTTTCTCTATGTATTTTTCTTGTGGCGTACCATAAAAGTGTTCTCTCCCCCTCTCTCTCTCTCTCTTTCTCTTTCTCTCTTTCTTTCTCTTTCTCTCTCTCTATACTGCCGCTGATTACCGAGCCTTGGAGTAAAATGATAAAAAAATATCGACACAAGTAAATTCTTCCTGTCGAATAGTTACTATTAAAGCAACAAACAGTAAATATAACTTTATTTTCTTGCCATAAACTAATAGTCAAGTTTTACCATATTTTAGCTGAAGATTGTTAGTTTTTCTATCGTAAATCTGTCATGTAAATGACACATGTCATTTTAAGCACATTTTGACAAAATTGATTTCCCAACAAAGTGGTTGTAGTTTCACAGGGTACTGAGTTTTACGAAAGTCTATTAGCTAATAAGAGCCACAAGCGGCCAGTTAATTTCATCCCATAGTATAATTGAAGTTCCGAATAAAATTATATGAAAGCTTTGGTTTCAATGCGCTAAGTTACGAAGCCTTAGTAACGAGAACTCCGAAAATTTAATATTCACGAAATTGGCAATAATTGTTTTGCTCTTTCGCGAAAAATTCCGTTACTTCTTCACGAGTTTAATTTGTGTGAAGCCTTTTTCAAATAAGTAATTTATTTGAAGTTTGTTTGCGCCACATTGTGATTGTTTTTCATGCACCGTAAAACCAAATTATTATTTATTTGTTTATTTCTTTATATTATTCATATATTGCTACCACACCATACTTTAAAAATATATAAAAAGGAACCTTAAACTGTATAACTTAGTGCATACGTAGGTGGTGCGAAGGAATAATATCTACTGAGATATAGACACATAAACATACATATACAAGTATAAAATACTTATATACCGATATAAATATGTTGGAGTGCAATAGTCTGTGGAAAGCTAGCGCCATCTAACTATCGGCGTGAGGCAGAGTCCATAAGTGGCAGTCCGACGGCCTGCCGGTGCGGTCGACTTTTGAAACTGTCGCATTTCTAGCTATTGTTAATTTTTTTGTGTAAATTGGGAATCGGGAACATTAAGTGGTTTAACATTATAATCTGAGTTACTAATTAACTCAGATTATAATGTTCAACCACTAGTGTTTGATTGCACCAACATTACCCAACAAACGCCTACAGTATGGACATTATGGATGCCATTAATGGCGATGTCGGCTGAGAACCCTATGCTTAGTGCTTTCCTTCACTCTTATTCTTCGAAGTATATATATATTGGATACATATACATTACGTCGCCTGTTGAATTATAATTTATAATGACAGATAATGACTTGTAACAAATGTATTAAAAATATTTAACGATATAAAAATTTGCTATATACCTTAAAAATGTTAAAATATATTTGTTTAGTATGAAGTTCTTAAACTTATTACAAAATTGGGTACAATTTATCGTCTATTAATTAAATATTGTAAAAATCATACTTGAACATAAGTAGATATAAAATATTTCATTAACGATTTAGAATTTGCACTATATAAAGGTGTTTAGATCGAGTGTGAGAAGAATTATGAATATAATGTTTATTGGCACTCAATAAATTTCTAATATAATAAAGCCAAAGGAGTGGAAAAGATTTGCAAAACTTCTCAGTCGTTTTAACTGGTATCGCAATTGCAGTTCCATGGGCTATATGTCTGTTATGGGCTTGTTTAAAAATCTTTATAACAGCCTATTACTATAAAACCATTCCATGTCTTGTTATTTTAAAGTTTTAGTTTAATTTATGAATGCATTATAATTAAACAAAAAAATTGTTTCTACCTGTCTGACTCTTCTCTCGCCATGTTATCGGTGTGCCTCAAACCGGTTTCATTGGAAAGACAGTAACGTAAAGATAGTTCAGAACATTAAACTTACTATCTCATAACGAGAACCTCAAAACTATTCGCGATTGACTTGAAAATTAGCGGTTATAAGATCGTGCCTAAAAATTTCTTCAATTATTATATAGTCGTGATTCTCGAAGCTACTAAACTTCTGGATATCACACGAATAAAGAGAAGAATTAAAAGAACAAAACCTTTTGAGTTAGTGAAAGTGCAGTGACACAGTACAGTGTAGTGTAGTGTTTTTAAGCAAGAACTCAAAAACAGTGTGAGTCAATAGACATTATAGTAAACTAAGCATAGTCGTTGAACTCTAGACTTAGATAATACAATTACATATTAGGTAGCTTAAGGTCAAAGTATTATAACTAATTAGTCTATAAAGCTAGATCGTAATCTTATCGTATAAAACAACCATTGGTTCATTATAATAACAATTAAAAAAATAATTAATAGTCTTGCCTATTTCATTATATAGCTTCTTCTAAATTTCGTATTTAATAACTTTTCCCGCATCGGTTAATAAATTTAAATAAAATTTCTCATTTATGACAAATAATATTGAAATGTACAACAAATGTAGCCGAGGCGAAGCCTTAAAAAAGAAGGAATCTGGTAAGTATTTTTATAAATTAACTCAAAGGAAGTTCCCTTTTGAAACCCTTTTTATCTTCGCCCATGCCCATTTCGCTTATTTGCGAAAGTTGCCCGCGTTGCTTTTGAGATTTATTCTTGGCTTTGTTGCTCTTTAACTAACCTAATATAAAAAATGCGACAGGTGTCAAATGAAAGGTGAACCGTGTATGATTTTTTATTGTATAATTAGGTTCTTTTAGTTTTATAATATAAGTACAATTTTGTTCCCTTTAAATTCAACATTAACAACTACTTCAATTTTTATCCCGTCCTATGGAAATTTAAAATCTTTTTTTACAATTGTTAATCTAAACCGTTCAGGATTCCAGCTGAACAAACATACGAAAAAATCATAAAAATCGTTACAGCTATTTACGAAGAGTTCACTGATATCAACACCTACATAAGAATTATATATTTAACTCTTACTAGCCGAGTTTAGACCAAGTAATTCTATTTCAAATGGATTTATGTATACTACCACAACAATACGAGTACGAGTGTAGTCTCGTCGCAACTACAATCTAGAAAATTGGACTGAAATATCTACAAATCATTAAAAAAACACCTAAATATAAAAAAAATATATTTTTCTACAAAAGTTTCACTTTAAAATATTTAATTACCATAACATTGTTACAATAAAAATGTACTTAAAGATGTAAGTACCCTTCTGTGGTGCGGAAATAACATATTTTTTTTGTCAAGTTGTCTTTTAATTTGAGGAAAATCTTTAATCCCAAAAATATCTAGGCTGGTAATATTAATGGGGCGTGTAACTAAACCGAAAGTAACATACCTATTGTATATTTAGAATTTAACTTCGAATAATAGACAGCTAATAGGGATAAAGAAGAAAATAACAACCAGTAAAGTGTGTTGTGTACACACTCAATTTACAATGTGCGTATGGATTACTTTTTCGGTTGGAAAATGCCTTTAAGCACTCTGATTAGACGTAGAATGTATTCGGGGAGTGTTAGCCTCGCTATTAGCCAGGATACCCATTAAAACGATATCCTCCCCACCCTCTAGTGGAGCACCAGAGAATGGGTAGACGCAATCGGTTCTGGTACTCCGGAAGATTCCAGTTGAGAAACTTAAATAGGAGGCAGTAAAAGTGCAAATCTATAACTCCTACATACCAACCTTTTGCGCCGGAAAAGAGGACATACTCTCAACAGCGTCCTATCTCTCAGGTGCCTCCTTCAGCGAAATAACAGTTTTGCAGAAGGAGGCTTCTCGCTTTCGTTGGTGAGCATTAAATGTGCGTATAATGGCATCAAATACGTTATTGGTCTAGTAGTTAGCATGATGAAGTCCTGGGTCCGAATCCCGGGTCGGGTCAATTAAAAAATCGATATTGAATTTTCTATTAAGTTTTTCTCAATATTTGCCCGAAGTTGCGATGTTGGCTGTGTGCTCCACCTCTGTGCTTCGAAAAGCACGTTAAGCCGTCAGTCCTGTTCCTGATCTCTCTCTGGTAAACCCTCTCTCAATATGAGTGAGGAGGCTTGTGCCCAACTGTGGGACGTTAACGGGCTGCTACTTACTTTACCTCTTTGAAGGTAAACTTCTTTAAGTGCGTGAGGGTAAATTTTTTACCGATGAAACACGTGATTAGCGTCATGAAGATGTGCAGCGTTTTTTATGCTAATTTGATTGAAGGTTAGGTAATTTTAAATTTATTTTACAAATAACATGTGGTATTTTAATTTCCCATTCGTCATTTAATTATGTAATATACTATTTTTCATAAAAAATTAAATGAAAATATTTCATAAATTCTCTTTGCTAAATTTTGAAGTCAAAATAAAATTTAATAATAATTTCTCATATTGACAGCTTCAGTTGAGATTTCAATAAGTTATTTGTATTAATTTTCGACAATTAAATTCGTAACCTACTTTCTTTTTTCCCTCCCTCTAAGTCTCTGAAATCTAGTGTCTATCTAATCTAGTGTAGTTAGATTTATATAAATATAAACAAGACTTAAAAATTTGATTGCCAAAGAAGTTTTACTTCTGACATGTGTACTCTGTACGCACGCTCTATTAAATTTTTTAATAGTAGAAGTATTTAAGCAAAAATTAATGAATGGAACGTTATTTATAAACGCAATATACTCTTAGCAAATGAAATAAATAAATTACGAAAGTTAAGATCAAATACGCCGATATTTTATTTCAAAGTTCGGCACCAGGAATGTTATCTTTCCGAAGCGTGTAAAAAAAGGTACACCGTCTCATATATTCGGCGTCCGGCGCGGGCGACCGCTGGCATTGTGCGCGAGAGCATACAACACGGCCCGTTTCCAGGAAACAAGCCTCTACCTACGGCGGCCTTTTATGACATCACAGTACCAGTCCCTGCTCCAACCGCCACCCTTAATCGAACTACGATATTGGGAGTTTTAGTTAGTTGACCTACGTATTTAACTATGGAATTCACAGCCCGATCATATAATTGAAGATGAAGTATTTCGCTTATTATCATAGCATTATGTTTTACGGCATACTTTTATGGGGGTGGGTGGCGGATATTGAAACTATCTTTATATTGCAAAAAAGATTCCGTTGTCATTTGGAAGGTACTCAATAGAGCCAAGCGGTACTTTGCCCCCGAACACAGGATGCTTTTATATAAGACCCAAATCCGACCGCACCTAAAGTACTGCTCTAATCTATGGAGCTGGAGCACCCCATTACCAACTGCTTCCATTTGACCGGATACAGAGGGGGGCTGTACGATTTGTCCAGTAAGCTGGATACTCTGGAGCACCGTAGGGACGTTAGCTCTCTATAAGTGTTCTGTCTATTTATGACGGGGAATGTTCTGAGGAGCTCTTTGGGTTTGTACCGCCGTCACGATTTAATCAACAAGCAACTCGACGGAGAAATAAATTTCATCCGCACACCTTGGATGCATGGCCCTCAGCCACAGTACGTTTTCGTCGATCATTTTTTCCGTGCACATGCATAATGTTGTACGAACTCCCATCAATGGTGTTCCCACATGACTATGATTTACAGTAATTCAAGAGGCGAATAAACTCCTATTTATTAGGTCGGCAACGCATCCGTGGTCCCTTAGGTGTTGCAGGTGTCCATGGGCGGCGGTAATCACTTAACATTAGGTGACCCGCTAGCTCGTTTGTCTGCCGTGTCATATATCAATTGGGATCTCGCGTTTCTTTAAAAGAAAAATTCAAAGAAATATCATTTTTAACAGTACCGTCGCAATATATATTAAATACCATTTTATATATCCGTGATAATATTGATTTATATAGTAAAAGGAGCGAAACACACAATTTTAATACAAGAAATACAAACAAACTTGTAATGCTATATTTTAGAGTGAAGGTTCAGAAGTCATTTGTCGGGTTGAACATACGCATATTAAATAAGATACCTGTATCACTTCTGGGTTTGCGTCCACATAGTCTTAAAAAACATGTTAAAAATGTCCTATTACTAGAGGCATATTATAATGTTGACGATTATTTAAGCGACAGAGACGTTTGGACTTGATTCCAGTTGCACTTGAAAGCTAAACTCATTGTAATCTACAAAAAAACTATAATTAAAGGAGTAACCGCTGAGTTTCTTACCGGTTCCTTCTCAGCGGAATGCACTTTCCGAATCGGTGGTAGATTTGTTACCAACGGACAGACTACTGACGATTCTAAAGTGCTCTTTGAGCCTACTTGAATAAAGAATATTTTGATTTAATTTGATTTTGATGACTCTGGACAAATCCAATTCAAAAGCAAACTTAAAGAGTAAAAAGTAAGTTGCAGCCCATTAACGTCCCACTGCTGGGCACAGGCCTCCTCACTCCGGGGAGCGAAGGTTTTTAGAGCATAGACCCACCACGCTGCTCCACTGCGGATTGGCAGGCTTAGTACACAAGTGCACTCTCTATTCCTTCACTCTCATAGTCCGATGTGACGGGAATCCGACACGACCGGAGAGAGATCAGGCGCAGGACCGACGGCTTAACGTGCTCTCCGAGGCACGGGGGTGGATCACACCGCCAACTTCCCAACTTCGGGCAAATATTGAGAAAATCTTAATAGAAAACTCAATATTGGTTTTTGAATTGGCCCGACCCGGGACTCGAACCCAGGACCTCATGTCTGTAGTCGAACATGCTAACCACTAGACCAGTCATTCCCAAAGTGGGCGATAACGCCCCCTTGTGGGCGCTGCAGGTCTCAAGGGGGGCGGTAAGAGACCCAGAAAGAAAATGGGGGCGTTGTAGTTGTTAACTTGAGACCTAAGCGCCGTTGTATGTTACCTACTGCGGTCAGGTTTCAAGTTGCGGGTTATAGTAAAAGATTGGCTTAGAATTCTCCGTTAATATACATATGTATATGTTGAAGTAATAGTGGTTTTTAAATAGGTGAAAAAATGGGGGCGCTAAACAAATATTTATTCTCAAAGTGGGCAGTAGACAAAATAAGTTTGGGAACCACTGCACTAGACCAATGAGGCAGACCAAAGAGTATCTCTTGTATAATTTAATGTTTTTTATGCAAACTCCTAACACTGATTCATCTTACCTCCTAAAGAATATCTCTTTCATATGTCCTCGACAGTGTATGCGTATCAGAAAAATATTTGGTAGGACTAATTATGCTAAACTCCTTTATTATACGTTCTTGTGAAATGTTCAATAATCTAAGTGATATAGACATATTCAATGATGGAAAGTCCTCAGTCAAGAGAAATATTACATCTTACCTTTTAAATAAAACAAGAAATAATTGTTGAGGTAAGTGCACAATAACGCTATGATTTAGTTATTAGTGGAAACTTTACTGATGTATTTGTGTGTACAAGTAAATTGTTTGTTTCCCAAATAAATGGCAAATAAAATAATTATAGTATTTTTGAAGTGAAACTTTTTTAGGCGCATGAGGGTAAAATTTTTAAGGATGAAACGCGTGATTAGTGTCACCAAGATGTGTAGCGTTTTTTATGCTAATTCATTTGAAGGTTAAGTAGTTTTAATATTTATAAATAACATTTGGAATAATTGTTTCAAACTTAAATTTTCGTGGTTTATCGACATATTGAAAACTATTTTAACGGGTACATAGGAATGAGTATATTAGAGGAAGTGTGAAAGTAGTACCAGTGATCGAGAAGTTAAGGAGTGGAAGGCTATGGCCATGTCATGAGAAGAGAGGATAGCCATGTAAGCAAGAGGGCCCTAAATATTATGTTAAGCGGCAGGGCCGGGAGATGGCGACCACAAAAAGTGTGGATGAACTGTGTGAAAGAGGACAGGTGTGAATGGTGAAATTACTCAGGGTAGAGTGAAGTTGCGAAAGGAAACTTGCTGTGCAGAACTAGTGGAATAAGGGCAAGAAAATGATGATGACATGCCACGATGGCGTTTTTGAATTTTGTCTATATTTCGAACCAGTTGTATCGACCGAAATATCGACAAAATTTAAAAACGCCATCGTGGCATGTGCCCGTTTAAATAGTTTTCAACATGTGGCATTTTAATATGCCGATAATAAAAGTCCAAACATCATTGTCAATTAAATAATCTTCAATATAATAATAGGTCGTTTTTAACATAAATCTTAAAACTACGTGGAGGCAAACCCAGAAGTGATTCGGGACATTTTCGTGTCCACTCATGGCATTAGATTAGTAAATATGTCCTAAATATAAATAAATAATGTCCTGGATTTGGTCCAAGAACGTTTGCTTTGGTCTTCCCTTTCCAACTTTCCCATTCACTCAAATCTTTTTTGCCATTTTCCTTTCATTCTTGCTCTCTACGTGCCCAAACCATCTATCTTAGTATACGTTTCTCAATTTTAATCACTACATCTTTTATACCACAACGTTCTCGTTTTGTTGTATAATGTATAGAATATGTAATGTGTAATGTATAGAAGCCAGAAGCCTGTAGGGAATGCTGACTTATGTTCATATATATAAGAGATATCCAGGTATCTATTGACTCATCACGATATCTCTGGAACCATAAGGCGTAGAGACTTGAAACTTGGTAGGAATATTCCTTTTGCCGAGTAGAGGTCAGATAAGACGGATTTTGCGAAATTTCACCCACAAGGGGGGTTGCGGGGGTGTTAATTAAAAAACAACTCAAACTTCACAGTTACAAACTATATCTTTTATGGTATGTAAAACTTGGTCAGTATTTTTTTAATGGAATCTATAAAAAGTAAATTTTAGGAAATTCCACCTTCAAAGGGCAGTGCGAGTATGTTTTTTATTTATAAAACAATTTGCCTAACTTAACGAAAATGCTACCAAAAAAACATTCCACGCAGACGAAGTCGCGGGCTCAGCTATTTGTTTATAAACGCCACGTGGTTTTGCAATTTCTGTTATTATAAACACAAAATACTCGTCTGGTCTAAAAATGGTATGTACAGTTTTATTGTCATTATTTCATACGACATGTGAATAAGACAAACGGAATGAACAAAGTAAATAAATAAACGCTTTAGTCATTTGACCTTCCGCTTCACTTTCGATGTCAATCATCAATCACATCTCCATCAGCTACACGTCGTTCTTAACGTCTATTTGATATTCTGCGATCGTACATTTTTTGTCATGTATTGCTCTTGTAATGTGATTATAATTTCCATGCATCTCTTTTACAAGTGTCTCGTGTTTACGAGTTTGCACCTTGTGATTGGTGGTGTTAAGGGTTTCATTTATTTGTGGGCTATGGTTATAAATGTTCGCATCGGCTTCCATTGAGTCCGGACCGGTTTGGAGGTGGAATGCCGTAGCTCTGTCGGGTTTTTGCTTTAGCTGCGTGCTGCCCACGCGGTCGCCCCTCTCGGCCCGCCGGCGCCAGTGCCGTAGCCGCCAGTATTTGATGCCTGATAAAGCATCCGTTGCAAATATTTAATGTAACTTAATACTTTTATCGTGGCCTCTTCGACGGCACCTACGTACACAAAGTCAAGTATAAAATCGTAATTTTGTAAGACAACGTTTTAAAAATAAATTATTTATTAAGACAAAATATTCTTTATTTAAAAAGGCTGTAAAAGCACTTTCGAATCGACAGTAGCTTGTTCGTTTGTAATCTGTTTTTCTGGCCTTCATTTTTTATAATAAATAAAAATGAGTGCGTACAAACTACACATGTCGGAAGTGAAACTTCTTTGGGAGACTAATTTTTAAGTCTTGTTTATGTTTATACAAATATAAATTTTAGACTTCCGAGACTTGAGGGAGGGAAAATGGAAGATATGTTAGGAATTTAATAGTCACTGAAATATTATAAGTATCGGAAATTAATACAAATAATTTATTTAAATCACAAATGACGAATTGTAAATAAAAATATCACGTGTTTTTTTGTCAATATTAGAAATTATTAATTAAATTTTGTTTTGAATTTAAAATTTAGAGAAAATAATTTTTTATTTTACATTTTATGAAAAAGAGTAATGACGAGTGGGAAATTAAAATGCTAAATGTTATTTGTAAATATTAAAACAACCGAGCCTTCAAAGGAATTAGCATAAATTAAAAATAGCGACATAGGCTATATTACTTTCTAAAAAAAAAGACTAACTACTCTAGAACTTTTTTTGGTTCTACTATCATAAACAATTTTTTCACATCTTGGGTTGTATTAATGTATTTGTTGGAGAACCCTTTTTTATTTGAGATATTAATATGCCCATTTCGCTCATTGAAAATGCAGCTCCCTAATGGTGCAATAATTTTGAAATCGGTCCAGTTGTTTTAGTGTTAAAACGGTACAAACATACATAAACGCAACTGTTTCCTCTTTATAATATTATTGATGATAGAACAAAAAAAGTTCTAAAATATTATAGAACGTATTAATATCTACAAAAAAGTCCAACTACAACTGTTATGCCACTATAAAGTATATTTATTACTAACCGCCGTCTCCCTTCTTCGTGGTGACCTTTGGGTAACAGAAGCGGGGTCCGTTGCCCAACAAAGAGAGGTCTCGCGAGGTGGTTGGTGGCTTGCCAGGTGCTCCAGGCAATCCACTTTCGGAGTAAGTTTTGGTCATTGACCGAGTTGGGCCTAAGCAGGCACATTGCTGGCGGGGTTGCGAATGTCTATCAGTCGCGTTCTCGTGACCCCGTCTCCGAGTGACGTAGGAGTACCGCTGGGTTTTAGCCGGTATGAGTCCGGCATATCCTGGAACATCCTCCTGAGCATTCCAGGTATCCACGAGGATTTCCCAGCGATAAAAAAAATTATAACTAGCTGAACCCGCGACTTCGTCTGCGTGGAATGTTTTTTGGCATTTTCATTTAGGCAAATTGTTTTACAAATCAGAAACACACGTATAAAGAGCCCCGCAACCCCCCTTGCGGGTGGTTTCCGTAAAATCCGTTCTTAGCTGACCTCTAATCTGCAAAAGGAATATTCCTACTAAATTTCAAGTCTTTAAGCCTTATAGTTCCAGAGATATCGTGATGAGTCAATAGATACCTGGATATCACTTATATATATGTATATAATAGATTTAAAAGTTAACATAAGAGCCGATAATAATCAGACCATATTATTCACACCTCTGTATTAAACCTCATCCTATTAAATTATTATTAATATTTTATTAAAGACCGTCTCATTACCTGTCAATTTTTTTTTAAATAATTGAAATCGGACATTCCATTTAAAAGATATAACGAATTAAAAAATGTGAATCTAAGATCTATCTACGTGGATGAAACCGCGGGGCAATGATAGTGTTACGTAACTTTAATCCAATTGTGAAGCTGTGGTCTACGTTTTTAAAGCCAATATTTGTATTTGGGTACAATCAACAGTAATATGAATTATTAAGCACACAACGCGGGACGGCGTCTCTAGGTGCACTAGACCTGCGACTGGATAGCTTGGCAAACAATGAGATCATCTGCCATTAGTTGATTATTATGAGAACTGTTTGTTTATTTTATTTGTTGCTTTGACGTCCCTTGGGTTGCTTTCTGTAGTGACGAAACTTTATATTCTTTCCTTTCCTTACTTTTACGGTTTGGTTCGGGTATCCGCTTCGATTGCTGACAGAGCAAATTTAAGAATTTCATTTTCTCATTTGTTTGATTCTTCACCTTTGAAAGGCTTCGGTGATGGCTAGTTAACGTCCTACCAGCCAAGACGTGTCATAAGGAAATAAGGACTCATTTGGCCGTTCCCTGCGTAGTTCCAAATCCCATGGGAATACTGTAGCCTTTGGGGCGCCGCCGGCGGCAACGGCGTCGATGCGGCCCGGGGAGCCGTTTTCTTCCCTTTCCGGTTCCTGCTCCTGGGCTTCCTCTTCTTCCTCCCCACGGGTATACCGCGCTCAGTGGGCGAGTTGGCCGAGGGGGATAACGTAGTGGGCCCTTCAGGCCTCCTGCTGGGAGCTGCATCTTTCGCGGCGGGGGGGTCGGGGACGTTCCTCCCTCGCTTCCTTGCGCTATCGCGGTGCTGGTCTCCTTGGCGGTATTTGGATGCCCCGCTTACGGGCTTCCCTCACGTAAGCGGGACGTCGTCGGTTCCATGTTGCATGTATTCGCTTCGGTATCAGAGGTCCTGAGGTCCGATTCCTTTGCTTTTCCAAAATATCATTTTCTAATTGTTCTGAGCTTGGAATTAAGGTCAGGTTGTGCATACGCATTTTGAATCAGATACCACAATCAGTTTTAGATTTGCCTCCACATAATTTTTAGAAATATGTCCAAAACATCCTTTTACAAAACGCACATTATAATGTTGAAGATTATTTAAGCGATAGAAATGTATGGACTTGATTTCAGTTGCTCACAGAAACCATTTATTACACATTGTAACATACAAAACTAGCTATAAAAGAGTAACCGCTGAGTTTCTTGCCGGTTTCTTCTCAGCGGAGTTAACTTCCGAACCGTTGATAGATTTGTTACCAACTGACAGACTACTGATGATTCAAAATTGGTTTTCGAGCCTATTTGAATAAGAAAATATTTTGATTTTTAATGGGGGGATTTGAAGTTGTGTAGAAACCATAACAGGTAAATTATCTCTCACCAGTTTAGCGCGCTTTTGTCTTAGACTGTATAATCATTTACCATCAGGTGAGATTAGAGATAAACGCTAACCTGCCAGCAATAAAAAAAAATTTTTTAGGAGTACCTGATATTGTTCATTATAATATTGACAGTTAGTCGTGAAAGTCCCGTGAAATTCGACTGATTTTTTATTTGGAGATTAGCGGCAACAATAGCAAAAACAAACAGATGGACAAAAATTAAAAAAAAAGCTTTTTATTGTTGTAGATAAACGACTTTAAATATTCATTCTGTTTTTCTGACATTACAAACAAATATTTCAATTGTTTTATATTGTAGATGGAAAAATGTATTGCAGGTCTTTCGAATATCGCAAGTAGCTTATTAAACATTTATTAAATGTGATGAAACTAGATTCACAATTATTCATAATAATGAAAAGCAAGCACAGTATGACTCCCGTTACAACCTGTTTTATTACAAAAGTTATCCCAATTCTCAAGATTTATAGAGAGTCTATAAACTCAATTTTGGAGGATTGTCCTCCTATTTTTCGTTTTTTTCAAGGTTTTATTCTAGTGCACTTACCAAGTACTTACGTGAGCTACTATCGTTAAGGTTATCTGGTGGAGATCGCTCCAAGCGATAAGACCGCCTTTGTACACTGTTATATATAATTCTGTAATTCGTTTTTTATACTGTCTATATATCTGTCCGATAACAATAAATGATAAAAGAATTGTAAATTCTGCTGTTATGAAAGTTATATGAATTATTTTATTATTAACTTACATTGACTTCACATATAAAATATTAACTCATTATAAGTAAACAAAAGAAGCCTTTGTACATAAAATAAATAAATAACACAGTAATATGCTAACATCGGCTGAGTCCAGACCTATCTGTCATCTGGTTTTCTGATAAAAGACTTTTAAATTTTAACGACCATTTTAACAATTCAACCCTTTTACAACAATACGGCGCCTTATAATATATGTAACTTGCAAGACTTCAAGTTTTTTTATTCAATTACATACTTTGAATATTAATCGTATTAAAGTAACACCATACCTGTTTCAACGAAATCTATTTCAGCCCTATTCATGTATAAATGAAAGTTAAAAATTGTACATTAAATTATTTTAATGTTCTTTTATACAATTACTATAATAATGAATATTTCTTTGTCCACAGGATGATATTCTCCTCATATACGGCGCCTTTCAGCTAAAATTTATAGGTAGGTTTTAGTTTCTTTAAATTTTCTGCCTTTAGAAAACTGTGACAAGCTTTTGCGTTTCTTTTATTACATGTTCGATAAATAGTCTGATGTCCGATCCTTGCATATCTCCTTCGCTTCTTCCATTCTCATTAAACATTTCATACAAGTTTGCCGGTATAGAGTACTCTTGGCCTGGCCCTTATTTAAAATGGCCTGGATTTGGTCCAGGAACGTTTGCCTTGGATCTTGGAGTCAACCCCTTGGAGTCAGGGGGTACACGTCTTGTCTATTTCTCTCATAGTCATAGTATGGTACACGGATATGCGATCGCGGCTCCCCGAGCTATCACTGATTCTTCTTAGGTCTTCCGAATCAGTAATATCCTATTACCTTATATATCCTTATCCTTTCTCTTCCTTGCAAATTTCATGTCTTTGAACCCGTTCCCTTCATTTATTTCATTTTCCTACCCTTTCCTGCCAGTCCAAGGTGTACCGTGCCGAGGAACTCATGGATAAAGGCATTGCCTGGTCACAAGCGGTGGCCCTGGGACCGGACGAATCCAGAAAAGGCTAGCCTTATTCTGGCATGCGGGGCTCTACCAGAATGGACCTATGTTGCCATGCTTCTCATGGGAACGCAATGGATCAGAACCAAAAATGGTGGCGATGAGATTCGCAATCCATCACGTCATATTCCTAATGGGGGCGATAAGCGGGCCACAGAGAGCCATTTTGCGACTTCTTTACTTATCAGTGGTCTTAAAGCTTATGTAATTATAATAAGTTAAAAGTTAAGTAAAATATATATATTAAAAAAATTAACCCCTGGTTATACGAAAAACACAAGGTTTTATTTAAGAAAGCGATTGGAGATATACATTTAAGTAGAAGTATAAATAGGTAGAAGCCCACTCTCATTCCCCTGCTGGGCGCAGTGCTCCACACCCGAAGCAGTGAGGGTTTTTAGAGCATAGACCCATATAGACATACTTTTATTGTAAAGGATTTTATAGATGTTCATTTTTGTCCAGGACTCGACCGTCGGACTAATTAACTCAAAAATCTAACCACTAGGTCGTCATAGCAGTATGAAAGTTACCGCTAAATAACTTAATTTTTTTACTTACAACCAAGCTTTTCTTTTATAAGGTTAAACAAAAAGACGCTAACAAAGAAGGAAATGTCTAAGCATTATAACCGACTCTAATCCTATTTCGGTAAAATAACCGTTTTATGTCAGCAATATACAATTAATGTTAGCGTTAACCTTACAGCAATTCCTTAAAACAATTATTTACGACAAAATCCCCCTTTGTAAGCAGCTGGAGTAGTTAATGTTTCTGATGTAAATACTTTTTATTAGACGCTTACCGCTTGCTGTTTACAGTATAACATTAATGTTAAGAGTTTTTCAAAATACGTTAAAAATGACCTTAAAAGTTAATGCAAAATATGCTTCTACGTTACGAATACCTTAATCAAAAAGGTCCTTATAACGAATTATCAATCATAACAGACTGTTATCAGAATTTAAGACTTTTTGATTTCAATCCATAACCTCTACATAACTTACACTATCAATTATTCCCACTTAATTCTACAAATTTATTACACATTACTAAGTACGTCTGTTTGTTTTTGTGATAGTTATATGTAGTAATATAACATTCGTAACGTTTTTAAACGTTTCAGGCGATAATTTCGTTTTCGCCTATGATTCAAATTATTAAAAGCTTGGTAATTTAAAGTGAAAGTCCAATTTTGTATTGACCCGTATATTAAACCAGCGAGGAAGTATACGTTTTACCTGAATTGATAGAACCAGTAGAACTTTACCGTTTTAAAGTGGTGTGATTCTTTTTCGATACGCTCACTTATGTAATGTAGCTGATCCTGATATTCCATGGTGACATGGTACTATCCTGGATCATATCCAACGGAATACAGTCTGTCACTGTCTATAGCTGGGATTTACCAATAAAGACAAGTAATGAAATGAATTTTTATTTGCTTGAACATGGGTATATAAGTTCGTCTTACATATTAATATTTATTCCAACATATTCTGCTATTTCTAGCATGCAAATATTTCATAATTAAAATAACACATCTTAGCGCACCATTGCCTTGTAATTTTTTTTCAGAGTATACTTAGTCATTGCAATAGATATAAAATTAAATCATCTTAAAAGAATCCTTAAGAATGTCATTTTAAAACAGTATTATTATTATTCACAAGTATTATTATTTAGTTCACCAAAAATTACAAATAAGAAGAAAAGATTTCAGTCAATACCTTAATTTTTACATTTTGTCATTTCAAAATTCATTAATATTATAATAAAGTAATAAGAAATAGCGTCGCTTAATTACGTAGTTTTCTTACACGGTATATGCTTTACTGTTATATTCCCTACTTCCAGTCCCCTGCTTCGTAACTCGATTAATTCCTGATCCCGTGTGTAGAGGTGCGAAAGGTGTAACTTTGCCAAATTTAACAGATATTGTACAACCATCTTCGCATTATTGCATCTTTACAAAACTGGTTTGAGGTACATCAGTTGAATGGTTTTCATAGTCTGTAATAAACATTCCTAGAAGACATTTTGTCTATCTCTATTACAATAACTTTTGTATGTATTGCATGCATATATCTCTGTTTATCAAGTACTACAAATATAAAATCAATCTACTTAAACGTTATAATATATTGCTCATCTACTTACATGTCATCGGTTAAACGTTTCCATCCGTATTATAAAATCGTCGTTTCAATTTCACTCCGCAGTCGGTTCTGTAATTTTGATTGCAATTTAGCTTTATATAATTTAATTTCCCTTTAAAACCTCCCTAGCGAAAACCAAAACTACCGATCTCATAATCCCATTACTTCTACGCGTTTACTCTCAAAAGAGGCAACAGTAAAACGTATAATCCCGCGTCACGGGAAAAAAAACGAGCGAATTTTTATATTAAACCAGCTCTCGTAAGCTGCATTCACCTGAGGAGGCTCTAGACGGCAAATTAAGTGACATTAGAGGCATAATGCCGGTCGAGGGAGACGTGAAAGCCGAGTGCTGAGGACAATCACCGCGGATTGCACGGCGCAATGTAAACGAGCAAGGTAATGTCGTCACTATTTCAACCCGAAACCGTATAGTTTTCATTGAAAAACAACGTTTTGGCGGTAAACACTTCAGGGTCCCGCGTACAAGCAACGCAACGGTAGTCGCAGTAGTGCGTGGTAGGCCCCAGTCCGTATAGTCGTAAAATCTACTATGAATATCGCTAAGAAATGAGGCCGTAGTCGAAAAGCGCTTTGTTCGGCTACAGGCGCGGTTAAGTTATACAAAATGTTGTGTGAACTTTTTTCATGAAAGTAGCCCATTTCAAACATTTCTTTCATTTAAGCAAGTTCATTTTTGCATTTCACTCTCGGAATAAGTTTCTTAGTGCGCTCCTATTTTCTTCATTTCCTAAAGTTCAAGTGTATCTTTTTTATTGCATACTCGTATAGTATGCGATCCCGGCCCGAGATCGCAAATTCAACATCCCGTGGAATTGAAAATGTCAATCAACCAATTATGTACACGCGTTAAAAGTTATACTTCTTTGGCGTAACAAGATAAAAATCTTTTCAAACAATGATGTGCATAAAATTTGTCTCCGAACTTTTAAATTATCCGATTTTTAATGTCTTATTGAAATACACACTTGATTACATAATAAAAATGCAAAATAATAGATAACAGTAAGTATCTTCGAAATTTTAACCATGAATCCACTCCGTAGTTTTTGTTGCTTGTCAAATCAAATACATCCATTATTGGTTTACTCAATGCAAGACAAAGGCCAAAGATTCGAAAATAATAAACCTAAACTAACGTTCGTTGGTTATAAAAAGTTTATAATCTGTTTTTTATAATTGAGTTTGAAAGTTATAATTTTGATAAGAATGTCGCGTTGATATTTTCAATGTCACAATATATCTAACAAGTAATTTAATAAAATAATTAAGGTATTACATAATTATAAATTATTAAAAAAACGAAAATGTTGACTATAGCTAACATCAGGGAGTAGGGCTTTTGTGATGGTGTGCGAGCGCATCGTAAAAATTTACTCTCATCATTATTCCCTAAGGCGCCAGAAGAAGTATAACTTTAAAAAATTAAGGTTCGTATAATTGTTTAGTTGTTGTAATAGTGAAGTTATTAATAACATCTATTCCTCCACATTCAAATAAATCTATTTCTTATTTTATGATTGACTCTTATTTGTCTAAGCTCATGGATACATGTGTAAAAGGACTTTTAGATGCTTGCAGAGTTTCTTGTAATTCCTCTCGAAGTGATGTATTAGTTTGTGCAGCAACAGCAATACCACGTTAATATCAATCCTCTACAATCATAGCAAGTAATCTTCTTTCAATAATGTTCTATTAATATCTGCATGGTTTGCCTCTTTACGATCTATCTAGATGTGTGTAGCGTTGCTGACCACTGCTGCGAATCCTGTCAATCTCAAACGGGATCTCGTCATATTATGCTTCGGGATGGATCCCAAAGACGAGATCTCGGGAATACAAATGATAGGTTCAAGTTATCTTAACTGCCTAAGACTGCCTCATTGGTTTAGTGGTTAGCATGTTCGACTACAGGCATGAGGTCCTGGGTTCGAGTCCCGGGTTGGGCCAATCCAAAAATGGATATTGAGTTTTTTTATTAAGATTTTCTTAATATTTGCCACTCCCGTGTCTCGGAGAGCACGTTAAGCCGTCGGTCCCGCGCTCGATCTCTCTCCGGTTGTGTCGGATTACCGTCATATCGGACTATGAGAATGAAGGAATATAGAATGCACTTGTGTACTATGCCTGCCAATCCGCAGTGGAGCAGCGTGGTTGGTCTATGTGCTAAAAAACCCTCTCTCACATGATTGAGGAGGCCTGTGCCCAGCAGTGGGACGTTAATGGGCTACTACTTACCTTATCTTAACTGATAGTCAGTGTTTCTACAGTCTGAAGTTGATAGCTCTTAATGCCTTTTACTCATCATTGTATCAGAACACAAACTATGCTTAAATGTATGTCTCTTTGCTGGTGCGGCTACAGCCGAATCCTCCTCTTTGTCAAAATTATCGGTATTTTAAAGAAATTGTACAGCAATAAGTGTTGTTTTATCACACGTATACTTTTTCTATTATCGTTGAATTATTAAATACTCTGTTATTATTATATTACTGGCAATGCCCTGCGGTGCCACCCGAATAGATACCGATCTCGTGGCAGTAAAAGGTCTGCTATATATTTTCATTTGTTAGTTAGAAAAGTTTTATTACAATTAGTTTTTAATTACTTCCTTTCATTCCTTTCAGATTAGATACACACCTACATTCATAATGTAATCAATATACAGATTTTACTTAACAATGAATATAGATCTAACTAATACATTTTAAAACTCGTAACATTATTTACGTGGAATATCCGACATTAGTCAATTTAAAAATACTCTACAGATATTGAAAGAAGTTTTTAAATCGGTCCAGTAATTTTTACCTTGCTTATTATAAATTGTCAAAAATAAGACGAAAAAATATAAATGCAAAACCGTCTTAATATTAGAGAAGACATTTATTTGTATTACTTTATTGTCTCAGAACTTCCTTAGATTTTTAAATTTATTAAATCTTTTGAATGGAAAGTCTGATTTTAATAATTTAAAAAGTATTCTACAGGCATTGAAACGTCCTATTGATAGTTTGGCTAAAGATCCCCGTGCCAAACTGACCCGGCATTATACCGAAGATATCCCGGGCGTCAGCTTGTACGAGATTAGTATGGTTCTCAAACAGATGAAGAACGGCAAGGCACCGGGTGATGACGGAATCACAGCGGAACTCCTGAAGGCGGGTGGAAAACCCATTCTTAAAGTCCTTCAGCGAATGTTCAATTCCGTCATTCTGGAAGGCACGGTGCCAAAGGCATGGCATAGGAGCGTGGTAGTTCTGTTCTTCAAGAAAGGTGACAACACCTTATTGAAGAACTATAGACCTATTGCGCTGCTAAGTCATGTCTATAAACTGTTCTCGAGGGTCATTACGAATCGTCTCGCTCGCAAGTTTGACGACTTCCAGCCTCCCGAACAAGCCGGATTCCGAAAAGGCTTTAGTACCATAGACCACATCTTTACGCTGCGGCAGATTATACAGAAGACCGAGGAGTATAATCGGCCACTTTGCTTGGCGTTCGTGGACTATGAGAAAGCCTTCGATTCGGTGGAAACATGGGCCGTGTTGAGATCTTTGCAGAGATGCCGAATTGACCACCGGTACATACACGTGTTGAAGTGCTTGTACGAAAACGCCACCATGTCAGTCCGTATACAGGACCATAGCACAGAGTCTATCCAACTGCAGCGTGGAGTGCGACAGGGAGATGTTATCTCCCCGAAGCTCTTTACTGCGGCGTTGGAGGACCTGTTTAAGCTTATGGAGTGGAACGGACTGGGCATCAACATCAACGGCGAGTACATCACTCATCTACGGTTTGCCGACGACGTGGTCATTATGGCAGAGACTCTGGAAGATCTCAATGCAATGCTCGATGACCTCAGCAGAGCTTCTCGACAGGTGGGCCTAAAAATGAACATGGATAAGACGAAAGTTATGTCCAATATCCATGTTCCGCTCCACCCAGTCATCGTTGAGAACTCAGCTCTCGAAATTGTTGACGAATACACATACCTGGGACACATAGTCCAGCTAGGTAGGTCCAATTTCGACAAAGAGGTTAGCCGCCGAATCCAACTCGGTTGGGCAGCGTTCGGGAAATTACGGCATCTCTTTTCGTCCAATATCCCTCAGTGCCTGAAGACAAAGCTCTTCGAACAGTGCGTGTTGCCAGTGATGACCTACGGCTCCGAAACGTGGTCGCTGACTATGGGCCTTATACGAAAGTTCAGAGTCACTCAGCGTGCGATGGAAAGGGCTATGCTTGGAGTTTCTCTACGTGATCAAATCAGAAATGAGGAGATCCGTAGCAGAACTAAAGTCACCGACATAGCCTTACGAATCGCGAACCTGAAGTGGCAATGGGCGGGCCACATAGTCCGACGGACCGATGGACGTTGGGGCCCGAATGTGCTGGAGTGGCGACCCCGCACCGGGCGGCGCAGTGTAGGTAGACCCCCCACAAGGTGGACCGATGACATAAAGAGGGTCGCCGGTAGCCAGTCCAGCAGTGGACGTCCATCGGTTGAAGCGACGATTGTCGGCATAACTACAGTAGTTGGACGTATGGCATCGTGGACTTTTTTATAGATATTAATACTTTCTATAATATTCTAGAACATTATTTTGTTCTATCATCAATAGTTTTTGCAGCGCACGCGATAACAGATTTTTTTGGTTACATAAATGCTTTTTTTCTTGGGGATCCCAGTTTTTTTTGAGAAAGTACTATAGCCTATGGTGCTCAGTAAAAATGGAGCATTCTAATGGTATAAAAAAAATTAAAATCGGTCCAGTAGTTTTTGAATGTAAACGTAACAAACATACATACATACTTACATACAAAAACTCAAATGTTTCCTCTTTATAATATTAGTTTAGACTACAAATTAAGGATGTTCAAAGAATAAACTTTCAAGCCTTTGAAATTATTACCTAAAATGAGATTATTTGAAGTGATTGACTTTCCATCCGTTTTTCCGACTTTTCAACAAATTTATTTTATTTTCAAAAAAGTATTGCCTGTATTCTATAAATTGCTATTTTCCATTCTGTTCGTAAAAATATTGTCTTCATTCGAGGAGCCTTGTTTTGTTGATTCATTTTAAATTGAAAATTTTGAGCATCATTTTGCACAATTACAGATAGCGCTCGAAGCAGCTGCGTTTCCTGGAGAAAATTTCTCTTCATCTAATTTACTTTTCAATTCTTTTTGATTTATTTCTTTTAAGAGCTCATTTCATGACATACGTAGTCTAAGTAACCATTGCGATATTATTCTAATGTCATTTTTACAGCCACATGCTTAGTCTGTAGTAAGATTGCATTAATTTGATGACTTTAATAGTTAATAAGTGTAACTTCTGCCTGGTTATGCTCATCATCAAGCGAGTCTCGGTGATTTTCTTAACTACACTAACTAACATTATTAATGTCGATAAGGATGATTACTATCTCTATCGAATTACCGCATTGTTCGTGACCATTTTTGAAGTGAAACTTTTTTAAGCACACGAGGGTAAATTTTTTACGGATGAAAATGAAACGCGTGATTAGCGTCACGAAGATTTGCTAATTCGTATGAAGGTTAAGTAGTTTTAATATTTACAAATGAGATGTGACAATTTAATTTTAGACACTCGTCATTTAATAATTTAATATTCAATTTTTCATAAAAATATTTCATAAATTTTAAATTCTAAAACAAAATTAAATTAATAATTTCTAATATTGACAAAAAACACGTGCCTTTTTTATTTACGATTCATCATTTGGGATTTCAATAAATTATTTGTACTAATTTTCAGCACTTTTAATAATTCATTAAATTCCTAACATATCTTCCCTCTTCCCCCCTCTTAGTGTTGGAAAGTTTTAGATTTTTATAAATATGAACAAGACTTAAAAACGAGTATGCCAACGAAGTTGCACTTCTGACATGTGTACTTTGTACGCACGAACTGTATTTATTGTTTGTTATTTTTACTTGTATGCTATCTTATTTGTTATGGTGTTATTACCGTTGGAAATTTTGTTGAAGTTTTTCAAAGTTTTTATTAGGAAACCAACATTTTATGCAATGTTTATACTTATGTTAAATCGTATTACATAAATACCAAAATTATACATTGTATATCCCACTTATAGAATAACTTGGCATGCAAATATGTTACGTCTACAATTAAACGTAAATACTAATTAATTTATAAAACTTGCATATAATGATAAAAAAGGGTGAAAAAGGAAGAAAGAAGTTATGGTTTATACCTAATTTTAATTATTTCTTTTTATTTCTGTAATTTTGTAGCACTGTAATGTACATCTACAAACGACTTTTCTTACATTGGCTGGTACATAAAGGTTTATATATTTAAGACCGCAATTTGCAACGATGTTTATAAATATATTAATTAATCAATATATCTGTGGTACGCTGTGTAGAACCTCTTTTGCGCGGACCGCACCATATTGGCTTAGGGGCCGATGTCGTCACGAGTTTGACAACTTCTGCTTTAAGGGATTAGGCAGCGTTCTGTATTCTGTATCTGTTGGTGAAAAACCGCATGTAAGAACATTTAGTCCTTTTTGAAATTATCGCAAAGAGACAGACGCGGCGAAGAAATGTATTTTATTATTAATTTCACGCCCAAGTTCATAAAATTGAGAATGCATTAAAATTTGTTATCTTAAATTTTCCTTTGATAATTTTTAAAAAATATCATCAGCCATGTTTCATCGCTTGTCGACTTTTATCAAGATTGTTTTATGTATCACGACAAAGTGAGTCCGACAAGCGAGAATAAAGCCTCTCAACTCTTCTATCCCGCGAGACTTTGCTGACAATTATACTATGTCCACAATGGCTTTTGCAACGTCTTGCCGGTGTAATAACGTGGCAGATTAAAGCATTGTGCCACTGAAGAGTGGACGATGGACCTTTATGTCGGGATAATAGGTTTTCGGACTTCCCATTACGTGCTGAGCCTCTCATATTGTTAGGAAAGAAAAGATTTTCAGCGCGGACAGATCTTAACGTGGTGCTTTTAATTCATAAAAGAAAACATCTCGACTAATTAGTTTAACCTGTCCATTTAATTAGATTTTTAACCGACTTCAAAAAAAGGAGGTACTTAATTCGTTTGTATTTTTTTTATATTATATTATGTTTGTTATATGAAAGGTGATCGTAGGGTCCCATTTTTTTTTTTTGAAATCCAGTTCCGATGATGGCATCCACGAGAAAACCGGATAAGTGTTAAATTTGCATGTGCTCGACAAATGGACGAATAACTCAAGATCAATGCAACCGATTTGCCTCATTGGTCTAGTGGTTAGCATGTCCCGGGTCGGGCCGATTCAAAAATCAATATTGAGTTTTCTATTTAAGATTTTCTCAATATTTGCCCGAAGTTGGGAAGTTGGCGGTGTGCTCCACCCCCGTGCCTCGGAGAGCACGTTAAGCCGTCGGTCCTGCGCCTGATCTCTCTTCGCGAGTGTCGGATTCCCGTCACATCGGACTATGAGAGTGAAGGAATAGAGAGTGCACTTGTGTACTATGCCTGCCAATCCGCAGTGGAGCAGCGTGGTGGGTCTATGCTCTAAAAACCCTCGCTCCTCGGAGTGAGGAGGCCTGTGCCCAGCAGTGGGACGTTAATGGGCTGCTACTTACTTACTTACTTTAATGCAACCGATTTCGATGATTTTTTTATACTGGAAAGGATATACTTCAAGGGTTATTTGATGTTAGTTTGGTTAGGTGTTGATCATCGGATCCATGACAAAGTAACGGAACTCTTCAAATCTTAGGAGCAATTTAAAGATACTCGGCAGAATCTTTTATAAGATCTCCGGATATTTTAGTCACCTACCGTAACTTCGGTATCGTCAAGTGATTGTCGTAGTTAAATATGATGATCAATGGAAAGAATATACGCACTCTAAAAAAGAATACGCAATTATTTTTTACTTCTTAGAGCATATTAATATATTTGGATCAGTTGGTTTTGAATGCGGTTCTTTTTTTATTAAAATTTTTATTTATAGTGTATAAGTGCCATATTTTCGTATAAAATGTATGTATAACTTAATATGAAACAAATTTTTATTGTGCGTTCAATGCAACCTACATTAACAAGAATTCTTCAAAAATTTGTAATATGTTTCGCTTGGTTTGACAGTCGGTATATAAAGTGGTTGAGATTTTTTTGTTAGTTTTACTTGTTTAATGGTAGTTTATTAAAGTCATGGTATTTTGCAATGCTATTTTATAAACTACCTGAAAGTGCCTTCTATGTTTCATTTCAACAGACATAGTGACTTTCCCATTTTAATACAGTACATCGAAGAATATAATACTGATTCCAATGTGTGTTAAAAGTGTGTTATCAGTTTGAAAATATGCACTCTCGTATTTTCATGTCTCGGCGATATGATTATCGTAGATTGCTCCGTAACTTACAAGTCGAATGAAATGAGATTTACCGTAACCCCTTGAATTCCATGTCTCGTAGCGTATGATGTTAAATTGATGTAGTCTGAGCCTGGAGTTTTAAAATATGTTCTTTAGATCGACGCTTTTTGTAGCGTATGTACAAATGTGAAATTTTCTCGTTAACATAACCTATAAAGTAACAATACATATAGTATTTAAATCAATGTTTCCCAAAGTGGGCCCACTTCCCACAGGGAGGCGATTTGGTAGCAAAGGGGAAGGGAGAATTCAAAATCGAGGCATGGATCGTATTAAATTAAGAAGAATCAATATTAAAATAAAAAAAATAAAAAAATTAGAAATGTTAAGGTGGGGCATGGCTTAAAAATGGGTGGGAAATACTAATCTAAGTTAAATTGCTATTTCTTTTGCTATTTATACATTTTTCACAACGATATATATGTTATATTAAGTATTACATAAGCTCTACAATTTATAAGACGTAATCACGTCAAAAATATATCTTATATATAATAATGAATTGCTCTATTCGTTAATCTCGCTATAACAGGGAAGGTTTACAGGGAGATTATATATGATAAAAAAATGCAATATTGCTTTTCTTTCAACCTACCTTTTTTCTTTCAACCTTTGACATCTGTCAAAAATTTTATGTTGATCCCGTCGTTCAGAAATCAATTAAATATAAAAGTCGTTCAGAAATCAAATGAAATTTATAAAAATACTTTGTTTTATTTTCATTTGTGTTTGACATTGACATTCGAGTTTATTTTATAACGAATTATTTTTGTTCCGGTTAAGTTTTGACTACATTATTGACTAAAGTTTCTGCATTATCAGCTTTATATATTGAATCTGAGGCGGTAGGACGTTTGCCGGTTCAGCTAGTATAGATTAATGTTTTAAACAATGTCCTCATAGTATTACTGCCTCATGGATCTGGTGGTTCGCATGTTCGGCCAAAGACACGAGGTCCTGAGTCGGGCCAATTCAAAAACCGATATTGAATTTTTTTATTAAGATTTTATCATCGCCGTCACATCGGACTATGAGAGTGAAGGAATAGAGAGTGCAATTTGTACTATACCTGTGGAAACCCTCTCTCCTATGAGTGAACAGGCCTGTCCCCAGCAGTGGCACGTTAATGGGCTGCTACTTACATCATAATATTTATGTAAATATGTGGACAAAGCGCAATGAATAACCCTTCTGAATAAAATCACTCAATTCGATAGTAAAGAAAGGATGTCATTTGCACCATTTCACATAGCTTTTGTGCGGGACAAGCCCTCATTTGCGTCCATAACGATCACAATAAATATTCATTTCACGGCGATGAGCGGCATAGATGTCAACCGCAGATGCACCTGACTGCGTCCGCGTCACTCGACGGGCGGTACCGCGAGGGACGTGCCTCCTGGGGCTGCTATTGTTTCTCGTCCATATCGCCACTCATTTTAATATTCTAAATACAACAATTTTAAGAGTCGCTCACTAATTTGTAGGTTAAATATAACTACTCTCAAATTCTCAAATAAAAGTAAAATAAATACGTTAGAGATGAGAGCGTTGAAAAGTATGAGTGGATTGAAATTGATTTACAAAGTAAGAAATAGTGTGATAAGAGAATGTTGTGTTGTAAAAGAAGATGTAGTGACTAAAATTGAGAAAGGTATGCTAAGATTGTTTGGGCACGTAGAGAGTATGAATGAAAGGTGACTGACAAAAAGGATTTATGAGTCAAGAGGGAATGGGAAAGTTGGAAGGGGAAGATCAAGGCGAACGCTCCTAGACGAAATCCGAAAAAGAAATTATAAATAAGGGCCAGATTAAGAGTACTTTAAATCGACGAAATTGTACATCATACAAATGAGAATGAAACAGGCGAAGGAGATGTGCAAGGATCGTGTCAAGGACGTGGTCTCGGCCTACCCCTACGGGAATGAGGCGTGATGCTATATATGTTCAAAAATGCTTCATTATAATGTAGAGTCCAGTTCGACATAGGAGTGCAAAGCGTTAATGTATTTTATATGCATAATTTTAAAACAAGTATTACTATTCTGAACTCCTTCTCTGTATGAACTATAAGTGTGAGGAATTTCATACGACGCCGGCGCAATTTTTGTAAAAAGAGGTATTTTTTCTTCGTAACGTATTAAAAAAATCGGTTTTTTCTTACTATTTTTTAAAGGAAGATCATTAAGAATGACATTTGTCTTACGTAAATATGACTTTCATTTAAATTCAGTGGCGTTAATCCTAATAATGACACAAAATACATACAAAAAAAATATTAAAAAGTTACATATATCTTTTTAAATTTTTCTGTAAACTTAAAAAAATTTTAATACTTGATAATTTTACTAAGGTTTTTATGTGCATATATCAGTCATATATAAGGCTGCAGGATCTGCAGTGTTCATGCTTCGGTAATTATAAAAAAATTGTTTATGTGCATATGTATTTATTGTGGTTATAAAAGAAAAATTATAAACTATATAATATAAAAGCTAAACTAGTAGTAGGATATGGTAGATTTAATACGCCATGCTTAAATAAATAAAATTGCCTTCGCATTTATACTAGTATAGATTATCATTGTGAATTTTATTGATACTAAAAGCATGACAAAATGCTATTAAAAATTATACGTTGTTTTATATTTAGGATTGCCGCAGCGAGTACTTTCGAGTCCATAGTAATTGAATGGTGCATAATTGTCCGCTCGCCTTATATTATACAAATTGCCGGATCTTTTATTCATCAATCCAATCATCCATACCACAGAGTGCTATCCAAAGGCGTCGCAGCCTCGAAATTACGAAAAACATCGTTTTATACCCTATCTACCTTTTGTTAATAATTCCTCATTATAAAATGAAATGTCAGAAAGAGATTCGCAAAATTTTCGCTAAATGAATACTCGGAGCTTTATATTACAATACAAGTGACTATTCTTGACTTTTTATTGATTGTATGGAAATTTGTCTGTTGTATTAATTATGTTTTACAAAGGGTTATTAATTCAGTACCTATAATATATACACACAAACCTACATATATAAATATTGCCGAAGAAAACCAGTCGCATAGTAAGCTGCTAGATATTGTATTAACACCACTTTGGATAATGACGCCAAATGAAACTGAATCTGTTTAGCAACAAAATAAAATATAGCGTCCAAAAATTGAAATTGAAATTGAAATTTATTTATTGATCAAATTACATTGTATCTTAAAATGTAGGAAACGATGACACTGCAAAAGATAGAAACTGCGTTGCAGATGTCAACGGCAAATCTTCGCAAACTATTTTGTCTATACAATATTACTGTCAGATTTATTAATGATTAATACTATGAAGTTTATATGCGTGTGCATGCATGTGTAATCGCGAGTGATCATGTATGTGTGAGTGAATCTGGATGTCTGTGTGTGCGTGCGTGCGTGTGCGTGCGTGCGTGCGTGCATGCGTGCGCGTGCGTGTGCGTGTGTGTGTGTGTGTGTGCGTGTGCGTTAAATCAGAATGTTTATGTATAAGTAGTATTTATTTATTTACAAATTACAAGAAGTAAATGATTACTTTGGTAGATAAATACGGAGGTTTAATCTGTGTTGTTTCTACGTGTTTACTTTAAAGCATCATAATCTTGTCCAAATTTACAGTCATAAACATAATATTGTTATCCATTCAAGTTCATATCCTTTTTTAAAACCTGTTGAGAAGCTTGATGTTATTGCTGTATTTTTATATAATAATTCAGTAATTACATTAATTTAGCGACAATCTGCGCCGGTGTAAATATAACGAAAGCTCATTTGAAAAGTCGTAGGATTTTTGAAGCGAAACTTCTTTAGGCGCATGTGGATAAAATTTTAACTGATGAAACGAGTGATCAGAGTTGTTATGTTAATTCGTTTGAAGGTGAGGTAGTTTATATATTTACAAATAATGACGTTTTAATTTGCCACTTTTCATAAATTCTCTTTTGTGAAATTTAAATTCAAAATCAAAATTAAATTTATAATTTCTAATATTGACAAACACGCATATCATTTTTACATTTACAATTCGTCTTTTGCCGTTTCAATAAATTATTTTTATTAATTTTTGTCACTTTCAGTATTTTAATGATAATCACATTTCATTAAATTCCTAACGTACCTTTTTCCCTCCCGCTAAGTCTCGGAAATTTAGAAATCAGTTTACCAAAGAAGTTTCACTTCTGATATGTGTTCTTTGTACGCACGCACTATTTTTTTTAAATATAAATTGTATGGGTTTATATCAAAATTTTTGTTATTGTTTGAAATGTGTTCTACAAATAGTTTTTTTGGTTTATTTCGGTGGTAAGTTTTCGTTAACCACTTGCTGACGCAGACGAGTCGCGTGATGCATGTTTTTTGATACGTTGCGGTGAAAGCCTATCGAACATGTCGATTGTCGTATCGAGTTCATTTCACTGTGATGACAAACTAAATCAATTTCAACCGCACTGCACTGCCTCCCATTTAAAAAGTAATCGATTATAAGTTTATTTTTGGTTANTTGCTGTTTCAATAAATTATTTTTATTAATTTTTGTCACTTTTAGTATTTTAATGATAATCACATTTCATTAAATTCCTAACGTACCGTTTTCCCTCCCGCTAAGTCTCGGAAATTTAAAAATCAGTTTGCCAAAGAAGTTTCACTTCTGACATGTGTTCCATGTACGCACGCACTATTTTTTTTTAATATAAATTGTTTGGGTTTATATCAAAATTTTTGTTATTGTTTGAAATGTGTTCTACAAATCGATTTTTTGGTTTATTTTAGTGGTAAGTTTTCGTTCACCACTTGCTGACGCAGACGAGTCGCGTGATGCATGTTTTTTGATACGTTGCGGTGAAAGCCTATCGAACATGTCGATTGTCGTATCGAGTTCATTTCACTGTGATGACAAACTAAATCAATTTCAACCGCACTGCACTGCCTCCCATTTAAAAAGTAATCGATTATAAGTTTCTTTTTGGTTATATATACCTTTTCTTATTGCTGACAGTTTATCGCAGTCAAGTCATGATATTTATTTAAAAAGCCAACGTTGTGTAAAATATAAAATGTAACTTAACATAATATTGGTTGATTCTTATGAAAGCATACCTTATTAAAAAAGAAACACTTTATTGATTAACTCAGATTATAATGTTCAATCACTGAATGTTCCCGATATCAATTTACACAAACTCTTTAATAATAATAGCTAGGAACGCGACAATTTTAATAGTCGACCGCTCTGGCGGACCGTCCCCCGAGAACTATCTAGAGACGCGCGCCGGATTGTCACTATTGACTCTGCCCAACGCTGATAGACAGATGGCGCCAGCGTTCCACAGGCTGCTGCACTCCTACATATATATTATGTACTTAAATTTCTACTACTTCCTTCTGTCTTTATATCCTTACGTTTTCTTTTGATGTACTTCATTTTTTCGAACTAATATATTCTATTCAATTTACTCGAATAGCGTTGACGAACACCAAAAAAAATCATTAAACGTGTCCTTCAAGAATATCAATTTAATTCTAATTTATGGGAAAATAATAAAATTTTGATTTTTGCAATTGGTTTCAAAATCCAGGTTTTACTTCAGCCAAAAAGAGTAACATTTATTGGTTACTTGAATCATAATTTAAATTCGTACAAAAACTCTTCAGAGAAAAGCACAAAGTTTTGCGAGGCAAATTTTTACCATTTGTATTTCCTTTTTACATATTTTAAAATAGGATAAACAGTTTAAGCCTTATACAAGTTGGGTTAATTAATATATTTATTATTTATTTATAAAGATTATATCAACAGTTGTTCATGATGGTCTGATTTATGGGTTATTAAAAGCTTTTATTTCCTTTTTCTAAGGTCGATTTACACGAATAAAAAGGTTATTGTGTTTTTCTAATCATATAACTGAAGTATTAGAATTTGCATGACACGTTATCAAAAAACATAGTTTTTAGTTTAGTAGAATCACCAGTTCAAATTCAAAGGAATTGTAGTCGTCGGAATTTGACTTAAATTTTGTAACAAAATATGAATTTGATCTTAATCGACAACGCTTCAACTGTTGCTTATATATTCTTATTTAGAAGTTCAGTACTCCCGTGTAATTACTAAAAAAGCTCACAAACGATCTGTCACTTCTCCCCATCCCGAATCATTCGGCCTGTCATGCGGAGAGACATTGTATGCAAAACGTCTCTTGCAAGCGGCGTCATTGTTCCTCAAGATTAAGGCGAATCCCATTATTCTAAAAGCCCGAGGCCCTGGGACTCCGTATTCCATTCTACGGATGATTGCAGTTTCTTTACCTGAAGACGCTTTAAAAGTTTAATCAGGCTTTAAATTGGAGAAACAATGCGGATTGCTAGATTGGACAAATATCTGCCTGTAGGGTGCTTCCTAAATTCACGTCACAAATGCGAACCAATGTTTTTTTTTCTTTCTATACTAATTATTAAGGAAACATTAGGCTTTGTATACAAAATCAAAATTTTCTTTATTCAAGTACGCTCAAAAAGCACTTTTGTCGACAGTAGTCTGTCCGTTGGTAACAAATCTACCACCGGTTCGGTAAGTTGAATCCACTGAGAAGAAACCAGCAAGAAACTCAACGGTTTCTCCTTTTAATATAGTTTTTGTAGATTACAATGTGTTTAGCTTTCATGCGCAACTGGAATCAATTCCAAACATCTTTGTCGCTTAAATAATTGTCAACATTGTACCTTTTGTAATAGAACATTTTTAACATATTTCTTAAAACTATGTGGATGCAAACCCAAATGTGATTCGGGTATCTTATTAAAAATGTGTATGCTCAACCCGACAAATGATTTCTGAACCTACGGTCACAATAACACGTTAAAATGTCAGCC
This sequence comes from Elymnias hypermnestra, assembly GCA_015832385.1. Taxonomy (NCBI): domain Eukaryota; kingdom Metazoa; phylum Arthropoda; class Insecta; order Lepidoptera; family Nymphalidae; genus Elymnias; species Elymnias hypermnestra. The sequence goes on from JACTOM010000094.1 coordinate 1,189,401, forward strand.
CGTGTCACCGAATTAAGTGACATTAGAAGACAACCCTCGCTCCTCGGAGTGAGGAGGCCTGTGCCCAGCAGTGGGACGTTAAAGGGCTGCTACTTACTTTTTACAAACAAACTATAACCTGTTCATTATGGAAAAATGTACCCCATTATCCCTATCAAGTTTATCCACGTGAGTATAACTCGTGCAGCACGTGCGACGCCCAATTTCCCCTCATGGGATAAACGGAATTCGTGTTGGGTCGTAACGGAAGGCAGACGACACTTCAACATACCCGATTGCATTCTTTGAATTGTAAAATACTCAATTAAAACGACAGCTTCACTTGTATTTTAATGGTGGTAAATTTAGTATTCGATATATATTAATTGCTTGTTCAATTACAAATGTTTTCACACAATTGGCTTAATTTAAAATAAAAAAATCTAAGTAAGTAAGTTACTATGAACCGAAATTGATTAATTGCTAATAAGTTTGGAGCATTGTATAACCAAGTGCACTTTAATTAATTGTTCAAATGATTTTTTTAGAATGGTACATACAGCATCACGCCTCATTCCGATAGGGGTAGGCAAACTATATCTTTCCACTTGCCATGATCTCCTTCGCTTCTTTCTCATTAAACCTTTCATACAAGTTCATCAGTTTAGGGTACCCTTGACCTGGCTCTTATTTGAAATGTCCTGGATTTGGTCCAGGAACGCTCGCCTTGGTCTTCGCTTTCCAACTTTTGCATTCACTCTTGACTCCTAAATACTTTTTGTCAGTCTCCTTTCATTCATAGTCTTTACATGCCCAAACCATCTAAGCATACCTTTCTCAGTTTTAGTCACTTCATATTCTTTTATACCACAACATTATACGTTAGTTGGGAAGTTGGCGGTGTGATCCACCCCCGTGCCTCGGAGAGCACGTTAAGCCGTCGGTCCTGCGCCTGATCTCTCTCCGGTCGTGTCGGATTCCCGTCACATCGGACTATGAGAGNCCTCCCACAAGGTGGACCGACGATATAAGGAGGAACCGAAATTTACTAATTGCTAATAAGTTTGGAGCATTATATAACCAAGTACTTTAATTATCCATTCAAATGTTTTGCTAGAATGGTACATACATACTTGGCTTCACGCCTCATTGCCATAGGGGTAGGCGGAGACCACGTTCTGCCACTTGCCACGATCCTTGCATATATCCTTCGCTTCTTTCATTCTGATTAAACCTTTCATACAAATTCGTCGGTTTAGAGTACTCCTGATCTAGCCCTTATTTAAAATGTCCTGGATTGGCCCAGAAACGTTCGCCTTTGTCTTCCCCTTCCAACTTTACCATTCGATCTTGACTTGTAAATCCTTTTAGTCAGTCTCCTTTCATTCGTTCTCTCTACGTGCCCAAATCATCTAAGCATCCCTGTTTCAATGTTTAGCCACTACATATTCTTTTATACCACAACGCTATACGTTAGAATGGTTTACGTTTTAATATACAAATAGAAATATCAAGTGGTTTTTTTACTACATGTTTTGTAACTAATTGCCCAAAATGTTATATAAGGAAAGAAATCCCTTTCGCATACTTTTAGATCTACCTTTTGTTCAACTTTTAGAGTAATTTTTAGTAAGTAAATAATATACTGTCTCATTGGTCTAGTGGTTAGCATAATCCTCTACAGACATGAGGTTCTGGGTGCGAGTCCCAGGTCGGGTCAATTCAAAAATCAATATTGAGTTTTCTATTAAGATTTTCTTAACATTTGCCCGAAGTTGAGAAGTTGGCGGTGTGATCCACCCCCGTGCCACGTGAGAGCACGTTAGGCCGTAGGTCCTGCGCCGGACCGATCTCCGGTCGTGTTGGATTCCCGTCACATCGGATGATCTCATAATCCGACACGACCGGACTACGAGAGTGAAGGAATAGAGAGTGCACTTGTATACTATGCCTGCCAATCCGCAGTGGAGCAGCGTAGTGGTTCTATGTTCTAAATGCCCTCGCCCCGCGGAGTGAGGAGGCCTAAGCCCAGCTGTGGGACGTTAATGGGCTGCCACTTTTTTTTTACTTTTTAAATAATAATTTCGGTAAATCATTTTGAAACCTTTTAATATGTAGTACATATAAGAAATTATCATTTGAAGTCTTAATACCGTTCGGATTTTACGCCATGATCTGAATTCTTTTGCGTTTCGTGGACAATATGCGAAATATTTCATATCGAAATAAGTCGAGTGCAATATTCAATCGTATAACTAAACGTATGTGTCGTGGAAGATGCTGTGGTCAAGATGTAGAAGCAAAAATGTACGCGAATGGCTACTGATGCAAACGCGTGCCGTTTATACGGTTTAGTGAACATTTTTTAAGAATATTGAGGTATCTTTGTCCAATATTTTATACAAAGATGCGTATATTGTCAAGGTTTATGTGCTACGGTGTACCTCAATAAAATTATTGAGTCATTAATGATTATATACTTATAAGAATCTTCTCTTAAAACAATCTTGCTAGAACGAAGGCTTGACCTTATTTTAATAGATTTAATCGAAACCTGATTTTTTAAAAATAATATTATAAGCAGGAAACATTTGTGTTTTTGTAAAATTTTCACACATAAACTACTGGACAGATTAAAAAAAAATTTTCACCACTAGAAAGCTGCATTTTCACTGAGCGACATAAGATATATTACTTTCTCCAAAACAATATGGATCCCTAATAAAAATGCATTAATGTAACCCAAGGTGTAAAAAATTGCTCACATAAAATCTGTCATCGCGTACGCTGGAAAAACTATTGATGATAGAACAAAAATAATTTTCATCAACATTTTAGAACGTATTAATATCTACAAAATAATCCATTTGCTGTAGTAATATATACTTTTACGTAGAACATGTTCGCTGCAATTTTAGGTAGATATTTCCTCTATAGCTATTTTCAATACGTACATTGTTATGCAATTTGTTTTTAAAAAGTATAGAAATACTAATGAATAATAATCAAACCAAAATTAAAGTTGTGTTGTACAACAATGTACCGTTCAAAAAATTGATGTAATCCTGATAGTAACATAGTAAGTTTAATGAAAAAGGTTCGTTCATTGTCTGTAAAATCTACACCGTAATAGCAATTTTGTAGTCAAATCAAAATCAAATCAAATCAAATATATTTTATTGCAAGATCAAGTGTACAACAAACAATCTACCATACAATGGCGTGCAACATCTATAATAGGACAAAATAATATTATTTTGAAATAATTGCTTCATCCTTATGGCAGGTATTTACATTTTTAAAATAATATTCACATTAATAAATAATGTAATTATATTTCATTTTACTACTTTTATCATTTGCTCAGTTTTCCGTTATCGAATGTATAGAGATTAACACATATTGTTTTATTCATAAGTATAATTCTATTAATCCTGATTTATCAAATCCTTAATATCAAAACTACAACATTCGTACTCTACGAACAATTGTCATGATTCGTCATCGTTCGCGCCGCTTAATTTAGTCAATACATTAACTAATATCATGACGCAAACATATTTTAACTTATTATACATTCTATTAACGCCCTAAATCAAATATTTCACCACTGTACATTTATTATTTCGTTAAGATCTTGCTAAATCAACTTTATTGTACTTGTATCGACGATTATGACAAGTAACGAATGGGACGAACGTAGCTGAAAGCTTTCAAGTCAAAAAGATATTTCATTAAATTTGTTCTTTAAATAAACACAACAATTGTAATAATGCACCTTATAGAGATTACTCTAAATATGATTAACGGGAAAATTATGTCTTTGGCCAAATATAAGCACCCTTTTCTCAGACGCGACTCAAAAGTAGCGAATTTCGCTTTACAAAGCCTCACTCAAGCTATCCGAGAGTGTGAAGTAGTGGAACTACTTTTCCTTTTTCCTATTGAACACCAAGTAACAATACGTGAACGTGACCTCGGAAGCACGGAACCTTAAAGCAAACTTGATTATGTCACATAATTTACATGTCATTTATAGTCTGTATAGACTAAGAGCCTGTCAGATGGTTACAAATCCTATAATTTTTTTATTGATGATATGATAACGGTTGACTGTGATCTCATCTGCTATTTAGTGATGATACAGTCTAAAGTGGAAGCGCATTAACCGTAAATTATGTAATTGTTTCTCCACAACATCTTATCGGAACGCAAGTTGCAATGACTGAAGACCAATCCAGATTTAGATATATGTATTTGAAAATGCTTTTTCATAATCGACAGACCGTTAGTAAATATAAAAATAATTGTAGCACATTTTTGAAAAGAAAATGTGCGATTGTATCCATTTAACTTAAAAAGAAATATATTATGTTATTTACTGTGCTTAAAGCCTTAACTAAATAGCATAGTGCGACATATTTCGCTTGTTAAAATGTGTAGGGTTAAACCAAAAATGTTATACAAAAATTGTTTAAAATGTTGATCTACCTCCATTCAGAGAACAAAGCCTCTAAAGGATAACAAAGATTAAAAAAGCATAAACTTATTTTAATTTCGAGTTCTTCGCGATGTTAACCACGTAGTTCCCGATCCCTTGGGAATATAAAAACCCGTCCTTAATGTCTTAGTTGCGATCATTTTACTCAATTTCAACTCAATCGGGCGAATAGATAGAATTTATTTTTCTAATTTGCTTGCTTTCGGCATCAGTTGGAAGGTTTTAACTATTACCACCCTTATGGCGACCTAATAAACATATTTACAGAGCCGTTGGCGAAGACGACATATACAATACAATAGGTATACATTGTTGTGATGAAATATACATCAGCTGACAGGTAAAAACTTGTGGTCATTGTAAACCATTGAGCCATTTAAAAAATATAACATTTTTAGTGGATCAATTTCCGATTTCCACTCCATCAGTGACTATGCTTAATGGAAAATTTGACATTCCAAGCAAAGATCCCAAAAGGAACTATGTGGTCTGCTCGAAAAGGGCAGAAAAAGATGGCAGACGAGGAACAAGTGAATTTTGTGACAGTTGTCCTGGTAAACTACAAGTTCACTTTGTTGATTGTTTTAAAACCCACACAAATCAAATATCACATTTTAAAACAACATAGAGACTAAAACTTATTTATTTTTCAATTTAGAGTAGTTTTATATGAGAGTAAATACATACTTCATGACTAAAATACATGGTTTCATTCACTACTTGCCTAAATTTATTTTATTTAATATTTTTCAAATATATATAGTTTGTTGGTATACCATATAGAAAAATCATCAAAAATGATGAGGGTTAACGTGTGTAACCGACATAGATACTAACAATTTTGATATATATACATATTTTGAGGCATTTTCAAATGCATGAGAACAAAGTATAGCACGCTTTCTCCATTACTTCTACATAAAAGTCTGTAAAGATACTTTTGTAAAGTACGTCAGTTTATGCAAATAAATAGTTCATTCTTTGATTGACAGGCTCTTGTACGAGCGGTTATTTATTACATTGCAGGAATACTTCATTAGCGTTCTCGATGACGGTTAACGAAGGTAATTATTTCGATATGCGAGTATCGTACGTAGGTAGGCAACAACGCGAAATAGTCGAGCAATGTTTGCCAATAATACTGTTACCCTTGGAGGTGATTCATTTTGCGTAATACAGTGCTACATATATTCTAAGTGACTTTATTATGGGTCTATAAATTGAATATTACTACGTGATTAACATCTTAATAGAGCAACTGTTACATTACTTAAACGTACACAGGGATGATATTGTATACGAGTTCATTATAACACAAATTTATTCTTTAATAAACTGTATGCTACTGACCTTTCAATATATTTATTTTGTTAGCGATTATGAATATTTTATTTGTGGTTTGCTATTAAATTACTATATTTGTTTATTTAAGCTGAGGTCTTTATAATTATATCAGTGAATCGTTTACATACACTGCATCCGGTTTGGGGCAGTCCGGAAATTCTCAAATTTAAAAAGTCGACTGTCATTGGTCGATTTATTATTTTTGAGTGGGGTAATTATTTCGAGTCGGGCGTTTGGTATAAGAGTAATAAGAAGTAGTATTCGCCTAGTGACCGTTATTAGTTTGTATGAAAGATAGTATTGTGTTTTAAACCATTCAAAGTATGTAATATAATAATGAAGAATATGAGAATTAACCTGCGAATTAGTGAGCGACTCTAAAAATATCCAATATATAAAATTCTTGTGTCACAGTTTTAGTGTTTATACTTCTCCGATACGTCTCGACCGATTTTGATTAAAGTGTTAAGGGTTGGTGGTTCATTCCAAAAAAACATTTTTAATTTTTTGGACAATTTCTTTTTATGATGTGGAATGAAAAAATACATACAATCCTAAATTTTTACCCTTTTATCACCCTTTTATCGCAAAGCAACGTTTGCTTTGCTAACTTTTGTTTATTGCCGACAGGTCAGCGTTTGACTGATCTCACCTGATGGTAAGTAATGATACAGTCTAAGGTGGAAGTGCGCTAATCTGGTAAGAGGCGATATATCTCTTAATCACTTTGGAGGTACGTCATTGCTGGTAGGGTGATGATAACAGATCGTGGCCGAAGCCTCCCACCAGTCCAGACTCAGACAAATTAGAAAATACAATAATCTAAATTCAAACAAAGCTAGATTATTATTTAATTCCCGTTGTATTATTGCGTGGTAAAAATATATGTCTACTTCGTCTGCTTCCATAATGTTCCGGGGAATATTTATCGAAAACTCTTTACATTGGCGAGTGTCGTCGTCGCGCGGTCTGCGGGCGGGCGGTCAAATAAATTACCTTCCTTTGAGAATTTGATTCTTTTGATCATCGCGAAATCAATTTCGTCGCTCCCACCATTAGCCGCTTTTGCTTAAGCGGCGGGGCTTTGCGTTAAACGGAAATTCTTTTCTAACAGACTGCTATAGTAGTATATGATTAGTTGTTATCAATTAATGGCTGTTTCTTGTTAGTTCTAATTCTGTATGCTATTAATTAGTAGGCAATTAAATGTGCATGCGTAAATAGTACACATGTAAGAAGTGAAACTTCTTTGATAAAGTAATTTTCAAGTCTAGTTTATTTTTATAGAAAACTTAAACTTTCGATTTCCGAGACTTAGATGCAGGGAAAGAGGAAGATATATTAGGAATTTAATGAATTTATTTCTCACTAGCGGCCCGTCCCGGCTTCGCACGGGTAGACATAAATAGGTACAGATATTTAAGTTATAAGCATGATATTTAAAACAACCATGCATTGACAAATATTATGAAAAAGTTTGATTCCTAATACTAAAACTAAGTAGCTCTGAAAAGAACTTTATAAGTAAAGCTTAATAATGTATTAAAAAAAACTTGAAATATTTCATGTCGCTTGCGTCCACTGCGTAAGGAGCTGACCGGCTACCTAGTGCATAACGGTGCACCCGCTTCTCCCGCACTACCCCTCTCTCGTCGAGTTAGTTACTCGATGCGCTGCGTGGCGGCCACCGTCGGCATGTTATTTTATTTTGTTTTCATGATATCTTTTGAATGGAATATCCGATTTCAATGATTGAAAAAGTAATCATCTGGTATTGATAACTTGGAGAAATTTATAAATGGTATGGATAACACGGTCTGATTTTGATCGGCATTTCTATCAATTTGTTAAATGTAAAAAAGTAGTTATAGTGACGTAAATACTATAGTCAGACACATGATCTGGGGAAGTTTTTTTGTAGATATTGTTATATTCTATAATATTGTCGAACAATTTGTTTGTCCTATTATTAATACTCTTCACAGCGTATGCGATGAAAGACATTTTATGGCTAATTTTTTTACACCTTCTGGTGGTTTTTAGGAATTTCTAAGGATTTCTATAATAATCTAGTGCTAAATATAGCCTATGTTACTCAGTGATAATGTAGCCTTCTAATGAAAAAAGAATTATTAAAATCGGTCCAGTGCTTTTTGAGTTTAGTCGTTACATACAAAAATACAAATCTTTCCTCTTTCTAATATTAGTGTAGACTAGTGTAGATTAACACATTGTTTGCGGGAAACGAATAAATACGTTACTTTTAGACATACAGAACAGTATAAATTGACGTAATTTTTTATATGTACAAACTTAGCGGTTAGTATCACTTAATTTATCTTACTATTGCAGAGCGTTGCGATTTATGCAAAAATTAAAAAAAAAATAGCCCGCGCCCTTTTATCATCGCACAACCCGCAATTAATGTGTTAAAATAGTAAAAGTTTCGAAATACAAACAAATAATTTATTGAAATCTTAAATGACAAGTGGCAAATTAAAATGGCATGCCACATACTATTTGTAAATATTAAAACTACCTGGCCTTCAAACGATTAAGCATGAAAAACTGTGCACATCTTCGTGATGCTAATCCCGCTTTTCATCCATAAAAAAATTTACCCGCATGCGCCAAAAGAAGTTTTACTTCGAAAATTCTGAAACGATGTCGAAAATTCCATTTGCAATTGCTTGATGGTAGATTTAAAACTGTATGCATATAATACAGGTTAAACACTTTTCGGTTCTTATTGCATTTTAAACATACCTATTTTATATTTTGGTAAATAAATTAAAGCATTGCTTTTGCTGTATCAGGATATCAGAGGTTTTAGACTATGAATACTTGTGTTAATAAGTTTCTTCTAGTACCAATTTTATAACGGATATAGGAAGTTCATTCGTTCATCTCCGAAACGTTTGGTCCGATTATTACAGAACTCATTGCCACAAAGCCGTCATTAACATTGACAACTTTTGTCCCAAAATTTCCACGGATACGATGAAGCTCCAGGAGTATAAGTAATATAAGAGTAAGCCACGAATATTGGATATAGCTGTCCAAATGAAACAATTTTATAAGGCGGCGTATTAAATAGATTTTAAAAATCATTTATAAAAATTTCAATTTAAACAAATAATTTATTATACTACTCAATTCTTTATTAGGCAACAGGGAGAAAATACCATACCATTTTGTTATGAAGTCTAAAGTGTCGTTTGTTTCAGCCAAAGCGTCAATACCATTACTGTTTGAAACTGATTCAAAGGTTAGAACAACAAGATTATACCTGTATGTAATACATCAAAGGATGCGACGTCCTTTAAACTTAGCCATGGAATTATATCGGTCTCATTTCGCTCAGCTGTTTGATACCAGCTCGACTAGACTGAACGAGTGTTGACTGAATGAAGTTCAGTTCATTATGTACATAATAAAAGCATCAAAGTATATAGGTAAAGTCAGTAGCAGACCATTAACGTCCCACTGCTGGTTCCAGGGCCCCTCACTCATAGGAGATAAGATATTTAGAGCATAGATCCAACTTACTACTCCACGTCGGCTTGGCAGGCATAGTACACAAGTACACTCTTTACTCCTTCACTCTCATAGTCCGATGTGACGGAAATCCGACTCGGCCGAAGAAACATCAGGCGCTATCACCAAAGTATACAACCAGTAACAAAATGATGAACTAATTTTAAATATAATTAATGTAAAACAGTTATTTTCCATAGTCAGCGACCACTGACTATGGGCCTCATGCGGAAGCTCAGAGTCACTCAGCGTGCGATGGAGAGGGCTATGCTCGGAGTCCGACATAGTCCTAAGAATCGCGAACCTGAAGTGGCAATGGGCGGGGCACATAATCCGAAGGTCCGAAGGACGTTAGGGGCCGAAGGTGCTGGAGTGGCGACCCCGCACCGGACGGCGCAATGTAGGCAGGCCCCTCACATGGTGGACCAATGATATAAAGAGGGTCGCCGGTAGCCGCTGGAGCCAGGCGGTGCAAGATCTGGCCTTGTGGCCGTCATTACGTGAGACCTATGTCCAGCAGTGGATGTCGTGGATCTTTACTGACACGAGTATTGAATTGGGAGGCCTCGCTGGCGTATTGGTACAGGTAGAGGTCTTGAATACGATTCCCAGCATAGAAAACGTAGGAAAATGTATTTTGTAATCTATTCAAATCTGGACTGGTGGGTAAATTCGGCCGTGACCAATTATCAAAGTTAAAAAAATCAGTTTAGTTTCCTTCTGGTAAGCAACAAGTTTGCGTTTCGGATTCGTTGCACTCCAGTGGCGGCTGTTCTGCTTATTTGCGTGGCTATTAAGATGAAAATGAGCTTCAACTAAAAACAAAATGTTGGTAAACTTTATAAATCGCTCAATCATCTGATTTACGATTTAAGCCTCTGACTGGCATCTTTGGGCTTTAATTCTTGCACCAATTGAATTTTGTCGAGGTGCTATGGGGCTCCTTAGCGACTGAATTCCCAAAAGCCAGGTTACCGATTGACATAACCCCCGTGCTCCATGGATACGTTGCGTTCACGCAGTAAGCTAAATAAATATTGAATATCTTTTGAGACACTTGATATTATTAATCTACTTTTATTGGTTCATTCTTTATCTTTTTATTATTAATTCGTTGTATTTTTATTATCTGGGTTAAGTTTCTTATGCAGAGTTAATAAAAACACATGGCAATTGCCAAAAACTTTTCCAGGTGGAGTTACAAACAATCAACACTGTAAGCTAGATTAAGAATACTTTTTATAACACCATTACTGAATAAATGTTTTATAAATTACCTCTTTTCCAGTAAGTACGTTAAACTTAGGCTGTACATTACTTACCTTCAGATGAGAGATCACAGTCAAGGGGTTTGATAATAATGAAAACATAATACTTGCTAATCACTACACCAATGAGGCAGCTCATTGGTCTAGTGCTTAGCATGTTCGACTATAGACATGAGGTCCTGGTTCGAAGCCCGCGTCAGGTTAATTCAAAAACCGATATTGAAGTTTCTATTAAGATCTGCTGATCTCTTTCCGGTCGTGACGGATTGCCGTCACATCGGTCTATGAGAGTGACGGAATAGAGAGTGCACTTGTGTACTATGCCTGCCAATCCGCAGTGGAGCAGCGTAGTGGGTCTATGCTCTAAAACCATCTCTCTCTCATATGAGCGAGGAGGCCTGTGCCTGTGGAGAGCAGTGAGACGTTAATGGGCTGCTTACCTTTAAATGATTTACGGACTTTGTCATTTTCAAACTTGCGAAGTTGTAGATGAACTAGATATATACATAAGTTAGTTTATCAACACGTCGTTATGAATTGAAATTATTCGTAATTCGGTGCAATTTATACAAAATTGGCGTTTCTATCAGTATTATAGCATATCTGGAATTGATAGCGTGGCGTATCAGGACCGAGTATAATTAATGAGTGTAACTAATTCGTCAAAGCGTGCGGCCGCCCCTTGTACGAAGTTAACAGCGCACGTTTAAATTTTCCTGACCATGGCGCGTAGTTAAATACTAAAATAATATGAAAAAAGTTACAACTGTATATACACAAAAATGTATCTGAGTAAATTTAAATCTTTCATTAAAAAAAAAGCTAATAGAGAAATCATTCTATAATTTGAAGGAATACTTGGAAGACAAAAAAGCGTGGGACTGAATGAATTGTTCTATATATATCTTGGACAACATCAATGGTCTAGTGGTTAGCATGGTTACATTACTTACCTTCAGGTGAGAGATTAAGTCAAGGGGTTTGATAATAATGAAATCATAATACATGCTAACCACTAGACCAATGAGCAGCTCATGTCTAGTGGTTAGCATGTTCGACTACAGACATGAGGTCCTGGGTTCGAGTCCCGGGTCGGGCCAATTCTAAATAGAATATTGAGCTTTCTATTAAGATTTTCTCAATATTTGCCCGATGTTAGGAAGTTGGCGATGTGATCCAACACCGTGCCTCGGAGCGCACGTTTAGCCGTCGGTCCTGCGCCTGATTTCTCTCTGGTCGTGTCGGATTTCCGTCACATGGGACTATGAGAGTGACGGAATAGAGAGTGCACTTGTGTACTATGTCTGCCAATCCGCAGGGCAGCAGCGTGGTGTGTCTATGCTCCAAAAACCATCTCTCATATGAGTAAGTAGGCCTGTGCCCAGCTGTGGGACGTTAAAACAATCAGCTGACGTTCGAGTCAGGCTCCACACACGTGTACAAGACACGTCTAGTTTCATTTATCCATATTGACATGATGGAGCGTAAATAATAATAATAAAATGTTTTAAAATATTTTTTTAAAATCAGAAGCGAGTCTTTCCCTTCCCATCATCAAAGTTGTCTTTGTTTTTACTATTAATTAGTACTGTCGTCTGTCTTCGTTTTTGGAAGCGGTTTCCTATCATCTATATAATTCTTTAATGTCTTGGTTGGATTGCTCTTGATGTTTTTTTTCGTTTTTCCAGGCGAATTAAAAGTGTTTTACATGTGTTAAGTAACTGATTTCCTTATATTTGTATGATTGAATGAATTAAGCGAGTCACACCGCCGGCAATAGCTAGTAATAATATATAATGTATATTTTCAATAAGCTTAAAGTCTATCATTGACTTACGATATAACAGATTCATAAAGTTGGTCAGTACTGAAGTTGAAAATATCCCCTAAGTTTATTTCTATCGAAACGTCTTTATAAAATGGATTGATATAACCGTAAACTTGAAAAGAGATTGGTCTCCAACACAAACTTTTTACCGCATTTCATTATTTTAAGTTATATTTTCGTGAGCGAAACTTTTCTACGACCGTTTACAAGACCGTAAAACCGTAAAACAAACGGATTAATATGCATTTTATAATACTTTCTAATCTTATAATACTAATGTATACATACATACATACATAGCATCACGCCTTATTCCCATAGGGGTAGGCAGAGACAACATCCTTCCACTTGCCACGATCCTTGCATATCTCCTTCGCTTCTTTCAATCTCATTAAATCTTTCATACAAGTTCGTCGGTTTAGAGTACTCTTGACCTGGCCGTTATTTAAAATGTCCTGGATTTGGTCCAGGAACGTTCGCCTCGGTCTTCCCCTTCCAACTTTCGCATTCACTCTTGACTCATAAATCCTTTTTGTCAGTCTCCTTTCATTCATTCTCTCTACATGCCCAAACCATCTAAGCATACCTTTCTCAATTTTAGTCACTACGTCTTCTTTTATACCACAACGTTCTCTTATCACACTATTTCTTACTCTGTCACTCAGTTTTAATCCACTCATGCTTCTCAACGCTCTCATCTCTACCGCATTTATTTTACTTTTGTGATTCTTCTGCCATACCCAACTTTCACTACCATACATAAGTGTTGGCACCAACACTCCAGCATGCACTGCCAGTCTAGCCCTTTGAGACACCATCTGGCTATTCATAAAAGCATGCAGAGCACCATTTACCATATTCCCTGCATTCACTCTCCTTTCGATATCACTTTCACATGTTCCATCTTTTGTAAATTTAGATCCCAAGTATACAAATTCTTTCACCTCTTCCACTTGTTCCCCATCTATCAAAATATTGCCATTCATCATAGATTCATCTCGTTCAAAAAGCATAACTTTCGTTTTGTTTACATTCACTTTCATTCCTTTCCCTTTCAAAGCTTCATTCATAATATTTAGCATCTCCTGAAGCTCGTTAGCGGATGACGCAAGTATTACTTGATCATCAGCGTAGAGTAAACATTTGATGAGTAATTCATTCATTCTTAACCCATACATACTTTCTTTTAAATCTGTCAAACATTTATCCATGAAAAGGTTGAACAGCCATGGTGACGCAACACATCCCTGTCGAACACCTCTTTCGACAGGAAACCACTCCGTGTACGCTCCGTTTATTCTGACACAGGCACTAGAACCCTCATAGAGAGACTTCAATGCTTGGATCAGACAACCGCTCACCCCATACGTAGATAACGTTGACCACAGCTCATTCCTCACCACTCGATCATAGGCCTTTTCTAAATCTACGAACGCGCAATAAACTTTTTGGTGTTTAGCCAAACATTTTTCAGTTATGCACCGTAAAGAAAAGACCTGATCCGTACATCCCATTCCTCTTCTAAATCCCGCTTGCACGTCCCATATTTTCCCATCAGTTTCATTAATCACCCTTTCAATTAATATCTTTGCATACAATTTGCCGACGACACTAAGAAGGCTGATACCGCGGTAATTTTTGCACTCCTGCTGTGACCCTTTTCCTTTATATAGAGGGACAATTACGGCCTTGCTCCAATCTCTTGGGACTTGACCTTTCTCCCAGCATATATTGAAAAGGCAGTACAGCTGAGCTACCACAATCCCGCGGCCAGCCTTCAGCATCTCGACTGACACTCTGTCATACCCAGCAGCCTTACCTGATTTCATACCTTTTATCGCTTTCATGATGTCATCCATACTAATCTCGCTATCACTTGTCTTACATTCATTGCTATCCGCAGAGGCCATATTTACCTCTGCTTCATTTCTTTCAAACAAACTTTCAAAATGATCCTTCCATCTCTTCAATATCCATTCTTCTCCTTTTATTAAACTTCCATCTAAACTTCTGATTTTACAAAGCTCCGAGGAAGTAGATCTCCCTCGGGCAAATTGTATTGATTTCCAGAAAAACTTTTTGTTTGACTGAAAATCATCAGAAAGTCTCCTATCATACATATCACTGTATTCTTCTTTTTTCTTTCTTACAGCTTCTTTCACGATTACTTTCACCCTTTTGTATTCCATTCTTGCCTTTTTTACGTCATCATTCGTTGCCTTTTGCATTCGTTGGTTCGCTTTTGTAGCCAACCAATCGGACCAAGCTTTCTTCTTTTCACACACAGCTGCTTGAACATTTTTGTCCATCCACAAATTCTTCTCTTTCTTACCTTTCCTCCTTTTAGACACGCCACATACATCAATAGCAGCACCAACCACTCCATCTTTAAATTTATTCCATAAACTTTCAATCTCATTTCCTTCGTCTTCACTCTTGAATCGCCCACTCAAATTTTTCAGATATTCTTCTCTAACATCCTCTTCTTGCAATCTCTCCACTTTTATTCGTTCAAGAATGCTCGAGGTTTCCTTCTTTCTATGGCGCCACCGATTAAAAAGACCACCGATTCGGGCAACGACCAGGTAGTGGTCAGTATCGATGTCGACCCCGCGGTATACTCGAGCATCTAGAACTTTCTTCTTCAGTTTTTCGTCCACAATTACAAAATCAATCATACTTCTAGCATTCCCTTCTTCCCTTGTATACACATGAATCCCCTTGTGCTCAAACATAGTGTTTGCCACAAAAAGACTATGTTCCACACATATTCCAAGCAAACTTCGTCCATTTTCATTCACCCGTTTGTCACCAAACATACCAAGAGTCCTTTCATATCCATCACGTTTCACACCTACCCATCCATTAAAATCTCCTAACATAATTATTCGCTCATTCGGTTCACATTCATTCAACGTATCACTCACACTTTCCCAATACTCATCTATTTCTTTTTGGGCTTTATTGGACTTTCTGGTGCCCAGATCCGTCGGAGCATAAGCACCCAAGACAAAGATCCGAGTAAGTCCAACTTTTAGCCTGATCCAGATGAGTCTAGGACTCACGTATTTCACTTCTTTCACACAATCATCCATTCTTTCGGAAAGTATGATACCAACTCCCTGACAGCCTCTCTTATCACTGCTTACACCAGACCAGTAAGCTGTGTAAGGGCTATGTTTCGTGGTATCACATCCTTTCCTCTTTGTCTCATTCACGCAGAGTACATCTATGCACCTATCATGCATCATCTGGCATACTTCATCAATCTTTTCATTCATTCCTCCTCTTACATTCAAAGTAGCAAAGCGGCTCTCGGTAGCCCGCTTTTCGCCCCCATTAGGAACGTGACGTGATGGATTGCGAATCTCATCGCCGCCATTTTTGGAATGTAATAATATCACCATTGCGTTCCCACGAGTAGCAAGGGAACATAGGTCCATTCTGGCAGAGCCCCGCATGCCAGAATAAGGCTAGCCTATTTCTGGGTTCGCCCGGTCCCAGGGCCACCGCTTGCGACTAGGCAAATGCCCCTAGCCATGAGTCCCTCGGCACGGTACACCTTGGACTGGCAGGAAGTGGGTAGGAAAATGGAATAAAAGGGGGGAACGGGTCAAAAAGATAGGAACTTTGTAAGGAAGAGAAAGGAAAATATAAGGTAGTAGGATATTACTGACTCGGAAGACTGAGAAGATTCAGTAATAGCTCGGGGAGCCGGGATCGCATACCCGTGTACCATACTATGACTATCGGACAAATAGACAAAGATGTGTACCCCCTGACCTGACTAATGTATACTAGACAATTATTGCCTTTATGTATAAACGGTCAACTTTCATTTTAAACAATATAACATTTTTTGATAATTATATCACTATCTACCTAAGACACCGTTCTTTTTAAATCATATAGCTATTAAAACCATGCTTACAAATATATATCATTAGCATAAAAGACACAATTATAAAGAAATGATTTTTGAAATACCATTTTATTAAATTAGGATTATATATTTGACTCTTTATATTATTGATCTCCTCTAACCCTCATGTCACTCGATTTGAAATTAAGCAGTTTAATATTTTATGTATTTCATGTATTTATAACAGTCGCGTTTTTAGGGTTTTTACAGAACTTACAGAAATTCAAAATATCAATTCATATATATAATAAAATTTATATATATGAATTGTAAGTAAGAAATACTGTGATAAGATAATGTTGTGGTATAAAAGAAGATATAGTGACTAAAATTAAGAAAGGTATGCTTAGATGATTTGAGCACGTAGAGAGAATGAACGAAAGGAGACTGACAAAGGGGAAAACCAAGGTCTACGTTCCTGGACCAATTCCAGGACATTTTAATTAAGCGCCAGGTCAAGAGTACTCTAAACCGACGTACTTTTATGAGAGGTTTAAAAAGAATGAAAGAAACGAAGAAGATATGCAAGGATCGTGGTAAATGGAAGGACGTGGTCTCTGCCCACCCCTACAGGAATGTGGGGTGATGCTATGTTGATGCTATGCTATGTATGTATGTAATACAATAAAAAAGATTCACTACTTCCACGTGTACAATGATACACGCACACTTTTTTATATACTGAAGGTCCTGTTACATAGATATCGGTAAGAAATTATAATCAATCTCCCGTTAGTTCTGTTAGTAGCTATGGTAACCATAGCAACTATTAGGATATATATGTCTAATTCGTCAAAGGGTGCGGCGTCCTTTGTACGGGTTGAACACAGAGCGCTTTAATTTAACTTAACAGAATTTGATTCTTACAGTGAATATTTTAATAGTTACGAATTTATTTGGATTCATTTGTTAAATTATATTAACACATCAGCGTTGTTTCAATATCCGTACATGTCACAACTGCTGTACAATAAAATAAATAAAACAGAATATATTTTAAAATCAAACAACCACACACTAAAAAAAAAACTTTCTTAATGATCTGCATTATAATGCAACAGAAAATATGTTACGCACACACACACACACACACACACACACACACACACACACACACACACACACACACACACACACACACACACAATCAATTATATTGTATTTATATCTTATATTATGGATTAGTTTTAAATTAAGTTTCCGTTTTCCATTATATAAGTAGGTTAGGCGTATATTATATTATAAAATTGGGAAGGCACTGACCCCTAAGTCACGGGCTTACCTAGTTTAGGGGTCCAGGGTAATTTAATTATACACCTTTCTTTTTATGCCCGAATAAATAAAGTTATTCTTATTATTATTACATATTATTACTGAGGTAAAGTGAGTAGCCTATTAAAGTCCCACTGCTGGGCGCAGGCCTTCTCACTTATTTGAGATAGGGTCATTAGAGCATAGACTCACCGGGTTGCTCCACTGCAGGTTGGCAGGCTACACATATTCCAGGTTAACTCCCAGGATATACAGATTTCCTCACGAGGTTTCCCTTCACCGAAAATCCAGTTAAGCACGTAAGTTTCTTTTTTCTCAGTATTCAAACCCGTTTCATCTCTCTCTTTTCTGATCATCGCTTTTTGTTTCTAGGGCGCTTTTTTTATTTTATCTGAATTTTTAAATCTACATTTATTCAAGATATGGTTTCCTGGAATTTATTTTTGTAACTGACGAAGCCACAGATCTGTATTTGTGACTATATCTCTTTATATCTAAAATTCGTGAAATGTTTTCTTCGCAAAAAGGTATTACAATTTTGTTTGCCCTTAAAACCCGAAAGAAATATGCTATTTACGCTAGAATTGACTCTCATTTTTCAATTCACACTGATATTTCACACTCTCCCAATATTTATCCGGTTCAAAATACTGTTTTGTTCATCTACATAATTTCAAATGATTTTTTTAAACCTGTAATGGATGACACCTAACACTATATCTATTGAAAACTCACGTAAAATATTTCTTTCAATGTAGTTTTTATTGTTTAAGAAGTTCGTGCTAGATGGCGTAGGAAATGACTTTAATTTTTTTATATTACTCGTATACATTCAAGTGTTAATTATTAATACTATTAAACTAAAAGAAATGTTTACAATTTCCAAGGTAATTAATTACATGATCAAACTTCAGCAGTGAAAAATGTACCTGTGTATTTTTTATTCCGTAAAAGCCGGTTGTCAAAGGGTTATTTCAAAGAGAAGAAAAAAAGAACTGAAGTAAAATATAAGCTAACAGCAATATAGTTTTACTTTGACAAAATGCACTCTTTTTAATATTATATACATACGTTTGTCACATTCTGTTTGAATCGTAACTATACGGTACAAAGTTTCGTTATTGTTTTATTTTGGTGTGAATTAATAATTTCTACTTTAGTATTTAATCCTCGTATTCACGCTTAATACATCTCTTTAATATGTTTGCAATATTAAAGCTTGATTGCGACCTTTTAATCACTTACTATCTTGAATATTAAACGTTCTTACTACTGCATGGAACTGGGCACTTTGATAAGGTATTTGTATTAACACGTTTCACTTTGGGCCATAGTTAACCTAAGGTTGAATACGATATTATGTTTTCATTTATTTTCTATTCATGACTAAAATTCACAACTCTTTAAGAAAAGGGAAGAGCTGTTACCGAAATTTGTTAACTTTCGGATTTAGTGTGACGAGAGAGACGGGTGATCGTTGAACCCAGTGGAAAAAGAGGCGATGCATGCATGCATGTGAGTTTGTGTATGTTTGTATGTCCTAATCAAATACACAGTGTATTCAGTGGAAATATTAGTGAGCGTCTGCATCGCAATGCATGCATTTTTTTAGCACTTGTGGTTACGTATAAGTATGTGGTTGATTGTTTTTTCTTATATATACTTACTAGCTGTTCCTCGCAGTGTTACCCGCGAACTTCTCGATTTCGCAAGAAAATGGTCCTTCGTAAGAGACTACGTTGCAATAAGAATATATTTGCCGTAGTTCAAGTCAACCGGCTGAATGGTTTTGGTGTCTGACGTTAACTATGCGAGGTATTTTTTCTTAAATTAAATTACCTAGTTTATTCATTATAAACTATCTATGAACGAGTGACGGTCCCATTAAAATTGGCCCAGCCATTTCAGAGATAAGCCGGCACAAATAGACAGACAATTACAATATACACTTCCATTTGCAATTCGTAAACATCAATTTATTTGAAATTATAAAGAGACTCCAATTTCTTTACTTGATTGCACTTTGAATATAATACATCGTAATAAACTTAACTTAAAAGAGATTTCTTTCAATGATCCTTGAATTAAAAAAGTTGTAAGGAGTGAAGAAGGAAAGAAGGCAATAACATAGACATATATATAACTACACCCTTATACATATACAATACAAAACTTTTAATTGTACACCCAATACAAAAAAAAACAATACAGTAAAGACAAACATATATTACATACATTTTAGTGTACAATTGGCGACCTGATCGCTGAAATAGCGATCTCTCCCAGACAACTAAAAAAAGCTTAAAAGGACACGTATAAAGAAGCAAAGAAAGGCGTACTAAATCTATTTATGAGAAATAATAATAACATTCATAGTAATTAATAATAATAGTATCACTTAATCAATTTTCTTGGACAGGTAGTACTCTTTTAACGTATTATTGAATCAATTGTGGGACTAAGCATATTTTATATAGATATATCAGAATTCCAAAGGCAAATCAGCTTGAACTGAGAATAATGAATAAATATGAATCTTTTACATACATTTTGAATTATTTTTACTTTATCTATTTGTATTGATAAGTGTGTTGTAGATGACTTTGATTGTACACGAGTATCATGTCCCGCTAACGAACTCGAAGCAAAACTTTCTTGTTCATGCTTGCCCAAAGTGATTAAGTTGAAGAGGTAAAAGTGGTATGGCTAATTCATCAAAGGTTAGGCGGCCCTCCCGGATAGACAGTATAGATAATGATATTCAGTTACCTCTTTGTATATCACATTTATAACGATAGCACGAATTTGTTTAATAATTTTGAGGGTTTTAACTTAATTAGGATCTCGGGAGAACCGACTGAGTTGTTTTGTTATTGAAGTTGTAAATTGTCAACGAAAGGCTTATTTGTAACTAGCATCTCGCTTCCTCTTTGCACGATTAGGTATTGTGCCTATATGATGAGTGTTGTAGGATCACATCAACTTGATGGAATATTGGAATTAATAATTTCTACACTTTTTTTTTGTCCTTGGGAAATTTACACCTGTGGAATCGGGAGTATGCGATTTTGCGTGGGGGAAGACCTCTCAATACCCACTAAAACCCAGTGAAACCTTCGTCAACCGTCGTCGTCGTCGAAAAAGTGGGGGGCCAGAGATTCGTTGAGGCATTCCTCTCTGGCCCCTCGGTTGCAGCTGGCTCACAAATATTCTACAAAGGGAGGAGTTGTATGAACCTCTGCCTCCTGTTTCCTACTCCCCTTCGACGAAGCTGGAGTGTTTCGGCGGCATTCACCCTCTCCCTTTGTCGTGCCTCCTTAAGGGAGATCACAGTCTCGCAGGAAGAGGGAACCGCTCTCGAGGCCTGTTTGCTAATGAGTATTGCACCTATAATACTTGGCAGTGAGAGGTCTATGACGATCAGTGACGTCCCCAGGGGGGATATTCTGCCACCGTGTGGTTGGTTGTGTCTAAGGAGGCAGCACACTCGTGATTGCTGGATATATTTGCCGAAGGAACCATGACTGGCAAGCATCTATACCCACCTGTAGGAGAGCGATTTTTTCTGTTTTTGTTTATATAAGTGATGTGATAACAATGAAAACCCTTGAGATGGGTTTTATTTTATAAGATATGGGCCTATAAATACAAGACGGCCTTATTATCTCAAAGTTTAGCGCAACTTGACGCTACACCAGAATGTTAATTTAATAAACAAAAGATAACATTGTATATTTTAACTATGAGCAATCATAACATTTGGTAGTCTTTCATGCACATTTAAGTATCAAGAGCCACTTTAGCGTCATTCGACCCACGGGGTACACGATGCAAAAACGTCCGTGCGGGGTCGGGACAATTTACTGTTAGCCAAGCGCGGAAAGATTACTGCATTAGAAAAAAAAACACGAACGGACATTCGAAACGGATACGTACCTTTGTTACCAAACCAAGTTGAAAATAAGCGAATTAAACAATATTAATTAAACGATAAAAATAAACAAAAAAGTTAAGTTGTCCATGAACCATCCCGACGATTCACGAAGAAAAATTGTTGTTAACAAATTAATGCTATGTTTTTTTAAACTAATTACTACCTCGTGGGCTATAAATTCTTCGTAATTGATTATTTTATTGTTTTCATTCGATGTATGCACACAAAGTACCATGTATAATGTATTGTCAATAGTTATTGTTCGCAGTTTAGGTGGTATCACCGTCAAAGGACGCCGACAAAGGAGGCCGCGCGGTACGTACGCATTACGGGCCCGCTCTGTGATGCCTCCCTCTCGCAGGGTTGACTATTCGAGATCAATCGCGATTCGCAATATAAATCGAAACTCAATTTGTTGAATCCTTTTGGTTAGCTATAATTTGATAAACTTGTGGCTTAGTGGTTTCAAACTCTCTTTATAGGCAAGATGTTCCGGGTTTCCGGAAACTGTTTGTGTATTTAAATAATATATTTAACGATGCACAGATTGTTAATTGGTCTACAATCGAATCGGACTTGACATTTTTGAGGTTGACAGCTGACATAACACCGAGCGCTGGGGTGGCGGCCATTATTTGTTCGGATTTCATAGAGAGCGCACGCGCCCACTTGGTCTGGTGGAATGTTTTAAATCTAGTCGTACTTTGTTAATTATCTAAAACTAATTGTATCGTGGATGTAGTTTTAGATGTAACATATCTTTATGAACCATTTATGACACCGTGTGGTAAGCTGTATCTAACGAGGCACCACACTCGTAACAGCTGGCCGACGGCTCACAGCCAACAGTTTGATACAGGTATTTACCGAAGCAACCATGACTGGTAAGCACCTGTACCAACCTGTAGGAGAAATAGGGATATTGCTATTGAGTCGCCAAAGGCACAAAGTCTCACTCATAAAACTATTTAGCTTTCTTATCCTTTGTTTACATTCACATATGTCAAGCAAATGCTTTGTTTACGAGTATTTCCCTACATACTTTTTATTTGGTGAAGAATTCTCATAACTTCTTCTACATCTAAATTATTTTGAATTTAGATGTAGAAGAAGTTATGAGAATGGAATACACCTTACAGCGTGTAGAAAAGACTAAACTTAAACATTGCACTATAACACGTTTTTTCAATAATACGCTTGTATACCATAGTTAAATAAATGAAAAGTTATATATACATCACTTATTACTATTTCGGACATAGCGACCACTCCGCCGTCGTTATAACCGAAATTTACTATATATATATAGATGTGAACTAATAATAGGAATTGAACAATATGTTACCTCACCAGTTAACAATGTAAAACCGTTGTTGAATTCATTTCTTTTTTGTTAACCTTTACATGTCAAAGAAAAATGTAGTTCATTAGGCAACTTTGTAAGTGGCAGCCCTGACCCCTCAGCCCTAGCTCAAAGTGAGTGTGTTACTCTTTAACCTGAGCGATTCGCGACCGGCTAAACTTACCACTCCGCTAAATAAAGTTAAAAGGCTCCTCGAGCTTTGTCTCGACTCGCCTTTGATGTTCGCCGGCACCCCCACCCCTTACCCTCGCAAACAGTTCACCGCAAGCTGAAACTATTGCCTTTAATGCCTTTTCCGATTGGATATACGTACAAGTGATTAGTACGATCCGGAGGTACAGTATCTCCCAAGAATGGCGCTCTTTTGTCTTTGGTTAGTACTCAACCAACCGTGTTTAGTGTATATTAAACATTTTAGATCTTGTTAAATTTATATTTTCAATTCTTTAGACATTTGTTTTAAGCGTCAAAAAACGGAAAATAGGTTTTATACCGTTTTAATCAGAAAGAAACACTGCCTTGATTGGTCTTGGTCCCATATATTTAGGTCGAGAAAAAACACAACAGAAGTGCGTCGAACAAGTAGTGTGGTTTTTGCTGTGAGTAAATATTTTACTAAAATAAAAGTAGTCATTCTTACTACTTGAACCATCAGCAATCTCCTAGTGAAAGTCCCGTCAAAATAGGTTCAGCTAATTCAAAGATTAGAGTGAATAAAAGTTACAACCAGACGAATTATTGGCTGCCCATTTGAAATTACAAACATGCACTCCAATTTATTTATTTGTATGGATGTATAACTTGGCTTGTTCAAATTTTCAATAGTTAATAAAGTATTAAAGAAAGTCTAAATATATATTTTTTTAATTTACACAATAATGGTTGGCACTTGTTGTAAATACAGTTTAAAATGGGAATGTTTTCTTAAACATAGAAATATAGTTTCTTAGTATTTTTATGTCATAATTTTTGAGAACTAAATTTAGAAAGAAAAATAAAACGATATATATTTTCCGTAATTCATCCATGTTGACCTTCGGAACAACTAGGATGATTTTAATGGAATTATTAAAAGCGTCGTTGGTACTAGTTGATAGATAGAATAGCCTTGTCCTCTTTAGAGGATAATATCGTTGAAGTCTCAAAGATTTCGGTTAATTTTGACAATGAAACGTCTGTTGTGTTGAGTAATTTTAAAAATTGGCACGACCAAATTAAAAAGTTACGACCAAATGGGCTTACTTTGAGATGTTACTTCTCTTTTGAGCCCTTGGACGTCTTAAGTTCTTATTACTGCACATTGGTTTTTATATGAGATCGTGGCACTAAAACCAATGTCGTATTGAACTATAGCGATTATTTACCAGATTTACAAAGCAAGAGCTTTAAAGGATTGCTTAAATAATAATAAAATAATCTAAGCTACAAATAAATATAAAACAGTGACGATGATACAAAAACAGGATAGCCGACAGGATTGTTGTGGGTTCTTCTTACTTATAACCCAAGATTTTTAGTTGTTCTTTGTGTCGATGATGATATCATAAACTGTAGATTGGAAATAATAACTGACGGTTCAAAATGTCTACTTCAATTTGAAAAATCCATCCATATTGGAGTGTTTTTAAAATATTTTCAAATTTTTGTTCGTCTAGCTTGCACTGTGCGTAATATGGAGAATATAAACTCAAATACAAGTGTATAAAATCGATATTTTTAATCGAGCGCGAGCGGCAATGCTGTCCAAAGTATCAACAGTATTGTCCGAATCCCGCTCGTTAATGCACGGACTTTGCGAAATTTCAATTAATGTAATAACATCGCAATTCCATTATAGCAATCAAAGGAACAGAAAGTTTGTGTAGATCAAAGAGTCGTTTAGTGCGTGCCTTGCTAATGAAGCGTTAGGGCTGTGACTTTTTGATATGCTAAGCGTGTCAATTATCGATAGAATAAATTGTCTACCTAAATATTTGCATACCTAGGTACCCTTGGCGTAGTATGAAGAGAAGAATGCATTTTGACTATATATAAGATTTTAGGACTAGGTCAAGATTTTAGGTACGGAAAACGAAGGCAGACGACAGTACTAATTATGATGATGAGGCGGAAAAAAAACTTTTTATTAGCATTATTTACGCTCCATCGTTAGTACAGCTAAATGATACGATATATTACTTTACCAAAAAAAATCACAAAATTAAAAACAACTGCCTTCTAGTCCGGGTCAACGAACTCCAGCTGCTTGCGCGGCCGCCGCTAGCAGCGGGCTTCTAGAAATATGCTTTTTTTATATTAGGATTGATTTATTTTCCGTTCTCATCGTTTTCGGGAGCGGTCTTTTTTATTATTGCTAACAGATTAGCGCTTGACTATGATCTCATCTGATGGTAAGTGATGATACAGTTTAAGGTGGAAGCGCGCTAATCTAGGTAAGGGGCGATATACCCCTTACGGTTTCTACACAGCATCGTACCGGAACACAAATTTATTTATTTGGCGGTACGTGTTTGCTGGTAGGGTTTTAACGAAACCTCCCACCTATCCAAACTCAGACATACTAGAAAATGCAATGTCTTAAATTTTAAATTCGATCGAACCTGGATCCTCTGCAAGCAAAGCGAGTACTCGTACCACTGCGCCAGCGAGGCCGTCAAGGTCCCCTAACACCTTGTATATGATATTGCTACGTGCGTCGATTATCCACAGAATTAATTGTCTAAGTATTCGACACCTGTATCTATTTTTCAAAAGTCATCTCATTGGCGTAGTAAGGTTTCAAGGCACGATTATTACTATCTTATCAAGTAAGTGTTTCTAAAAGACGTAAATTTAAAAGGAAGAAGATATTAAAGAGAAGAAGGAGGATTGCTTAGATAATAAAAGAGCTTAAGAGTGAACGAATCGGTCTAACTTAAATTAAAACTATATCGAAACGACGATGTTAAAAAGGCGACTGAGCTGCTTGTGGGTTTCTCTTCGGAACACACAAAGGAACCCTATTTTAATTTTTATGTCATTCTGTAATGTCATCATCACATTGATTTACAAAATGTGGCAAAAACATATTTGACGATTCAAAATTTCTTCAAGAGTCATTGTATTTGGTTTCATTTTTTGATGCCCTCGTAGGTTATGTGCTGCGTGAACCATTTCGGAAAACAGAGGTATAGCTTTCGGTTCTAGGTAGAGTCTTAAGGTATTTATATTGTCTAGGTCTGGTGTGGTAGAAAGTTTCGAACGAAGCTAGTTACCATTCTACCAATAAAGAATTATATACATACATACATTCGGGTACAAAATCACTTTTATTATGACAGATTATGACATCTTATTAGGCTTGTTGCGTTCTCTTAACATATCTCCATCGGCTATCGACTGGTTTCAAAGTTACCTTAGAGGACGCCGGCAAAGGGTTCGTATTGACGACGATTTTTCGTCGTGGTGTAATGTCCGCGCTGGTGTTCCTCAAGGAGGCGTGTTGTCACCTTTACTATTTGCTATCTTCATTAACAGTATAACTCACAAGATATCTTCTCTCTATCACATGTATGCAGACGATGTCCAAATTTACAAGCAATCCACTTTAGATAACCTGCCGTCGGCGGTGTCTGCTGTCAATAATGACCTAGCTTTAATTTACAATTGGTCTAAGTCATTTGGACTAACACTTAATCCTGTCAAAACTCAGGCTATCATTATTGGCAGCAGATATCATGTTTCACGAGTTGACTGGTCCATAATGCCTCCGGTTACATTAAATGATGTCGTTATACAATACCAGGAAACAGTTAAAAATCTCGGGATTTAAAATGACTCGGCGTTATCTTGGACACGGCATATAAATGAACTAAGCAAAAAATCGTTTACAGCATTGAGCTCCGTCCGCCGCTTGCGATGGTTTCTTCCAATCCCCACGAAAGTTATGCTTGCACAATCTCTTCTTCTTTCTATCCTTGATTATGCAGATGTAAGCTGTCCTAATTTGACAAAGGATCGACTAAAAAAACTTGAGCGGATTCAAAATCTATCTATTCGGTTCATATTTGGTTTGCGCAAATATGACTACGTATCACATTTTCGTAAAAAGCTCAAGTGGTTACCCATACGTATTCGCCGGAATCTACATATACTTTCTGTTCTGTACTGTGGACTATTTAATCCTAGTGCGCCTTTTTACTTAAAAGACAATTTTGAATTTCATTCCCCTTATTGCAGACTCATCAGACCATCCCAAAATCTAAAATTAAATTTAATTGCTCACACTACACAATTCTATGGTCTCTCGTTTATCGTTCGTGCAATTCAATTGTGGAATAACTTGCCTCTCTCTATAAGAGAAGCAAAATCCTTGCCAATTTTTAAGAGACAGGTAAAGGCATATTACCTATCCCTATCGGAATAAGATGACAAGTATACTTTAGTATATTTTATATATATATATATATATAATATAATATAAATTCTTGTACATGTATATGTATAGTTATTTATACGTGTATATATTTATGTTTATTATACAAACTATTACTGTTATAACTGTCACCACCATCAACCCCTTTTTATTTTTCTGAAACTCCTATAACCCAAAGGTTGCCTGGAAGAAATCGCTATATAGCGATAAGGCCGCCTTACTGTACTATTTGTTTTGTATTTTTTGTGTTATCTCTATGTATTTTTCTCGTGGTGAACAATAAAAGTGTTCTCTCTCTCTCTCACTTTTACAGGATTACCATCTTATGTGTGTATCGTCACTTCCCATCAAATCAGCTCACTGAAAATCGCTATTCTATAAAATATATTGCATAGATCGTAGGTAAATTGTATAACATTTTTATTACAAAGTTAAAGAGAATTTTTAAACCTTAATGAGTTTTGTATTTAGTTTGTCATTGCTAAATATCAAAAAAAATTTAGAAAGTAGATACAGTATTTGTGCTATAAATATAAGCCATCATAATAAGTTAGCGCTTGATGGTGATCACACCTGATAGTATGTGATGATACTGTATAAGATTAAAGTGCGTTAATGTGGTCATAGGCAATTTTTATCTACTGTCTTCTATACAGCATCGTACCGATTGGGCGGTACGTCTTTGCTGGTAGGGTGGTAACGAAGCCTCCAGTTCAGACTTAGACAAATTGGAAAATATAATTTCCTATATCTTAAATCCTAAACTTTGGTCGTAAACTAGACGGCTACGCTCTCATTTATGTTGAGTTTACTTTTACTAATTACTTAGGTTGTGTGTTTTAAAAGCTTCTGGCTTTTATATATCTTAAATTGACGTGTACACGATGTAAAACTTATACGTTTGTTTTTGTCTGTGTTAAATTTATTCTGTTGTTTTCGGTGGAGTTGCCGATGTTGAAATTACATAAGGGAAGAGTAACACTAGTTCGTGACTACGGAGAGGTTGACACATTCTGAAGCCAAAATAATAATTTTCTAAGGATCATTAAAATATTTTTTTTTTCTGAAATTTAACCATAGACAATGTTACTTG
Source organism: Elymnias hypermnestra (assembly GCA_015832385.1). NCBI lineage: Eukaryota > Metazoa > Arthropoda > Insecta > Lepidoptera > Nymphalidae > Elymnias > Elymnias hypermnestra. The sequence goes on from JACTOM010000094.1 coordinate 1,217,856, forward strand.
ATTTCCAGCGTCGATTAGTTTAAATATTTCAGTATGCAAAAGATCGTAAATATCAATCTCATCTTGACTCAATACATACATAGCATCACCTCAATAACATTAATTTTTTTTTTAAATAGCGGGAAAAAACCTTTGCGTGGTTCTTAATTCACTTTTAAATATGATAGACCTAAATAATTATTTTCGTAATATTTTAATAATAGCTTTCTTTTCAGTACGCCCCTTACTTTAGTGTCATAAATATACATGAAAATATAGTTCGTTAATATTTCTTTTTGTTGCAGATAAATTAATTTGACAAACTGGCACAACCAAAGAAGAATGCAGCGGCAATAAGCTGCTAAACAGGCAAGTTGAATAGATTAATGATTTAGAAAATATACATATATGTTACTTTGTTTTTTCAAGAAATATTATTTTTATTTTCATCCTTAAGTAAAATTTCCCGCCATAACTTGAAAAGTCACGATAGCCGCTGTCATCTATCGGCAATTTTTGACGTATACAAATAGCGGGAGTCTACTATCTTGAAATAATGCAGAACATTCCGCATAGTGTTTTCTAACGTTAACACTAGATGGCGTTGGCATGCGACGTTTGTGGTGTCAAGTGTCAAACCGTACATAAATGTCAAGTGTCAAATGCCTGTAACTCTTGTGTACAAAACCAGACTGAGCCAAGCTAATCTATTATTTATTTACGTTAACTTTCCTATTTAACGCGTTCTCTATTCTTATTTAGAACAGAAGTCCATGTTTCAGTAGAAAGTGAGTGTATCAGTTTTCAGATAGTGTTTCACTCAATATGTTTCCAAACTATAGTCCTTCCGGGTTACTTTTAAAACAGAATTTTGAGTTTATAACTAAAAAATCGGGACCACTATTCGGTAATGAGGGGTTGAAAATTTACTTATGACTGATAATTAGGTCCTATTTTTACGCCCGTTTTCACGGAGTACGAACACTTTATAGTTTTTGTATTTGTTTACAATTAGTTTCTAAGTTTTATGCTCGTCATCCTCAATTAAATTGTGTCTGGTTTGTGGCGGACGCGTTTATTAGCTTGGTTCTTGTATGCATTTTATGAAATTTAACTATAGCTATCACAATAGGTAAGTTTGTTTAAATCTATAGAGAAGAACATATGATAAATCTTAAATCAATTGAAATGATTCTAAATATATAGGCAGCTGCACTGAAATTCTCATCTATTTAATAAATGAGTCATTTTACACATTACACTTTTAGTTTACTGTTATATTCAACAAGGAAAATTTCATTGCTTCACATATTTTTCAAGAAATAAAAATCCTGTAATAACATATCAAAAGCTCAGGTTTAATTCCTCTCGTCAGTTATTGATTTTTTACTTATGAACCCTATCATAACCATATTCATAACGTTTTATGCGAGGGAACAAGAAATGTTCGATCGGTCTTTTGTGCTTAAGCATTTGACTTCCACTCGGGCCACTGCCATTGCATTGCGCAGTTGTGCTTTTCTGATATTCATTTTTCTGAAGCAAAAACTATTTAAAAGACTATAATATTGTTGGTATAAGTGGTGTGGTAACTTCTCTCCCTATTGTTTGTGCTTGTACAATGAATATGGTAAGGCCTTTCAATTTTTTTTGCCATATTGATCATATTTCATGTTTATTGTGGCATGAAGTTATGATTTAATTTGTTATGACAGGATCTCATTGTAAACTATCCCTTTTTTTGGAATGGTTTGATTGAATAGAAATAATTTTTTAATATGCTTGTACCATCGATGATTTTTGCTAAAGTTCATTGATTACTAAGTTCTATGTGATTTGTGAATAAGAAGGTTTATTAAACCAGCAAGTGCATCTCTATTCAAATGTATTTTAATATAAAAAAATTGTAAACGTTTTATATGTAAAAGTGTTTTCATCCGAAGCCGATCGATGATGTAGACTCTTGATTTGTAGCAGCTGCTTCATCTCATTTGCCATCTCTTTCTGACTTATACAGTTTTTATGACAATGGGGTATTCATGTTGCTTGGCTTATTGATTTTTAATGTGTACGCAGACTTTTTACAAAAACCATAATTCATAACGAAGAACCATTATTCAACTATAAGCTGATATTCAAAAGAAAGCCATTCTTTTCATGGTTTTTTCAATGTAATATCATCAACTTTTGATATAATAAAGATATTTGGGTTAATAATAATTATCCATCTTCATGTTTATAAAATTAATCAAGTTTTTATAAACTAGAGCTTTTTATTGGAAGAAATGTGTCCTAATTTTATTGAAATTTAGTGTCACTCAATTTTTAAACAGTGATTGGCACTTAGGAACTTTTATTGTAGTGGAAATGTATGAAATGGTAATTTTTATTTATATTTTATTTGCTTAATAATAATTGGCTATGTTGTTCCAATATTCAAAATGTTAGTATTTTATGCAAGACAAATAAATTTAGATACATTTAAAGATAACTTTACAATAATTTGTTACTTATTATTAATCCTGATTAAAGATGTTTTCTTTATTTATTTATAATGTTTATCGCACAAGTGCATAAGGTGGGCTTAGAATTAATAAGGATTTATAGACTGTTTATACCTATCTGTGTTATAAACAGTCGTTGGTACAGGTGCAGTGAGTTGCATATTGAACAATTAGTTACAAAAATATGATAAAATGCAACTATCTAATTCTAGAAAATTTTGTGGTGTAAAAGAAGATTTAGTGACTAAAATTGAGAAAGGTATGCATAAGATAGCTTGGGCATGTAGAGAGAATGAATAAAATGACTGGTAAAAAGGATTTATGAGTCAAAAGTGAATGGGAAAGTTGAAAGAGGAAGACCAAGGCGTTCCTGGGCCAAATCTAGGACATTTTAAATAAAGGTCAGATCAGGAGTACTCTAAACAGATGAACTTGTATGGAAGGTTTATGCAAGTGGAAGGATATCGTCTCTGCTTATCCCTATGGAAATGAGGCGTGATGCTATTTATGTAATATTTTTAGATAGTAAATCAAAGTTTTAATTCGCAGGTAGTGTCTCGCCATGCAGCGCGCGGGTGGGAGCAGGGCCTGTGCGCCATGAGCCACACTCCTATTGGCGGCCACCCGCAAGGTACAATTTCAGTCATATTTACTACTTTCTATGAATAATCACACCGTAGACCGGTAGAATCCGCAATAATTTGTACAATCTCGTGTGAAAATATCATATTAGAATCCGCAAAGATGACGCTGTGGTATCACCACAAAATGTAATCACATCAATGGTGTGTTTAATTTTTAAACAGCTCTCGTGTGCAATTAATTTATTTGAATTGTGTCACTATTTTGCCAAAGCATGGATATGATCACTTTTCAATACATCTACGTTACCGTTACTTTCGAATTTCGTATAAATTTTATTGTGTGTATTTTTGTAAATTTAACAAAATAATATAACCAGTTTATTGTTAAAATAAAAATTGAATTTATTGGAAAAGTTCAAGTTTTTAAGTGTTCAAACTCATTCCTGCGAGGTAAGAACCTATAACACGTTATCTGAAGGCTAAATCCACGTACATATTTAGATTTATTATCTAAAGAAATTTCAAAACGTATTGGAACTTATTTTTCGTCGTATTATTTTTAACAATTTAAATTCGATAAGGTTATATTGTGAAATAACTCTTGCTAGTTAGACTTTTCAAGGGCATATTTTAAAGCCTTGTGTTGGACTTCACTGGAAAAAAAATCGTATTCTTCTATAATTACATTTCAAGCAATACCCGATGATAGGCTATGAATTCTACTGTTATTATTATTGTTATATAATATTAAGTGGCGAGAAGATTATCTATCTGTAAAATATGGCGAAATTGTTTTTAAAGTATTGAGTTTTGACTATTTAAAATGTACTGAATCCGTGATAAGTAAAACATCAGCAACCGTTGAACACCAAGCCAGTATTCAGCACGTAATGCCTCTAATTATCTAGGAGATGTTCTATATAAATAGAAAACAAGGCGAAATCAATGCAGTTACTCATCTATATATTTACATCATAATGCGTCAGTATAATGTAACGAAGGTTAAATATCTACACTAGTAGCTCATAAAATTGAAAAACGTTTACTGTTGCTTTTAATTACATTTTCCAGTGTAATGGGTAAACGGTGCAAAGTTTAACTAATTATTAAAATATACTTTATCTATACATAATTATGTTATCTCAATCGAAACCAACTTTAGTTTTTTATTCTTAAGAATTAGAAGGAACTTTCAGAACAGTAGGTTAAGAAGAATGTTGGCAACTAACAATAAATATAAAAAAATAGATTAAATTTAATTCCTACACAATCTAGCACGAACTTTTTAAACTCATTACATAGAGCCTTTAAATTTTTTACGTCCGATTACGACATGTCTTTGAAATTGTGCACAAAATAAATTTAATTAGTCAATTAATATTTGAAAAAGATACTACTACTAACGTCAATCGTCATCTAATAAAAAAGTATTAACGGTTGAAGATTTTTTAAAAAAAGGTAGAATGTAGAGTAAGAACAAAAAAAAATTAAAAGTCACCTTTGCTAAATGCTAAACGAGCTGTTACAACTAACAGCCATATTAAGTTGCTGTTCGTGCCTCGAAGAGCACGTTAAGCTGTCGGTCCTGCGCCTGATCTCTTACCGATCGTGTCGGATTACAGTCACATTCCACTATGAGAGTGAAAGAATAGAGCGTTCACTTTTGAACTATGCCTGTCAACCCGCAGTGGAGCAGCGTGGTCTAAAAATCCTCTCTCCTATGAGCAAGGAGGGCTATACCCAGCAGTGGGACGATAATAGGCTGCTACTTAATCTATACCAAGCCTTTACACTTAACACGTTTAGCAACGACATGTGGCTTAACATTACTTGTCGACTATTAAACCGGTTTAAAATTTAGGATGGTAATATCCACCAGGTTGGGAGCACAAGCTTGCAGACAGGTCGTCGCTACCGCCGGCGTCAGGGGAGGAGAAGAGTAAATCTCAGTCCAGACATGTGTTCACACAGCCACTCTCCAAGTAAATTTGTATTTAAGAAAATATACACCTTAAAGTATAATTTAAGAAAATACACACCATATTTCTATAAGGGCGGAAAATAATTAAAATTTTTCGCCTCATTACTTCAATCACGAAAATTGATTTTGTAGTCACTTTAAAAAAATCATTGCGTCAAATCCAAAAAAGGCTAAAAGTACCAGGTACCAGGTTTTCGGACGAAACCCTAAGAGGCAGTTTTATTTATGAATTTGAAAAATATGTTTTATCGCATTTCACGTTATTGAAGTAAAGAGGCAATTTGCACAAGTAAGAATAACAAACATGTATGGCGGAAGTTGAAATTAATAAGGATCAGAAATCATTTGCCATTAGTCATCCATCTTTATGAAACATTAAATTATTATTTATTAGTAGTGTTTTCTTTATTGCAAAATAACGAGTAATTGAGTTATTAGTTAATGATTTTTGGAAAGCCTTTCTAACGGAATATTGCAATGACTCACTTCGCTAGCAAAGGTTCTAGGTTCAATTTCAGGCCGGTCAGATTTAGGAAATTTTGTCTAGAGTCTAGGCTAGTTACAGGCTAATGGCCGTGGCTAGTTACCAACAAGTTAGATCGTCTCTTACCAGGTTAGCGTGCTTCCATTTGCGATTGTATCATCACTTAACATCGCGTAAGATTACTGTTAAGCGATATATTGTTGGCAATAAAACAAAATGATTTTACCAGAGCGGGTATGGCGTCGTGGCGCGAGGAGACGGAAGGATCTTCGGGCAGCTCCGCGCGCTCGCCCGCCTCGCCTCCATATATCCGATGGGCGAGAACCTTACACCATTTGCTCGAAGTAGGTACCATTTCCTATCATCTTTGTATATACAATTCTTATGTACGTCAGTGTACAATGGACAAATTATGTTGAAATTTTTTGTGTCTCTTCAAATTCTCCGTTAGGATGAACATGATCGCTCGTAAGTTTGCTCGTTGTTCCACCCCAGTTAAGGCGACACTCTTCAGAGCTTATCGTACCTCTTTTTATACGAGCAGCCTGTGGTTCGACAACACGCAAAAATAATATAGTGCCCTGCACGTTCAGTATAATAATGCTTTTTAGGGTGCTGATGGAACTGTCTAGAAGCTGCAGTATGTCGGGTATGTTCGCCGATGTGCATATAGATTGTTTTTACACAATCATGCGCAAACGGTGTGTATCCCTGGTGCGCAGGGTTAGGGGCAGTTCCAGTAGAATCCTGGAGGCCTTGGCAGACAGGCTTGATTGCCAGTATCTGAACCATTGCCTTATGGTGCAGATGCTGTCAAATCGGGACTGTCTTAGTTATATATATATATATATATATATATGTGTATATTCGATTTTCGAATCTATTTAAAATATACATATAGGTGTAGATTGTTAATTCGATCTGTAAAATGACAAACTTCTATATATATCAAACAAATAGGAACCTTCCCAGGTGACGCTGACGGGAACAGCTGTTAATCATATTTTTTTTTGGACCGATGCAATTACATGGTACAAAATTTAATTGTTGATCTGTGAAGGTTAATACTATTTTTGTATGTATCGCGACAGGTAATTGTTTACAAGAGATTTGATACTTAACCAGGATGCGGAAGGTGTACGGCTGTTCCGCAAATTTGTCGGCGGAGCAGGTGGTCTTCACGTGGATCGCCTCAATTTCTACTTCGCCGTGCAAGGATTGCGCCAGGAGACCGAGCCCGCCAAGATACGGCAGGTCGTCTCCGCGATATACAAGTTAGTACAAAGACCACACTCACAAAACACACGCCCAAACACGCATGCGTACAAATGCACAACCACGCACGCAGTCACAATCACGCAGTCGACACAGAAATATACACAGTGTACATAATCTAATACAAAAAGTTTAAAATAAATTCCAACCATATTCAATTTTAAATCGTCCATATATTTCTTTTCCATATATTGTGTTATATTCAATGTGCGATTGATAATGATATCAAAGAACGACTATATTTTTTAATTATTATTAATTTGGGGGGTGGGGGTGGATTACAAAGATACGGGGAAGAAATCGGATTATTTAGGATTGTTTTCTCTAAAACTCACCGCATAAAGGATATCCTCAATAAAATATCTCTAACGGTAAAGTTGCTTTACAGAAATTGTACACCTCTTCTCTCATTCCTCTATACCATGATGCATGGATTTCTTACTAAAAAGTTTTTATAAGTTTTTAAAGAAACTTATGTGAGTACTCGGGGAAAGGAAACATAGTGAGAAAATCTGCATATCTAAGGTGAATATCTAAGATTTATTCATCCATCGTGGTGGTTGATCAAAACTTCAACCTTGCTCTTCAATAAAGAAGAAGGCATTAAGATGTTAATACGCTATCGTTTGTAAAAGTTTTAAATAGACTTTATAATGATATAAGAATTATTTTTAGTTTACTTAAACGTTACTAATTTTAAACAGGTTTTTGCGCAAGTCTCAGCTAGCGATGCCCGAGGATCTGAAGCAGCGTGTAAAGCAGGGGCTCAAAGATGGCGCTAACATCGAGAAGACCATCTTCGACAACATGGAGCAAGAGGTTTGCTCATTTAAAGCAGATATTTTTTAAAATACTAATGTATAATTGAAATCGCATTGTCCGTTTATAATGTGAAATAGGATACTAAATTTAAAAATAAACATTGTTTTTGTGTATCTTTGTCTGTTTATTTTTTTTTCTAGCGTCTCTTTAAGTGTTATTATAAGAAATAATAGCCTTTTCTTTATTCCCAAATCTAGATGTATAAGTAATATCCGTTCGAAACATAGTTTAGGAGGTAATACAATTTTATTGAATTTCATACACGTTAACATTTGTATTAACTTAAAAACATTAGTTGATTATATAAAAATCATTACTAAAATTAGCATAATTAAAAAAGAAATCTTGATCAAAAGAACGACGATTTTTTTAAACCTTTTTGTAAAGCGATACTTTGCCGTCCAAAGTTCATTTTTTATGAATTGTGTCACTACTGCTTTAAAACCAGCGACTGTCCCTATCAAGGATTTCGGATCTACAAAAACTTTTCAGTAGAGTGGTTTAAGGTTAGTTTCATTGGTTATTTTAAAAAGTCTAATGTCTAAATCACGTGGAACCTTATCTTATAGTCATCGGTTTAACCGATGGACGTCCACTGCTGGAAAAAGGTCTCACCTAAAAACTCCCACAGGGGCCGGTTTTGCGCCATCCTGTGGACTGCCATTCCAGTACCTTCAGGCCCCAACGTCTATCGGTCTTAGGATTATGTGTCCTGCCCATTGCCACTCCGGTTTCGCGATTCGTAGGACTATGACAGTGTTTTTGGTTTTGCTACGGATTTGTGATTAGATCACGTCATAAAAACTCCGAGCATAGAGACCTCTCTGTCCCCGCTGAGATACTCCGAGCTTCCTCATGAGGCCCATAGGTTCCTAGTGATGACCTACAGTCCTGAGATCTGTAGATCATCACTGGCAACTCGCACTGTTTGAAGATCTTGGTCTTCAGGCACTGAGAGATATTGGACGAAAAGACCTGCCGAACATATGGGCAACATTGTAGCCATCAGATTTTAAAGTCTTTATCAACGAAACCAACTTTGAACCGCTTTCGTGTACAGCTGCTTTTTTTTGTAGATACGGCTTTATTAGTGACCAACGATGTATTTGTTTGTAGGTGACGCGTGCTATCACGGAGTCGACGTACCAGTCGTTCCTGCGCTCCGACGCCTACGTGTCGTACGTGAGCGCAGCGACGCAGCCGCTGTCTTCACCTGACGCATCGCCGCCGCACTCGAGAGAGGTTTGTACCTTCGGAAAATATTGACGCTGTACTTTAAAAGCTATATTTTTAGTGAACAAATTTAATTGTATAATCAAGGTTTTTGGATATAATATAACCTGATAAATATTTCTATACAGAAAGAAAGTTACATAAAGACTTATATTCTGCATAGAACATATGAGAAATACAATTTAAAAATTAAATGACTAACCCAAAAATGAAAAGAAACCTATAAAATGAAATACAAAAAAAATAACACAAACTTAAAAATTAGGCACTACGCAGAAAGGTCTGCATAAAAGCCACAGCATTGCATTATTTTTCATGGCCGCACATCATCCTGCTGCTGGCTATTATGACTAGTCTGCTGAAGTCTTCCTCCATTCCTGACCTAGACAAACTATTAATTCAAACGGTAGAAAATTCGGACACAAACATATTTGAAATTTCTTGAAGTTTTGTTCGTTTCAAATATAATGTACGTCACCAGTTGGAAATGTTTTGTTTTATTGTTGACACATTACGTGATCTCGCCTGACGATAAATACTAATACAGTCTAATACAGTAGCGCAATAACCTGGGAAGTGTTAATATATCTTCTAATGGCTTCTATTTCTCAACGTTGTAATGTATATAAGCATTAATGTTTTTTGACCGGCAAATATTCCGATCTTTTGAGAGGTTTCTCGGCGCATACGGTCACGAATTATATACAACTGATAATGACATTTTAATAATGACATTTGCCAAAAAACACATTGAAAATACATGGTGTACAAATGTTCAGCCAATGATTGGCATGCAAATATGTTATATAAAAGTCAAGTCACATCATACTAACATAAATATTATTAAATAATATTCAAAATTAAAAGAAAGTCAAAGTAGAATTATAAGGAAGTTTGCAGTAATATACATTCGGGTCACTTCAAATTATGTAATACATAGCCAAGTAATTATATTTCGGCCAGTCGTGACCGCCGGTCTATGTGATATATAAATCAAACTAAATTTGACGATTCAAAAGTTCGGTGACGGCTTATTTGAATGAAGATTATTTGATTTATATTGTAGATGTGCGGCGGCGGGCTTGCCACGCTGCACGAGGGTCAGGAGCTGTGTGCGGGTTCAGCGGGCGCGCGGCTCACGCACGACGCGCTCATGGCCACACAGAGCCGCCGCCTGCACTCCGACGTAGCACCGTGAGTCACAACACATTACTACTACAATTAGATTAACACAAATTATTATTTTGTTTCATTTATTATAAACCACCAACAGACGTAACACTAAACCGAACACAATCAAATATGATAGAAACAGCAGTTACTTTGCACATCAATTTAGTGGCAAACTACGCATGCGTTATTTATAGATGCAAGTGCAAATATTACTTAAACTAAACTAAATGCATTCACTTACGGACTCTCGCCGTTTGGTCCCAAACCTCAAACTGAGCGGTTAGATTACCACAAATGGGGTAAAATGAAATTTAGTATATGTTAGGCTATATATAAAATCTAACAATGCAAAAAAATATTAAATCAATTATAAAATAACAAGAAATTATCATTTACTTACATCTGCGGGGGCGATTTTTTTCCTCAACTGTATATTACATACATAACTGCCTCATTGGTCTAGTGGTTAGCATGTTCGATTACAGACATGAGGTCCTGGGTTCGAGTCCCGGGTCGGGCCAATTCAAAAATCAATATTGAGTTTTCTATTTAAGATTTTCTCAATATTTGCCCGAAGTTGGGAAGTTGGCGGTGTGATCCACCGCCGTGCATCGGAGAGCACGTTAAGCCATTGGTCGTGCACCTGATCTCTCTCCGGTCGTGTCGGATTCCCGTCACATCGGACTATGAGAGTGAAGAAATAGGAATAGCACTTGTGTACTATGCCTGCCAATCCGCAGTGGAGCAGCGTGGTGGGTCTATGCTCTGGCCTGTGCCCAGTATTGGGACGTTAATGGGCTGCTACTGCCTTATATTACATATATTACTATTGTTACCTTTATATATTACATTGATAAGTTAAAAAAATTATCCAACCCATCATAGAGTAGCATAAAAGACCAAAACTTTCTTAAGAAATACCAATATCTGTATGTTCCGTACTTACGTTTTGAGATATATTATATATAGATAGACCTATTTAATTGATTGTGACAGTAAATGGCACAAAATGTCATTAGAGTAAAAGTTCTTTTTTTTTCAGAAATTACGCTATTCCTTAGGCTTTATAGAGCCTACGTCAAAATTAACTAAAAATGGCCCTTCACTTATTATAATTTTATTTTAATTGTCAAATAGTTTTTTACTACTGATCGTTAAATCAAAATTGAAACAATTTTTTACTAGTGACAATTTTGTAATAGCTGTACTGTGTTGTTTTTTGAGTGTACGATATTGTACGCCATATTAGCCGAAATGCCGGATCTACAAACCACTTCTCATATCAGTGAAATGAATTGATAGATTTGTATGCTAAACTGTATGATTATTTTCTCTATGAACAATTGGGAAGAGGTACGACATTTTTATGTCGAATAATTTTATAATTGCGATTGATAAGACATAGCTTTAAGTTATAACAGTTTTAGAAAGCTTTTATTACTCAATCATCATTACCAATCATTGTGTGATATAATTTTTTACAATTAGAAATTTTATTTAAGTGTGACCCCGCAATGCATGCGAGAATAAACTCCCTAGAATTACGCTTGATTTAATTTAGTTTTTACAATTTTATTTTTAAGCCGCTTTACTGATCTTTTCCGTTATGTTGTTTTGCCCTCATGTTTGTGTCCCGCTGCATGTTCGCTGCCCGACGACTTTACACGCCGCATTACCACCTGGCCGTTCTGCCTTTTCCTTTTAAAACAAACGCAAATGTTTGAACCAACCTTTGCCCCAACACCGTTTCCGTCGCGTTTCCCACCGGGTGGTAAGCAGGCACCGCAAGCGGTCGGTGTACAGTGCGCACGTGTCGTACGCGGGTTACACGCCCGCCTCGCGCCAGGACTCCGAGCGCGCGAGCCTCAGCAGCGGACGCACTGACAGTGACGCCGTCTCCCTTTCAGGCAGCAGTGTGTGAGTATGCATATGATACAGCGTTCACGGGTTCTTCGATTCTTCGTCAAAGGCGTGACATTCAGTGCAAACCTTCCCTTACAAACTACCCTTTAAAAAATTGTTCAAACTAAAAACAATTCATGTCAAACGTTTAAAATTTTGTAAATAGTTTTTAGTACAGAGGTGGGAAAATATTTTGATAGTCGGGCCACATTGCAGACGAAAATTTGAACTCGGGCCAAACAGTTTTTTTTTAATTTTTAATTATAGTTTTTGCTAAGGATATCAATTAATAAATAGATCAATAAATAAATTATTAACTAAATTAACTTGATCGTAAAAAAATTAGATATTGAGAAGATTAAAGATTAAATTTTAATTAAATTGAGAAATCCTTCAAAGTAGTTGGTTCTATGATTAAAATAAACACAAAATTCCTTCAAAAATACTTCTAGAAAAACTAATATTTGTGTTTTTAACGATAATATATATAAAGATATTAAAATACAAGTTGTCGTCATTTATATCTTTATTTAATGATGCTTCCGCCGCCTGCTTCGCTTAAATCATTCTAGGGCGGTTCAAACCATGGCCCGCGACACGCAGAATTTTTGTTATTTTCTTTGTTTAAATACATAATTGAGAAAATTGTATTTCTCGCGACGAAATTCAAATGTTTTTTATGCATATATTCGATCACGATGCTACTAATTAATACCTGTGTTTTATTTTTATAAATATTTTGCGGCTCCCCAATGTATTTAGTCATTTTGATTGTCCCTGGGTCTCGTCTAGCTTGGATAGCCCTGTTTTAAACTATTCAAATATCTTTTGCATAGTTTAAAACAGCTTGATTTGAATACAGCACATTCAGAGTCATTAAAAAAAAAGATTTATATGTATGGTGCATACATATTATAGGTACGGGAAAGCCGAAAAATTCAATGATTTATAATGTGATGACTTAACAAACATATTTTATAGGCTAAACCTTAGGATATAGATCATATTAAAGTGCTACGGGAATGTATGTCTTAATAAGACAGCTTAAGATACACTATATAATTTAAAGTAAGAACCGAAGATGGTTGAAGATATAAATGATTTTTTCATGAAATGTTAGGCCATTTCCGCCTCTATTTAATACCAGCGCTGAAGAAAGGGCTCAATGTATTTCAAGTAAGTACAAGAAGTTTGAACTCCCCAGCTCGACAACACATCATAGTCTTTCGGCTGTACCCATTGCTTGTTTAGATCTACTAATTTTTACACCCTTTTAATTTGCACTTCATTAATTTGCGATTATTTTATTTATGCCATTAGAAAATTTTTATTTACAGCCATTCAGTTTTCGTAGTCAATGCAAATGTGTTTTACGTAAATCTAGTATTAGTTTATTTTTTTTTTGTCGAATGGTTTTATGTGTTTATAAATATAATATAAGGCCAATGTTTACATGGGCTAAATTGCAACATAAACCGAGTGTTGCTTTTTTTTTCAAAGTTCAACAGATTCTACTTTAAAAAAGGTGTTATTTATGAAAGATTACAGCTTTGGTTTACATTAAAGTTTTTGAGCAATCTGCGCACACTGGTAAAATCCAAGGCAAATTTTTATAGGAATTGCCTAAATTTCAGATTTATGGCAACCATAGATGCCAGTGTATGATTGAAACCCAGGGTAGTAACTTAGTTATTCTACTGTACTAACTAGGGGTGTGCAAATATCGTTCGAATCGAATCGACTCGAATATCAATATTTGATTCGAAATTCTAATTTTCTAATTCGAATTACTCGAAATTCCAGGGATAATTCAAAAAAAAAATTTTTATTTAAATAACTTAAATCTTGTATCGAAATATTCAACTTACAAATAATATACCTTTCGTTAAAAATCAATTATCCAGAGAAAACAATTGCTCATTTTCAATATATGTTCATCTCTGTCGATATCATAAAAAATGTAGATGGTAATATTGGCAAGAGATTCCGAAAACCATTTCACTAAGGAGTCATTTTCTTCTACTATATTTCTATAATTTGCAATTTATTGTGCAACAAAGTAGTCTACAGATTGTAGACTATTAAATTTATATTTGAATATTGAACATAGATAACCCTGAATTAAATATTCACTAATAATTTACGATTAATTCGGAAAAATTCGAATTATTAGATTCGAGTTTCGTATCGAATTTAAACATTCGATTCGGAACGAATAATTTGTAAGTTCGAATTATTCGCATAGCCCTGGTACCAACCATAAGAGGCAAAATACCTCTTACCAGATTAGCGCTCTCTTTATTGTCAAGCGCTAACCTGTTCGCAATAAAAAAGAGTAAAAAATAAACTTACTAATTATCTTTTAATCGTTCCAATGGTATCATATCAGAATGCCAAATTTTGATAGGCATTCAATTTTCGCTAGTGACATCAAATATAAAAATCGTTGTGTTTATATGTAAATTTCTCGCAGTGATGGTATGTCGGTGCGTGGAGTTCGAGAGGTCCGGGAGTCGCGCCATCGGCCTCGATTGTATGGACTGGATCGTCACGCCGTCATTAACAAAGAACAAGATACTGCCATGGTATATTTAATTTTCTTTCATTCCAATCAATAATCCATACATAATGGTCTTTGATCAGGTCAGGTACTTATAGAATCTGATATTATGAACTGGGTAGCAGCCTATCTAGATATTTATAGTTCTGTGTTAAATATAAAAATAAGGGCTGGTTTTCATTATAAGAAATAAATTTTATGTGCAAGTTTGTGTGAACTTGAAGCATATGTTTTTATAGAATATAATGTGTACATATTTTTGTCAAATATTTCATAAATATGAAACTTGATTAGAAAAAACTTTAAAGTGCGTGCTTACAAAGTACACATGTCAGAAGTGAAACTTAAGTCTTTAGATTTCCGAGACTTAGAGGGAGGGAAAAGGGAAGATATATTAGGATCTTAATAAATTTTATTGTTAATATAATATTAAAAGTGTCGGAAGTTTCACTTCAAAATATTTTGTCTACTTCTCGTTACCTCGCCCTGTATAAGGTGTTAGAATTATAAAAAAAATAAGATTGCTATTGATTTCAAAGTTTATCCTTCATTCCAAGAGTCAGTCGCCATTTTTATATTAATAAGCAGCTCACTCTGCAAACGTTATTTTGCTGTATAATTTATTACTAGTGTATATATTGGTTTTAGAATAGTGAAAATTTAAGTTTGTTCGTATATTTAAGGCCGAATAATCCACTTCTATAATTCTATGACCTTTATCATTTAGGGGTGTCAAAAGTAATTTACATCCTCTTGTCAAACAATCCGAATATACTCAAAAAATCATACAAATCAAGCCGCTTTGAAAGAGTTTTACAACAACACTAGAGTTAGTCGCTCTACTATCAATCCGTAGTGTTATTTTTTTTCGTTTACCTTTGTCCCAGCAGTTTAATGTAGTAAGTGTAAATAAATCCAGATGATACCGCGGACACAACGTGTGCAATCGGAACAGCTACGGGTACTGCCGCCGGCAGAGTTTGCTCCATTGCTCATAGAGAAACTAGAACGGGTCAAGCGCGATCAGGAAAATAAAGAACGACTTGAAAGAAGATTAGCTGAGGTGAGATTGATTTTGGATATTTATTCCCGTTTTCACTTTACTACTGTAATAAATATAAACTTTGATTTGATTTCATTTTCAATCATTAATTCCATTGTGAAAGTTGATTTTGAAGTTTGTTTAAAGTTGCTGATCTAATAACCTGTTCTGGGTGTGATGTAGAATATGTTAGAAAATAATATAACTTACTTAGTAATTATAGACTTAATCTTTTGATAATCCAAAGTTTTAGATCATTGAACTACCTCACTTGAGCTCTTTAAAACTATCCAGGGTGAAGGTGACGAGGTAATGGCGCAAGCTTTGCCACCGCAGTTAGTTGCGGCTGCAATACGAGAAAAACTACAGCTCGACGACGACAACGACCAAGACATACTCGGTAACATTATTTATATTTAAAAACTTGGACAATGTTCGGAATGATATTACAAATGCCTTGATTTCGATATCTCAGGGAAAACTATTTTTTAACATATATAAGTTCTGTCTAAAATGATATTTCAATAGATAGGTCCGAGTGGACGATAATTCGATACGACTGAAAAGAGATTAGGCGTAGGACTGACTGCTTAACGTCCTCTCCGCGGTATATGGTTGGTGCTCACAGCCAACTTCTCAACTTCGGGCAAATACTGAGAATTTCTTCACAGAAAACTTAATATCGATTTTTTAATTAACCTGACATGGGACTCGAGCCCAGGATTTTATGTCTGTTGACGAAAAAGATAATCAATAGACCAATGAGGCAGTTGTCAAACAGTAAACAGGTAATGTAAGTAGCAGCCCATTAAAGTTCCACTCCTGGGCACAGGCCACTCATATGAGAGAGGGTTTTTAGAGAGTAGACCCACCACGCGGCTCTACTGCGGATTGGCTGGCATATTACACGAGTGTACTCTCTCTATTCCTTCACTCATAGTCCTACGTGACGGCAATTCGACACAACCGGAGAGAGATCAGGCGCAGGACGAACGGCTTAACGTGCTCTCCGAGGCACGGGGGTGGATCACACCGCCAACTTCCCAACTTGGGCAAATATTGAGAAAATCTTAATAGAAAACTCAATATCGATTTTTTAACTAGCCTGCGACGGGAGTCGAGCCCAGGACTTCATGTCTGTTGCCGAATAAGATGACCAATAGATCAATGAGGCAGTTGTTAAATAGTGATATGATAGAATAACAGACTATATTATAATACTTTGTACATCTAGATCAGCATGTATCGCGCGTGTGGTCCGAGCGTACTCCCGGAGCATCTCCGCCGGGAGGACGGAGGACACGTGCACGGCACGGGCTGCACGGGTCGCACGGGGTGCACGGGACGCATGTGCACGGCTCCCGGCGCGCCCCGTCCGCACTGTCGGCCGACTCGGGCCACTACGACGGCCCACCTGATTCACTGCACCATCCGCATTCGCTAACGCGCAGGTACGTCCCACATTTTTTTACTTATTAAGTTAGCCCTCTTTCATTTCTGATTGTAGCACTTGTATAGTATCAGATCCACTCAATCTTTAAAACTCTGGGAGTAATTTGGTGAGTGCGTGACCAGAGCGATATGGTCAATGTGATTGAGTGATGCGAGGGGAAGTTGAAAAAGATATTTATGTTTGTGAAAAAAGAAAATATAAGCATTACGTATATTCGAATTTGGAACGCTAACTTTTTAATTGATTTGGTATCTGCATAAATTATTCATGTAAAGTACGTGAATAATTCTATACAGATACCAAATCCTTACTAATATAATTAGTACGAAAGCATCTCTGTCTATTTGTCGTACTTTTATGCCAAAACTACTGAACCAATTAAAATAAAATTTGGTATACAGTATTGAGTCTTAGCTTGAGTAAACATCTCATTGTGTTTTAATTGTGAAATAATTACCTTAAGTTATTAAAAGTGGTGCCTACAAAAATACACTTCCACGCGGACAAAGTCGCGGGCACGGCTATATACTATTTTCCATGGTTTTTAAATATAACACCGACTTTGATGTATAGTGGAGTGGAGATAATGACTTAAATAAAATATTATTTATTGGACACCATATTATAAAATACAGTGCCGTATAAGAGTGAGAAAAGCACATTACAATTCACTATTGCAAGGCGATTGTACCTCCAAATCGGAAATACATAAATTATTACAGTAGCGTACTTAGAAAATACATAATTAAAGTCAGATCTTGGTATGAAAACAGCAGGGTATTTTTTCTGTGAGAAATGTGTTTAGGCGCTAATCCCCATCCTTAGATGAGGAATATCGGAATCGGTGAGGGAGGTGTCCTCACACTACTCACTAAAACCCAGTGGAACCCTTTTCATCAATGTGTGAAACACCAGGAGTTTAACTTTCGCATTATATGCCAGTGTGCTGGATAAGTCCCATTGAGACTGATGCATGGGAATACTAACGCAACTCCCTAAGTTTTAAAATTAACGATTGGTTTTCTTTGAAAGAAAATAATTATAAAACCTTTATACCACGGGATTAATTCTAGGGTATTTTTCACTTGCTGTCGTGTGTGAAGCATTGACGGTGATCTGACCTGATAGTAAGTGATGATACAGTCTTAGGTAGAAGCGCGCTAATCTGTTAAGAGGCGATATACCCCTTATGGTTTCTACACAGAATCGTACGGTGACAAAAATCTCTTTGTTTGACGACACGTCTTTGCTGGTAGGGTCGTAACTAGCCATGGCCGAAGCCTCCCACCAGTCCAGACTCAGACAAATTAGAAAATACAATTTCCTAAATTCGTCCTACCGGGGGTCGAACTCGGGACCTCTGCTAGCAAAGCTAGTGAGTTGAGTGAGTGTTGAGTCTAGGTTCCAATCCCTCTCTTAGTAAGACTAAGTACCATTGTTATTTTGCAGATCATTCTCAAAGAAGACAGTGACAGAGTTGACGGACAGTGGAGTGTCGGTGGTGAGTGAGGGTACAACGAGTGCGGCGGGAGTCGAACCTCGTATACTATTGTGGATAGCAGAAGGCTCTGAGAGGATGGACCGGCGTAACTATCGTGAGTCGTCGCGTGGCTCCTCGGCTGACAGAGATGAGCATCGCAGGAGAGATAAGCAGCAGAGGAGTCGGTAATTGGCATTATCTAAACCATTTATAACGGATATAGGTACAAACGTCTACTATATGTTATCTCCTCTTTACTTCAATATTGTACCGAAAATGCATATAATTTTTTTTAAATTCAATTATAAAATCGATTTGTGTCGTTATCCGTGTTTATAACAAAAAGTTATTAAGACGGAACCTTTCACGCTTTTAATAAGGAATAAATGATAAATAGAAATTAATGATTCTTTTCGTGTAAAGTTACTAAAATATCAATTTTGGAGATTTGGAGATAACACGTTATTGAAGTAAAGAGGCGATATGTAACATAGAGAAGACGTTTTGACCTGTATCTATTATAATCTTTGACACCATTCAGTCAAGGAAAACTAGTTTCGTCAGAAATGAATAACTCAAAGATAGTTTTTCACCTCATTTTAAAGAGAAGTTATGTTTAGAAATTAAGCCAAGTAGTATTATCGAAATATAGACAGTAAAGTACGGATTTCCCATATTTCCACGGGATCGGAACTTACGCGGGTTATAGGTAAAAATGATAAATAAGATTATTTCTACTGAGTTATAGAGAAGTTTTATATCTCAACCCATTTCGGTGCAATTGTATATTTGGACGTTTACAAAAATATCTCAATGACAGAAAA
Source organism: Elymnias hypermnestra (assembly GCA_015832385.1). NCBI lineage: Eukaryota > Metazoa > Arthropoda > Insecta > Lepidoptera > Nymphalidae > Elymnias > Elymnias hypermnestra. Next base: position 1,237,152 of record JACTOM010000094.1, read on the forward strand.
AATTGTAAAAAGTGCCCGTAATAATTCGACATCCCCTAAAGTGTCAAGTATATAATCCGAATATTGTAAGACATTAGTATATGTACTATATATTATTATGCATCATGTTTTAATAGTTATATGACTTTTAATAAAAAGATAACCTAGTTTGATTAAATGGGGTGTAATCATCTATACTATTAAAAGGTCAAAATGTTTAAAATGTGACAAAATGTAGCTGACATAGAAGTATTTCATTTCTGTGGAGAATAACATAAAATATCCTTACAGAGGTGGCACTGCCACTGGCGGTAGTACGGGCAGCAAGTCAAGTGGTGCTAGCGGTGGTGGAGGTGGTGGTTCAGCACATCCGGTGGCCAGTGAGGTGCACACTGTAGTGGTGGTTAGCTTCTTGGACGAAAGTGTGCCGTATCGTTTCAAAGTACCTTCTGCGCCACTTACATTGCGTACCTTCAAAGACTATCTACCCAGGAAAGGCAACTATAGGTATGTATTGTAACTGTATATACAAAATTGTTAATAATTACAATTGCATTGACGGTCCCTCTTCTTTCTCGACAAAGCAATACAAAGACGAAGAACACAAGGGCTTATTTTTTTTATTTAGCATGAGTGATTTTTTCTTCTCTACCTGCCTCATCGGTCTAGTGGTTGGCATATTCGACAACAGACATGAGGTCCTGAGTTCGAGTCCCGGGTCAGGCCAATTCAATTCGATATTGAGTTTTCTATTAACATTTTCTCAACATTTGCCCGAAGTTGGAAAGTAGGCGGTGTGCTCCTCCCCCGTGCCTCGGAGAGCACGTTAACCTGTCGGTCCGGAGCGTGATCTCTCTCCGATCGTGTCGGATGGCCGTCACATGGGGCTATGAGAGCGATGGAATAGAGAGTGCACTTCTGTACTATGCCTGCCACTGCGCAGTGGACCAGCGTGGTGCGTCAATGCTCTAAAAACCCTCTTTCATATGAGTGAGAAGGCCTGTGCCCAACTGTTACCTTATCTTTTTAACCTCTCTCTAGGTTTAAATAAATCGTACATAAAAATCTTACGTAAGAAGAGGTATAACAATTAAAGAGTAGGATATAGTAAAATTGAACGAGATTTCTCATGTTAAATTTGGACTTACCTTCTAGATCCTTACGGAATTAACAGACTCCCCCCCCCCCATAATCTACATATAACACGGGTGTAATAAGATAGCTTCGGCTTTGCTGGCGTAACGGTACAGAAGTTCCGGGTTCGATTGCCGTTAGGACAAATTTAGGAAATTGTCTTACGTAATTTGTCTAGATCCGCCACCACATTCAGTAAAGTGGTGCTGTTAGGCAACAAAAATTGCATTGTGTGGAAATTGAGATATATTACCTATATCAGACTAACGCGCAACCGGCTAATGATGTAACAGCTAATTGATAGCTAATAAGTCAATTCTTAAAACTGTACCACTGTGAGTTACAAAAATTTAAAAGTGCGTGCGTACGAAATACACATGTCAGAAGTGAAACTCCTTTGGCAATCTAATTTTTATATTTAGTCAACTGTAAAACTTTAGATTTCCGAGACTTAAAGGGGGAAAAAGGAAGATATGTTAGGAATTTAATGAATTTAAGTGTCATTAAAATATTAAAAGCGTCGAAAATAAATACTAATATTTTATTGAGATTTCATTGTAAATAAATATGCCACGTGTTTTTGTCAATATTAGAAAACAGAATTTATGAAATATTTTCATTTTATATCTTATGAAAAGTAGAAAAAAATTTAAATGAAGAGTGGCAAATTAAAATGCCACATGTTATTTGTAAATATGAACCCAACCTAACCTAACCTTTAAACGAATTAGCATAAAAAAACTCATCCGTAAAAATTTTACCCTCATGCGTCAAGTTTCACTTTAAAAAAATATTAACTTATTTCCGTATTTCGTCCTCAGATATTTCTTTAAAACGGAGTGCGCCGACCTCGACAACACCGTTATACAAGAAGAAGTGAGCAACGACAACGACACACTGCCCATGTTCGAGGGGAAGGTCATGGCGCGCGTCAAGAGCATCGAGTGAACATTTGCACCTGACATTACCCTCATATTAACCAGCTGCTGCTAGAATACATTGCTTGAATATGCTAATCTAAAACAACCTTATTGCTGTAAAAAACACAAAGAACAGAAAGTTAGGGCGTATATAGACGATAATTTCGCATATTATAACTAACTGTAAATTATTGCTGTAAAATAACGGTTACTTAGGCCTTATATTGACGTTCAAATTTTCACATATGACAATGATCAAAGAATCTGTTATTACTGTAGAATAAAATATATAGTACAACATTTAGGTCTATACAAACTGTCATATTTTCCCATATTACGACGATCTAAAAATGCTTTATTGCTGTAAAATAAATAAATAACAGATACCTAGGGTTTATAAAGGCTGTCGTATTTTCGAATATGATAACGAACTAAAATTCCTTCATCGTTAAAGAATAAACGAAGAACAGAAAGTTAGGGCATAATATATAGACTTACTTTTTTGCATATTACAAGAAATTCGTGATTTCATTTAAACCAACACTTAACATACCCTAGTTCTGATGTAAACTCAATGAAACTAATCTGACATCATTATAAAATTGTTTTATGTATACATAAAAGATCTAAGTTACTTTTTTTTTCCAACAGAACAGGTGTTACTATTTCCATACATAGAAGTTGCCAGTTATATGTAAAAAAAACAGTAAATCATCTATTTCATAGTATAGATGTGACTCTATATATCCGACATCTATCTGTGACGTCATATTCAAAAACGTAACAGTTGAAACCATATATGGCTACAAATATAAAAACCTTGCAGAAATACTCTCAATTACAGCACAAGTTGAAGCAATAAATATTTAAAAAAAATGTTTATTCTGTTACTGTTTTTTTTTTGTTAAATTTGATTGTTAACTTTATCCACATAAATGAGGGAAGCAAATTACTCATCTATTTGGAATCCATGTAAATGTGGGTAAGAAATTACTGTTCTAATTTGTCTATCACTCGTATCTTTTTTCAGATCTGTTAGTACAAGATTGATTGATTTTATCGATTTTTATAACCATTAATTAGGTTTATTGCCACATAACACTATAATAGTTAATATTTTTTTGTAAATGAATATTTGTTTTAACTTAAAACATAGATAATGAGTACAAGAATCGATATCATGGTCAATTGTGTATATACAATATTTGTAGAGTAATTTTTCTCCTAAATTTGTATGAAAGTCAGGAAAATCGCTTCTGTAAGAAATATTATTATACACGCCCAAACAGAATGATATAACGAATTAAAACATTATATAAGCAATGATATAGCAGCAGTAAGTTAATGTCATCGGTATTTTTAGATATTAAGATACAATTTAAATTGTCGCCCTTGACGCTAATATAACGTAAAATACATACATATATGTTTTATAAGACAAATTCTTATTTGGTCCATATTTGTTGACCCAGTGACATTGGTAAAAATTACCTTAAAAAAACTCTCGCATTTATTTTAATCTATTATAATATTAATTATTTAAAGATGATTAAAGAAAGCTTTTTTTTTATTTGTTGAAACATTACTGTTTATATGACATAAATTTATTCATGCTTATAAAAATGAAATTTATTTGATAATAAAATTTATTAATTTTAATTTCATACATGATACTATTAGTAATTAATAGTGGTGTATAATAAAATTTTATTTAATTTTATGCTTTATTCTAAAGTCCTTTACGTACGTTGTACGTTTAAAAATTATTCAATCTGTTTATTAACTTAATGTAATCATTGTGTTCGTAAATTTCTGTTGTGATTAGAAATGAATTCTTTTATATACTAAGGGATGAACAGTTCGCTTGTTAAACCTGTGTACGCGGGACAAAAGTGCCTCGTTCTCCGCTGGTTAAAATGCAAACAAAGGCAGCTTAACTGACGAAAAATGCTAAAATTTTTAATTATTGATTAAAAAGTTATCTTGAACTTTTCGTCCCAGAGTATGAAAAACCGTATACACCCTTCGGGAGAAAAATTGGGCTTCTTGACCCTCTATTTTCTGAATTACGTGGGGTAGAATGCCCTATCTTGCTCCCTAGCTACGTATTATACTAATATACGAGTGATAATACATTTAAAAAATTAAATGTGCAACATAATCATTCTATAAGGTACCAGTGTAAGTCAGTCGGGGCGACGTATACATAATGTAAATTATTTATTGTAAAATAATAAAAACAAATACTTATAGAAAGAGAGTACATAACTATTTTAATGTTACGGCGGATACAATGTAAATTCTGTTCCTCGAAAGTTCTTTATAAATTTCTTTTACTTCTAAAATCGGACTAGTTGAGTACGCTTACTTACTATGTGAATATGTAAACGCGAGTTTCCTTTGCCTTATGATTTTTTTATACATAGCATTACGCGAACGACTGCATAGTTTGTACATTTTAAATTAATGTATAGATATAAATATGTGTTCCGTTTCCAATGTCTCCGGTATGGAGGTTGATTGGATATCGTTGCTTTGGATGAATATACGCAATATCCTGTAAGAATCACACAAACATTTTGTATTTTGACAACACTTGTAATAATCGACAAGCGAATTCTGTAAACCATGCAACCATTTCAAATTCTGAGGGTCTTCTGAGGGTATACTATTTGTAAACTAGTCATACAAACAGAAGTAAAAGATCAAAAAATTTACTAAATCAATATGGAATTTATTGACTAAAAATATTATAGTACCACTTCTACTTAAGATTCCACAATATTTTTTTAATGTTCCAGCAATCTCTTTTTACCTATTTTTTTTAAGGACTGTAGAATCCATAAGTCTGTAAATTTGTTTCTAAAACTCATTATCAAATCTGATAAAATGAGGCTTAGGCTACACTCAGGGACTGAATAATACATGAAATAAGTTATGTTAAAAATAGTATTACTTCTACTTAAAACACCACTATCGTTTATTATTATTCCAACAATCCATAACATTCTTATTTATTTTTAGGAATACAGTTGATATAAACAATAGGCTGTATTTTTTCATAAACTGTTTCACAAAATGACATAACTCCAAACAGGTCTCCTGTGAAATGACTGTTTGTATTATATCACTAACTAACAAAAAATCCCAGGTAAGTCTATATTTCTTTGTGTCAAAAACAAACTATTCATATCTGAAAATAAATGATGCTGTGATACCAAAAAATGTCATTTAATAGTTGAGTTTCAAAGCAGTTTCTCATTAATATGCTTTTTTTTATTGTGTCACAAGGGGTCCAAAGAATCCATATAAGTCAATTCTTTGTAAATCTTCGTGTCGAAAAGTCATTTTGATCGTTAAAAATACCTCTACTACACAAATCATTAGTTGATTTTAACGTTTTTTCGATAAATTTCAAACAGCCCTCCAGCAAAAAAAAAACTATTTTGAATTATGTGCCTAATCTTTCAAAGAATCCCGGTTAGCTTATATTTTCTTGTATCAGAAACTCATATCCAAATAGGCAAGAATGCTATGTCAGCACAAAATGTCATGTCATTGGTAGATTTAAACGTTTTGTTAATTTTTAAACATCTCGCCTGTTAAAAGACCTTTATTAAATTATGCCCCTAATATTAAAAGGAATTAAGAATATACTTAAAAGCTAATAATTTAATTATGTTAAAAGTTCATATTAAAATCACTTTTCGAGTTCTGTCACCAATCTTTCAAAGAATCCGGAATGCCTATATTTTCCTGTGTATAAAACTCGATATTGAAATCGAAAAACCACTACGTAGTCTGTCATTGTTTGATTTGAACAGGATATATAATTTTAAAATGAAGTTTTTTTGTATTATGTCATTATTCTTCCAAAGCGGCGTTGTATGTTAATTTTGATTAGTTTATTAACGTAGACGGTGTTGACATATGTTGTGTTCTTCACCAAAATCATTGTAAAATACCATAATACCAAGACGTCCAAATCTTAATTATGTTGTCAATATCTTCTACGTTCCTTGTATTTGGATCCTAAACTTTGTAATATAAATCTTCCGTCGACGACAGGATCTGAATCCAATGAAACTATCGAAAAAATTGTAATATAAAAATGAGCAGTTATACATCCGTTCTTACGCTGTGAATAGGTCTTAAACTTAATTTTACATTCGCCATCCAGTCATTGTACATAAACCCATTAAAACTGCTATGTCAGCTTTTTAAAATCTATAACCATTAATGTGTAATAATACCTTATAACGCTTTTATCAAGTTGGCATAGCGGTTTGATTGTCACGATTTATTTTTATTCACTTTAAATTCAGCGATTGCACTGTATTATGCCATACCATACCATTTAATCCCAAAATACGATATATATTCATTCTTCTTCAAGAGTGATATTTTGATTCAAATCACTTCCTTTTAAAGGGTTTTAAAAGAGAAAATTAAATTACGGAATTTACTACGTTTTTTCTATGGATGTTATATTCATAAGATATACGGCAGAGGGCGGTCTAAAACCATGACCCAAGCTCGTACATTTTCTTCCAAAATAAATATATCTTCATTAATTTACACGTAGTAATATGTATATTAATCAGTTAGTTAACAGTGAACAATCGAATAAAAAAGTAACGCTCAAATATTAGTGTGAATTTTCTATCTAATATAATTTTGCAAATATATAACAAAATGGTACATGCAAAAGTTAGACTAATATACAATATTTCGTTGTATACAAGATATGTAACGAAACAAAATAATATGAGTTTGTGTAGGAGCCATTCAATAGTAAATTGCCTTTTCATCTTAGACTGTATTGCCACTTACCACTAAGTTGATTAGAAGGTGGTCTTACGGACTTACATAGTATTGCATAATACAGTTCAATTCAAAGTGACAATGACTAGTTTTCACTTGCAAGTTGCGTTGTTTCGACGGAGCTTCATTCACAAAGCAATATTTTGTCATCATCAGCTTCCCAGTATCCGACGATGCGATGCGTTTGCGGTCGATCCAAAAGAGTACTTATTCCTTTGTTATTTAAGACTTAATTTAGCTTGTCCCGTGAGGCAGAGTCGCCGCGAGACGAGTGCACCTTATACTGCACGATATTGAGAATAGGGTGCGTAATCATGTGCCTTCAATGTTGATAAAATTTTTCATAGTTGATGCTTCTAACTAGGTTGTAAGTTAACAATTGTAAATATAGTCATAGGCGCTTACTTCGATCGGATCACCTTATTTTTTTAATTATTTAATTTTTTAAATTTAATTTATTGCTTGAGACTGCGGAGCCGCAGTCTTAAGCTGATATTTTAGATAGTCTCGGACTCTAGTTGCACTTTGTTTGGAGTCTTGCCAATACTGTTTCAGCTCGATGTCTTCCTATTTTACTATATTTATAAAACTTTATTGGGGGTGTGTTCTGATATAAACTGCGATAACCGTCTAGTTTTCTTACTGGGTCTTACTCGTTCTGTCAGTACACACTTTATTGCACGTTCATGGACATATTATAAAACAAAATAGAAGTACAATATGCTGAGTTATAAACCACGGTTTAAAAAGCTGAAAGTAATGTGGGAGGTTAGCAATAAAACAAACATGCACCTGAAATATCTACATACTAATACATGCACAACAATAAATATATATTATTATAACATACAAATATATATGCATGTAGTGTCCTAGGCATGGGTCGGCAACCTTTTGAGTTGGTAGAGCCAAAAAAACTAATCTTCTAGTCGGTCATGACAAAAATATTTATTTATTCATATATAAGTAGGATTTTTCACAGCAATATATACATTATTAGATAATCACTTTGACAAAAAAATATATAACGTCATGAAACGACGCCTTTTTTTGTATTGGAAGCAGTTGTGCTTTTTTCACGTGATCGTTTTTTAATAGAAAAAAAAACCTAACTTAGTTGAATAAAAATAAATCCCTAAGTAAATGTGAGTTAAAAGTTTCATCAGTAATTAATAGAAATGATAGTCTACTCACAATTTTCATTTCTGGAGATGGTAATATACTGAGTACCGTTATAATGAACTTGTATAACTAACTATAATGATACAATTTAAATCACAGTATACTGTATTGACATTACACTTCACAGTACTCGCAGTGTATATCGCAACACACCCTTTATTATAATTAACTATTAGAATATGTCTATAATAAATATCGGATTCGACCCGACTATTTTCCAACCCAGTTGGGGTTCCTACCTCGTTATATAGTGATGATGTCTATAATAGACTTGTTCTATGGTTAAAACTTTACAGTACTACGCTTAATAAGTTAACTTTCCATTTTTTAAGATAATTGTGTTCCAAACTACTAACACTGTTGTACAAAGACTTGTAACTAAAGGCTATCGTTTTTGAACATCTTTTTAGTGATTTTGTTACAATTTTTTCTTCACCAGTGTTAAGTATTCATACGATGTCCAAATTATACATTGTGCAATGGCCGAGACGTCTTTGTCCAGTTAAACTATGATTACGACAGACCGACAACGCTCGGTTTCGCCAATTTGTATAAATAGATAAAGTTATATTCAATTATAATTATACAATAAGGCACTTTCTGTACACCTTAGCGTCTAAAAGTACCTTATCGAAGTTATTATTATGTACCAAAAAGTCCCTGTGGGCTCAAAGTATGTCGAAGTTAAAATTGCTTGTTAAAATTGTAAAAAGTATAATGTTTTTCAAGTTTAGAGTGTATACGGATGTGGAAATAATCGATTTGTAATAAAATAATTAGTATTACTACCTGCAGCGATGTAAACGCGGTCGAATCGATCGTTCGTCAAAAGAGTTTCACTAATCGAACTGTATTATTTTTTTATCTAGCACATGTAACATTAAAAAAAAATAAACTGGAACTGTGCCATATATAACTGGTTTTCATTTTCTGCATGCCTATAAAAAAGTTGGTAATCTGTGTAGTTATAACAAAATATAAGCCGATCGCGCCTCTCCATCGCTTCTTTTGCACTCTCGGTCGTATCAAGCGGAACGTGACAATGAGTTATGTTTTGTAGTGCGTGCAGCCAGCGATTTATAACGTTATAACATTAAAAATGTCATTCGTTCATGATCCCAAAATTTAATAAATAGTATAAGGATTATAAAATGCAATATCGCATATGTATTGCTCGACTTAATAGAAAACTCTACTCTATTAGACCGATCCAGGACTCGAACTCTGGACCTTATATCTGTGGCTGAACATGCTAACCACTAGACAATGCGGCATTTATGTTAGCGCGCATACTTGGGTACTACACCTGCCAATCTGCAGGAGAGCAGCGCCTATGCTTTAACCCTATGAGTGAGGATGCCTGTGCCCAGCAGTGAGACGTTGTGGGTTGCTACTTATCTTTTTTATTATTCGACTTATTCATAGTAAGTCATTATATATAAACTGTATTAACGAGTACACACCGCGATGGAGTATACCAGGTGTTAGGTCCCGAAAACGAAAAGTACTTGAAAAACCTTTGATGATAGGACAGAGAAAAGTCTATCTTGATTAAAGAAACATTATTTAGCATCATTTGCGCTCCATCGTGTTAGCACAGCTAAATGAAATGAAAGTTTCATCACATTGCTAAAATAAATTAACATTTAAATACAATCGGCTGACGCTCGGGTCAAAGACCGCACGCGGCCGTAGCCAGTGTGCGTGTACAAGGAACGACTAAATTGCTATTACAACGATTTAAAAATATGATTTTTTAAATCAGGGCCGATTTTTTTTATTTTTATTTAGTTTCTATCATCGAAGTTATCATTACTATTGTCTGTATTCGTTTTGGGGGCGGTCTCCTAACACTCTGTATATATTTTGTCGATATTCCGACCCAATTGTATGGATCGTGGTCACGAAGTAACAGAGTAGTTAGATTTCATTAAACCACGAAAATTTAAGTTTTAACACAATAAGTAATTATAACACATACTGAACTTTGTACAATTTTTGTTGCCACTTTCATGAAGCTCTGTGGCACGAAGTCTTTATTAGACCCCACGACAAACTCAATGCGATGTAGTTGGTTATTTACATATACTAATTAGAATAATAACAAAATATGGACTTTTTTTAAAATAAATTGTAACTATTATAACACCCTATCTAATTTAGATAAGGTAAATGGAATATAACTACTAGTAACGTTAAGGTCATAATAAATAAACTGGCATGCATTTCTGAGGGGGTTCAGTTGCACCTTTTAGGAGGAAACATCAGTACAACTATAACTCGTATATTATTATAACATTTAAGACCCTCTGAACTTTGATAAAAAAAATGAAAAATGTGTGCGTACAAAGACACATGTCAGAAGTGAAACTTCTTTGGCAAACTAATTTTTAAGTCTTGTTTATATTTAAACAAATCTAAAATTTACATTTCAGAGATTTAGAGTGAGGGAAGAAGGAAGATATGTTAGGAATTTAATTATCATTAAACTATTGAGTATTGAAACTTAATACAAATAAATTATTGAAACCTCTAATTGAGAATTGTAAATAAAAATGCCACGCGTTTTTTGTCAATATTAAAAATTTATACTTATATTTTGTTTTCGAATTTAAAATTTAGAAAAGAGAATTTATTAAAAAAAATTATTTTATATTTAATTATTAAATGACCCGTGGCAAATTGAAATGTCTACCAAACTTAACCTTCAAACGAATTAGCGTAAAAACAATGCACATCTACGTGACGCTAATCATGCGTTTCAGCCGTAAAAATTTTACTCTCATGCGAATTTTCACTTCAATAATTTGAGTCGGTAGAACAAATCTATGCTTTTAGTAAGTAGCAGCCCATTAACGTCTCATTGCTGGGCACAGGCCCCCTCACTCTGAGGAGTGAGGGTTTTTAGAGCATAGACCCACCACGCTGCTCCACTGCGGATTGGCAGGCATAGTACACAAGTGCACTCTTTATTTCCTTTACTTTCATAGTCCGATGTGATGGGAATCCGACACGACCGGAGAGAGAACAGGCGCAGGACCGACGGCTTAACGTGCTCTTCGAAGCACGGGGGTGGATCACACCGCCAACTTCCCAACTTCGGGCAAATATTGAGAAAATCTTAATAGAAAACTCAATATAGAGTTGTGAATTGGAATCTATTATCTTTTACAGTGTGTAAAATAAAAAGAGTAAGTCAAAACAGTCAATATAAATTTATTAATAGTTCATATACATTTTAATATTTACATTCCACATTTCATTATAAAGCACCCATTCACTGGCCTACGATTGTTCCAATGTACGTTCGACTTGTTGGTTGATGTATGGTCATCTAATGACATCTCGTACACCGCGTACGAGGAGTTCGACGAGTGGCGCGTCGTGCTCGTACCCCGCCGAGTGCAAATGGTGTCGCATACTCAATATACACTAAAAATAGAAAAATACCATTTTACTTTTGAATAACGACTTTTGGAGAGAATATTTTGATATAAGATCATTAGAATATCATACAAAAAGAGCTAATACCAACACCCTGGATACAAAACACCCACTTGAATCGCGCTGAATACGCGCTGTTACTGCTTTAAGTCTTAGTTCCGGAACATGTGTTCCATTCAAACACCTTCTCCGAACTGCGCAATATGTGGGGTTGTGGAGGATTTGTACCGTATTCTAATGGAATGTGCCCGGAATGGCTCGGGGCGACATACCATCATCAGCGAATACAGCGATTCAATGGGTTGGTGAACTTAATATACTGCTGCAGAATCCATTGTCAAGGGATTTTAGAACATTGATACACTTTTATGAGTATGGAGTACGTCTTAGACAGTGATTCCCAAAGTAGTCTATATCGACGCCTAGGGGTCTATGACAACCTGCAAGGAGTCTACGTCAGCGAAAGAAAATTGGGGGTCCACGATACTGGAGTTAACGAGACTAGACATCATTAGCCGAGGAGATTTATGATTAGCCCTTAGAAAATTGACGCCAAATGTTGATAATTTATTATTAAAGCATCAGGTTCATCCATCTCACTAAAAATACTGACTTATTGCTTATGTTATTTTATTTATAGTTTATTTAATCTTACGTATATTTTACATAACAGATACAAAATTTTATTTTGAGTAGTTTTCATTTAAATTCAATTAATAAATGTATAAATTAACATGTATAACTTTAAGTATTTAATACTAAACTTCATTACAGTTACAAATTTACAGGAAATCAATATCAGGTAAGTAGGAGGTCTACCCAACACGGAAAAACATGGCAAGGGGTCTACGACACAAAAAAGTTTGGGGAATCTGCCAGAATAGAATCATTTTATCTATGTTTGAAAACTGCATTGCAACAGACAGCAGAAGCGACTATATTTGATAGTTATGTAGAGATATCATATGAACCACAATGAGGTTGGTAAGAAAAAATATAATATATACCTTTTCTGTGTAAGTCAAGCCGGATTGAGGGCAGACGTCTTCGGTCATGTTGACAGTGAACTCGCTCCTGTCATCGTGGTCATCCACGACCTCGTGGAGTTCCCGGAGGAACCGCGGCACACTGTCAGGAGTGAGGTCGGGAACCAATTTCACTTTGAGCTGGTAGCCCACTGGAGTGACCTCGTCCCCTTCCGTTTCCTCTACACGAAAACATCTAAAACATATAAAATATAACAAGTGAAACCTTCAAAAGATAATGAGACGAATGTAAAATTGCGGCAAGTGGATTATTATAGTTTATAGTAATGATTTAATTTTAACTCCCACTATGCCTTCGTGGACACGAATGGAGGCACGAGGAGCAGAGCACAAACAGAACCACGGACACAACTAACACTGTATAATGCTTCCTACATCATTTTCTCCCATCTCTTTTTACTGACGCGTTTTTGTTTCATCGACGTTTAAATCACAACGATACTAAAGAAGTCATTAAGGAATTTGTTTAAGAACAAATTAGGAATTTACATTATTAATTGGAATTAGTAATTGGAGGCATGCTTTTTACGTTAAAATCTTTTTGCAAGTAGGCCTATTACAGCACTTTTGTCAAATATAGTTTTTTCTATATATTATTTAAATGAATGACTGATAATAACATTAAAGAACGACTTACAATCTAAAGTTACGAGGGTTCCTTCGCGCCTTGATCTGAGAAGTGCCCATTACATACTCAGTCGGGTGTACGTTTTTTTTGTCATCATCATTACAACATATATTTTAACGTTAGCGTATTTATTTATCTATGTACAAAAGAAATATCTTCATATCATTCCCAAAACAACACTACAGCCTTACATTTGAGTAACCGTTAAAAATTTGGATATTTTATTCAATCTTTTAATTTTTCTAGTACTATATATTAGGAATAAAAAAGGGTCAAGTATTGATCCTTGTGGGACACCCATTTTTACCGGTGATCCTGACGACTCTACTCCATTTACGAAAACCTTATCTTAGGCGTTAAAAACTGCCTTATTGAACTAGTCGTTAGCAGGTTCGACTACAGACATGAGGTCCTGGATTCGAGCCCCGGGTCGGGCCAATTCAAAAATCAATATTGAGTTTCTATTAAGATTTTCTCAATATTTGACACTCTCGTAGAGCACGTTAAGCCGTCGATACTGCGCCTGATCTCTTTCCAGTCGTATCGATTTCCCGTCACATCGGCCTATGAGAGTGAAGGAATAGATAGTGCACTTGTGTACTATGCCTGCCAATCCGTAGTGGAGAAGCGTGGTGAGTCTATGCTCTAAAAACCCTCTCTCCTACGAGTGACGTTAGTGCCCAGCAGTGGGACGTTAATGGGCTGCTACTTACCTTACCTTTACCTTAGGCAAGTAGCTTACCGTAGTCGAGTGACAGCGGGTAGATGTGGCGCAGCGCAGTGTTGCGAAGTGATTAGTGCGAGGAAGGGCCGCGGCCAGCGCAGCGCGCGCTGCAGACTACGCTGCGTGCGCAGGTCCTGCAGCGACGGCGCAGCAGGGAAGCGTGGATGCGAGTGGTGCCATCCGCATACATCCGCGCCACGTGCCACCACCCAATCCGACGCGCTCGCCTGTGACACTAACCAAACGAATGGGAAACGATAAGTACTCAAAAACTCCTCTTCTTAGGAATAACCTTAGACTCTGGGCTCAGTGGGGTGCTCATTTGCTGTTAGAAAACTGATGTTTCATGGCATCGTAGAGAAAAATTCAAAGAAATATCAATTCTCACAGTACCGTCGCAATATATACTTTATATATCCGTGATAACATTCATTTATGCAGAAAAAGAAGCGAAACACACAAATATAATACAAAAAATTGTAATGCTATATTTTAGAGTGAAGAAGAGAGTGTTTGCCTCCACATAGTCCTAAGAAATGTTAAAAAATGTCCTATTATAATGTTGAGGATTATTTAAGAGACAAAAATGTTTGACCTTGATTCCAGTTGCACTTGAAAGCTAAAACACATTGTAACGTACGAAAACTATGTCTGAATAAATTTGGACAGTCAATATCACTATTCAAAATTTTAGACTTCTTATTTTACATCAATTGTTTGTCATAATATCAGTACCCGGGTCCATTTCGCAGTGTGTCGCGGCGGCAGATGCACGTGCCTTGCGGTACAGCTTGAGGTGCAGCTGTGGCGCGCACCACTCACCGCCCACTAGACCCATCACTTCAGCTCGCGAACTGTGTGCATGCACGTCCATCTTGATCAGTGCGGACACGTACAAATATACTTCACATGGGGCCTGGAAACATACAATAATAAACTAGATGGCTATGCTAGGTGTATCCCTACGTAATTAAATCAGAAATGAGGACATCTGTAGGAGAATTAACGTAGCTGACGTAGTACACTGAATTGCGAAGCTGAAATGGCAATGGGCGGGGCGCATAGTTTGCAAAACCGATGGACGTTGGGGCCTGAAAATGCTAGAATGGCGTTCTAGTACCAAGAAACGTACAGACCCTCTACCAGGTGGACCGGAACATCAGGAAAGTGTAAACCTAGGCTCAATGAGAAATTATTAGTAAAGATTTATGCCCAGCAGCGGACATCCATGGGTTCCGTCGACTGGGCAATAAATACAAATGCAATATATTTATACAGAGAGATGAGAGCGTTGTGAAGTATGAATGGATTTAAAACTGAGTGACAGAGTAAGAAACAGTGTGATAAGAGAACTTTGTGGTTTAAAAGATATAGTGACTAAAATTGAGAAAGGTGTGCTTAGATAGTTTGGGCATGTAGAGAGAATGAAAGTTGGAAGGGGAAGACCAAGGCGAACGTTCCTGGACCAAATGCAGGATATATTAAATAAGGGCCAAGTCAAGAGTACTCTAAACCGACGTACTGGTATGAAAGGTTTAATGAAAATGAAAGAAGCGAAGGAGATATGTAAGGATCGTGACAAGTGGAAGGACGTGGTCTCTGCCTACCACTATGGGAATAGAGCCTGATGCTATGTATGTATGTATGTATGTTTTAATTACAATTGGTCATTTGAGATTTCACCTGTCGAACACCTCTTTCGACAGGAAACCACGCCGTGACCGACCCGTTTATTCTGACACAAGCACTAGAACCCTCATAGAGACTTCAATGCTTGAATCAGATTACCTCTCGCCCCATACGTAGATAACGTTGACCACAGCTCATTCCTCACCACTCGGTCATAGGCCTTTTCTAAATATATGAAAGCGCAATAGAAGTGTTATTTGTAAATATTAAAACTACCAAACCTTCAACCTTTACCGTCATGCGCTTAAAGAAGTTTCTCTTCAAAAGTTAATTTAATTTCCTAAATTTGTCACACTGGGTTCGGAACCAATTACTTACCGGTTTATCTGTGTTGTACAGCTTGCACTGTATAAGATGTTCATGTTCAGTTACTTTTTTCGGCAACCGTTCCTTGCGTGGCTCTTGGCCTATCTCGTAGAGGTCACCAGCATCTGTGTGCATTATAGTATAACCACCTCCACCATCCTAAAAGAAATAAAAGGAGTCTGGAATGAAAACTTAATCAACTGATAATTAAATTAAATGTTGTATGTTTTCCAATTTGATGTAAATTTGCATTTACCATATGATGTTATCATTACTTCCTAAAATTCTAAGTTTTGAGGAGATCACACCAAGCAGTGAGAGGCCTTTTTTGAGCACTTTATTCTATGATATTTATTTTTTTATCGCTTTTTAGATGTTTTATTTGAAATGGAACTTCTTCAGGTGCTTGAGG
This sequence comes from Elymnias hypermnestra, assembly GCA_015832385.1. Taxonomy (NCBI): domain Eukaryota; kingdom Metazoa; phylum Arthropoda; class Insecta; order Lepidoptera; family Nymphalidae; genus Elymnias; species Elymnias hypermnestra. Next base: position 1,253,440 of record JACTOM010000094.1, read on the forward strand.
GTAAAATTTTTACGGACAAAACGCGTGATTAGCGTCACAAAAATGTGCAGCGCTTTATATGCTAATTCGTTTGAAGGTTAGGTAGTTTGAATATTGACAAATAACATGTGGTATTTTAATTTGCCACTCGTCATTTAATAATTTAATATACTATTTTCCACAATATATAAAATAAAAATATTTCAAATTCTCTTTTCTGAATTTTAAAAACAAAATTTAATTAATAATTTCCATTATTGACAAAAAACACATGGCATTTTTATTTACAATTCGTTATTTTTTTTTATTCTTTAGTTTTTAAGGCGCTTTTGTATTTTTAATAATAGACTCCAGCCCCATCGTAAACTTATAAACTAAATAAATTATTTGTATTAATTTTCGACATTTCATATTTTAATTACTATTAATTGTCATTTAAATATTATTTAAATACTCATGAAAATATCCTCCTTTTTTTCTCCCCTTCTAAATCTCGGAAATTTATTGTTTTAGATTTGTACATATATAAACAAGACTTAAAAATTAGTTTGCCAAAGAAGTTTCACTTCTGACATGTGGGCTTTGTATGCACACCTTTAATTTTTTTTTAGTTAGAGAGCAAACAATGTAAGATTCATGTCTGTTTTATAAATTTCTATATTGTGTTATATTTAAACCATTCTTACCAAAGGTATCTTGCGATTCCTCTTGGGCATTGGCTCAAACTTTCTCGGTGAAACCACTACATGAGTGACAATACTTTTTTCTTTGTCTTGCTCGTTAATTACAGTCTGTTTAGGCAAACTTTCAGACTCACTGTCTACATCAACTTCAACATCACTTTCACATTCCGAGTCTTTTTTCTTCTCCAATTTTATCTAAAAAAAATAAAACACAAATATTTTCTCTAGTTATATCTTTTACAAAATATTAAAGAATTCAACAAATGTATCGAAACCAGGAACATTAGAAAGGCAATAATGTGAAGTTATTTTAAACCACTAAACTCATTTACTCATCTTCAAAAATAATTTAGATTACGCCAGGGGTAATCTTAAATATATGTAATAAATAAATAGATAAATAAATGTGTAAAAAAATATATTATTATTAATTTGATCATAAGAATTTTAGATTTTGTGAAGATTAATCTTCTTAAGATTAAATTTTAATTCAATTAAGAACTGCTTCAAAAAAGTTGCTTCTATGATTGAAATAAAATCTTCTAGAATAACTAATATTTGTGTTTTTAATAATAATATATGCCCTGCTTAGTATAGTATAGTATGAGAAAAATAAAAAGTTATCTTACTACTTGTTCTCCTTCTGATAAAGGCAAGGCTTGCCCCGAACCCAGAACTATTTGCATTTTAGGACTCTTTAAACTGCCATCAGATAGACCAGAGTCCTTTCTTTGCTGATCTTGAAATGATTTTATATTGTTTCTATTTCTATGAGTAACTCCATCAATATTCCTTGTTACTTTCCGTCTATGATTTCCAGTTTTTCTTAAGGTTTTTACTTGGTTGGTATTGGGAGCTTTAGATTTATTAATCATTTCATTTATTTTTGGTGTAAATATCCCTAAGTTTACAATCAAATTACTTTTAGAGGTGTCAGATGGATTTCTTACTTTATTTAATATGTGGCTATGTTTTGATTTTACACCAACATTAGATTTATTACTAGTTTTCTTTGCAAATAGCCTTTTTCCGACTTGAATCGTTGGGCAGCCAGTAGTCACCATACTTAAAACATTGTGCATATTAATTGGGTCAGCTGCTACTATTTCTTCTTGTATAACAGTAGGTGCATCTCCTAGACCCTCATCTTTGACTAAACCTTGATCTGGAGTATCTAATTGTATACCATATTCTGCTTCAATTAAAGCTTGTATTTCAGCTTCAGTCTTTGTATTCAGACTTTGTGATATTTTGCGTACATTCCTCCCATATTTAGCCTACAATATATTCTAAGATTTTAGACACTGTAATTATATGTCATATTGATGAATATAAAAGAAAACATTTAAGTGAAACAGAAACTGATAAAATTAGTTTTCATATGCAACTGAATTGCATTTTCAAAGTAAAAAGGATAAGAAACCTAATTTACCAGTGTTTTTGGCACCAGCAATTAATGAAATATATCAATAATTAGATCAATGATAGGTTTATTTAAGTATAACTTAAAAGTGTATCTCAAACAATACTGTGATTAAAACTCTTTTTCTGTTTATTTCATAAATTTTATCTATGGTGTAAAACAAAGGTACTAAAATATATAATATACCATTTCCTTTTTCAGTAAATCTCTCTCTTTGAGACTCCAGATAGTATGCTGTGAATTATATTTATTTGTAGCATTATTTCCCAATAGCCTTCTTGACGGTCCATCTTTTATACTTAAACAAAACAATTTGAGTCAATACATGAAAAAATGAGGTTTATGAATCTCTTATGTAACTTTCCGATACACATCTAATAGGTAGAATATTAGCTAGAATAGTTAGTGTTGGTAGCATTTGTTAATGTACTTCATTAAACATATTCACATTGATTACATGCACATTTTATTTGTTTTCAAAACTTACCTAATTTTCTCTCTTTTCTGTATATCATACCAATTGTTTGCTGTTGAATCTAAAAGCCATTGGGGGTGCACTGTATCCTCTCTGTTAGAACATGATGGACTGTGTAAAATAAATGAAATTCATTTTATAAGAAATCTCTTGTTATGTAAACTGTCAATTTCATTAGTAAAGTAATAACACACGCCGTAATGATTTCATAAAATAAAAAAAAAGCTTTAACTGAAGCCATTTCTTGTTTCTAACAATTTAAATAATACGTAAACGAAAGGTTTTGAGTATTACTACAAAATTGTTAAACCTTATGGGATAATAATGTTTTGATACATACATTCCTTGATTGTTTTGAGCAAAACAAGAATTAAAAGAGAAATCTCCAAGAATATCTATTTCATCGTCTTCTGCCATCCTTATTCCTTTGATGTTTTAAAACATTTTTTATATATAAACATTAAAACGTAAATAAAATTATTACTATTACTTATGTTATAGGTATTGAGCACAGACTATTTGTTACATGTTGAAATATCTATGGATGTAACAGTAAATAGTTTCTATACCGTCTTGAAGTAATTTTTACTAAATTAGCTAACAAAAGAGCCCATTAAACATAGCGTTTTAATAGATACTACATTAATAACTGGTTTTTCTTTCCGAAGTGTGTAGTTGCTGTTAGCCCTACTGGCTTTTACAGCGTAACCGAGAGGGATGGCGAGCGCAGAAGCTCTGCCGAGGGGTGGGCCCGTAGAAGGGCCCTGCTGCGTCGGGGGAAAACGTTGCTCTAAGGGCGCCTCCTGCGAGGCTCGGACCTAGGCTTAGAGCAACGTTTGCTGCTGCTGAAAAGGACAATCGGACAGGTGCTTAATCTTGACGCCCATGGGTCCGCGACTGGGAGCCGCGGCCGGGGTGCGTCAAATAGGGGGGACCTCGTCTTCGCCGGTGAAGACGCTGTGCGTATGTGTGTGAAAGTGTACTGGGCGTTGTCAATGGTAGTCTGGTCGTCTGGGTCGTCAAGGACGTGTTTGGGCCGCTTCTTCCTAGGCGGGATGTTAAGCCTAATCCTATAGGAGGCGGCATTTCTAATGAGAGGGTTGGGGTGACTGACGGCTCTTTTGAAATAGTCTACGGAGAGCGTTTTGAAATAATTATTGACCGTTGCGAAGTCGTGATCTCTGTGGAGATCGACGTTGCGCATGAACCAGCGGGCGCCCGTGGCTATGCGCATGAATTTGTTCTGCAGCGTCTCGAGTCGAACCAGCCGGCGTGCAGGAACGTGAGCGAACACTACGCTCGCATAAGAGAATATGGGGCGGATGCAAGGTTAATAACTGGTGCTCTTCACGCCTTTATGAATAGCCAGATGGTGTCTCAAAAGGCCAGACTGGCAGTGCATGCAGGAGTGTTGGTGCCAACACTTATGTATGGTAGTGAAAGTTGGGTATGGAAGAAAAATCACAAAAGTAGAATAAATGCGGTAGAGATGAGAGCGTTAAGAAGTATGTGTGGATTAAAACTGAGTGACAGAGTGAGTAATAGTGTGATAAAAGAACGTTGTGGTATAAAAGAAGACGTAGTGACTAAAATCGAGAAAGGTATGCTTAGATGGTTTGGGCATGTAGAGAGAACGAGTGAAAGGAGACTGACAAAAAGGATTTATGAGTCAAGAGTGAATGGGAAAGTTGGAAGTGGAAGACCAAGGGAACGTTCCTGGACCAAATCCAGGACATTTTAAATAACGGCCAGGTCAAGAGTACTCTAGACCGACGAACTTGTTTGAAAGGTTTAATGAGAATGAAAGAAGAGAAGGAGATATGCAAGAATCGCGGCAAGTGGAAGGACGTTGTCCCTGCCTACCCCTATGGGAATGAGGCGTGATGCTATGTATGTATCAAAATAGTGGTATAAAAACCATACATCTGGCTCTCACTAAGTGTACGTAAAGCTTGGTGTTCAAGAATGTCGTATCCATAGCAGAAATTGAAAAAAAAAACTGTCATGCTGACAAAATTTGTCAATTGACATGTGACAACATTGTATCAATATTCATCAATTGCAATATCAACAAATAACGGATGTAGCAGAAATAGATGAAGACAAACAATCACTTTCAATCATAATTGCTTCACTTGCGTAACGCGAGTGATAACGTCTTCACTTTTCAAACTGTGTACTTTGTTTATGTTTTAATTATTTTAACATGAATAATATATTGTGTAAGCTTATGTCTGTAAGTGCAACTTCGGGAGTAATAAGGAATTTCTCAGTATCAGCTGTTCATAATGCAAATTTCTCGTAAGTTTCTAAATCTATAAAACCATTTCAAAGTATTATTTATTAGTGTTTGAGTCTGGAATGGTGTGTCTAACTGTGCGTTAATAATTTATTAAAGTAAATATTGATAAAAACTTTTTTGAATTCATGGAGTAAGTATTATTTTTATTTTATATTAATGTGAATCTGGTTTAAGTAACATTTATTTTAAAAGTATCTTGAAGATATATTTTTATTGCTAAAATGTTAGTTTATATGAAAATAACTTATTTAATAAAAGCTAATTTATCATGAGTGTGACAAAAGATGGGTAAATCATGTCATTAATACATAACAGTAAAATATGTGTTTAAAAACATTCCAGATGTAAGCTTTTAGTGGTTGGTGGAGGATCAGGTGGATGTTCTATGGCAGCAAAATTTGCTAGAAAGCTGAAAAAAGATTCTGTTATTGTATTAGAACCAAGTTCTGTAAGTATACTACTAAATATCTGTATTAAACATTTGTTTCTTTATTGTGGAGCATATTTTGAAATAAAATCTTTTATAGAATAATGTTTAAGCAAAGTATTTTACTATGTTCATTTATTAGATCTTTTAATTGATGTTATGAAATGAAGGTGAAATTTATTGGACAAATTTTAAACAGAAACATGAAATAGATTGTTTAAATATTAATTTAATGATTAGTGACAAAGTCACAGGCATAAGTTAGTATTATAATATTCTGTTCTCTTTGAGCTTGATGTCCATAGAATAAGATTGACTTACTCTCTTTGTTAAATAAAACTGATATTCTCTTTACATCATCATTTTATACTAATAGATAATGTACAATTCTCAGAAAATTGCTCACTGTAGCGAGTTAATGAAAAGGTAAATATTAACTGCAGCGTATAAGCACAATATGCGCAAATAATGGTCTATTACATGGAACTATTGTTTTACCACTTCAGAATAAGTTTTAAGTTGAATTAAATCTGTATATGTACTTAAAATGTTTTTTTAGATTAACTATATAAATTAAATAGGTTTTTCATTTTGTACATTTGGTTGCAGGTAATGTAATGTTATATTAAAATGCAGTATTTTTTTCTGTATCTGTAGTTATTTATGTGAAGGTCTATATGTTTCGTTTGTTTAGTGATTTTGGCAATTTTCAGCTATAAAGCATTTCTGTTTACTATGACACATTTTCTTAGAATTTAATTTGGTGAGTTTCCTCTCAACCCCTTCCCTCACTTTAACATATCACATAATTAATGAAGGATCACTAATTATGTATCAATTTTTTCTAAATCAGTTTAGTTTGACTAATTCGGTGTAAATAGTAATGTATACAGGCTATAAAGGGGATCTAAGCAAAATTCATTATTAAGTTTCCAATCAACGAAAACCATATATAATTAGGCTAAGAAAATTACGCTAAAATTATAGGATTGCCAATGGAGTTTTATAAAAATACTTTAGGTCAAATAATTGTATATATTTGATTCCATTCAGGGTATCGCTTTGATCATGATTAGATAACACTCTACCGAGTATCTAAGCGTCGCTGTCTCAATGCCCTACCTATAGATAACAATCATTAATCCATGTATAAATATTTGTCGTTATTTTAATACAATAATAATTTTTTGAAGTGCAACCTCTTTAGGCGCATGAGGATAAAGTATTTTACGGATGAAACGCGTGAACAGCGTCACGAAAATGTGTAGCGTTTTTATGCTAATTCGTTTAAAGGTTAGGGTAGTTATAATATTTAAAAATAACATTTGGCACTTCAATTTGCCACTCGTCTTTTAAAAATGCAATATACTATTTTTCATAAAATATAAAATAAACGATATTTCATAACTTCTCTTTTCTAAATCCTAAATTAATAATTTGTTATATTGGTTAAAAACATGTGGTATTTTTATTTACAATTTGTTATATGAGATGTCAACTAATTTCTGAAAGTTTTCGATTTAAATAAAAATATAAACCATACTTAAAAATTAGGTTGTCAAAGAAGTTTCACTTCCGACATTTTTACTTTGTACGCACGCACTTTTTTTAGTGTTAAAGTGAAATAACAAAAATGAGCCTTAATTATATGTTCTTAGGTAATAGGTTTCATAATTCAAAGCACTTTATATATAATACATGATTTTTTGTTATCGATATTTTATACAAGAAGTGGTTTATTTGCAACAGTTCTATATATATTTTGTCGTTATTTTCCATAAAGTCGTTTATACTAAGAAATGCAATGTAACTTTTCATAATGAAAGTAGCATTAGCATTAAGGCAAGAAATGTCATATACAATTTTATGGATCAACTTGCCGATTCCGGCGGTGTGACTGTAGTTTACAATCCCGTGGAAATATGGGGAGATCCGTTATTATACGGATCGAATTGTCGATATGAATCATTCTTGAACACACAGAATTTTTTTTATTTGTGTAGGACGAGTTTAGTCTCATAGATATAAGTAAAGAAGACTTATATTTGTAAAGGTTATTAAAAATATTAACTTAAAATTAGAAGTGATGCAAATTTGCCTTTCCATAAATATTTTTGTCGATATGCAATCGTAATTTGTAGATTGTTCCAGTTTTACATTGTTTATCGGTAGTAACCGCTAATAAAACGGTACTGCAAATAGTTGCTAAGTTTGACGCTTAACTCACAAGCTGCGAAGGTCACATTAATTTATAAATAATCTTCTGATGTAATACAAATGTTATTCTCTACTGAAGTACATCTTTAAATATACGTAACGCCACAAAAAGACAACAAATGTTTTAGTCGCCGGGGAAGAACCGGTTGACAATTAATACGCACTATACTCTTCATTTTTATTGATATCATTTTTTTCTTACGATAAAGCAATTTCAAATGCTATAATAATACATCCATCCATATGTAATTTGTACAATAAAATATATATACTTCGCTAAAGGAGAAAGGTCATAAAAACTTTTATATAACTTAGGACTACTATAATATTAATACATATCTTTATAATAACAGGATTCTTTTATTTTTTATATTTGAGGGATACTTTGGTATAAACTGCCTCATTGGTCTAGTGGTTAGCATGTGCGACTACAGATATGAAGTCCTGGGTGCGAGTCCCGGGTCGGCCCAATTCAAAAATCACTTAAGATTTTCTCAATATTTGCCCGAAGTTGGGAAGTTGGAGGTGTGATCCACCCCCGTGCCTCGGAGAGTACATTAAGCCGTCGGTTGTGCTTCTGATCTCTCTCCGGTCGTGTCGGATTCCCGTCACATCAGACTATGAGTGCGAAGGTCAACTGAGCAGCCTGGTGGGGCTATCTAAAGACCCTCTCTCATAAGATTGAGGAGACCTGTGCCCAGCAGTGGGACATTAATGGGCAACTACTTACACTGGCCTAGTATAATGGTGAAAAGTATTCGCTCTATTAGAAGAGGTTCCTCAGTCGATTTCTAACAGAACAAATTTAGAATTTTTTTTTTCACTTTGCTTAGGGAGGTTTTAGACTTGGCCTTTATGATGATAAAGGCCAAGTCTAAAACCTACAACTGTTTTTATAGTTATATAAAAAAGGATACCCGACTGGATTTATTGTAGGTTCCTCTTAGCTTAAAGCGCAAAAGAGCTCGTAACTTAATAATTAAATCGTTCTTTAATACCATACTCAGTTGGACTTTGGAAATATTGTATTATTGAAAAATGATTAAAAGTTTATTTGAATTTAATAAATAAATTTATCTTTGATCAAATCATTAATGTTAAAGTGTATTTTTATAACGTACAGAGATTTGATAATAAAAAAGTGCTTAACTCCTGCTTGAATTGAGAACGTTTCAACTTGCTTTATAAAAAGTATATTTATTTTGTCCTCAGGACCATTATTATCAGCCTCTTTTCACCCTCGTCGGTGCAGGAGTTACGTCTGTATCAGCTACTCGCCGTCAAGAGAGATCCGTACTGCCATCAGCAGCGAAATGGATCCAGGACTCAGCTCTGAGAATAGATCCTGGTAAAAATGTGGTGACGACAGAAAAGGGAGACACTATTAATTACGAGTACATAATAATTGCCGTTGGATTGATTAATGATTATGACAAGGTACAAGGTATTTCTTTATTATTATCAGTACACTATAAAAAAACCCGGTTGTACAAAAAGACCCCAGTTCATTTGTATCGAAAGCAGAGTCATCGGAATAACACGTATACTGTTGCTCTTCCATGAGGCGACTGAGCGACATACGCCGTACGCGGCCATACAAATCAGCGCAAACGAAAACTGTCGTACGTTTGTCTCGCTCTTTTCTTACGGCATTACCGCGTTTGTTGGAGTGAGTGAATATAGACATGTTATATGTTAATAGTAGACTAACACAAAACCTGCAAATAATAGGAACTTAGATGTTACGTATCATCTCCATATTTGATTTTTTTGAAACTATTTGTGTTTTCGATAATAAAAATTAAAAGTGCGTGGTTACAATGTACACATGCCAGAAGTGAAACTTCTTTGGAAAACTAATTTTTAAGTCTTGTTTATTTACACAAATCTAAAACTTTAGATTTCCTAGACTTAGAGGGGGGGGGGGGGGGNGGGGGGGGGAGAAGGAAGGTTTTTTTAGGAAGCTCATGAATTTAATTGTCATTGAAATATTAAAAGTTTAGAAAATTAATACAAATAATTTATAGAAATCCCAAAGGATCAATTGTAAATAAAAATGCCACCTGTCTTTTGTCAATATTAGATATTGTTAATTTGATATTGTTTTAAATTTAAAATTTATAAACGAGAACGAATCACGCGTATCATCCGTAAAATAGTTATCCCCATGCGCCTTAAGAAGTTTCACTTCAAAAATGGGAAAAAGTTTATTTATAACGCTATTGTGATTCCAAAAAAATAAATAAATTCTTCTAATACTCAAGTAATTAAATTAAAACTTATACAGGTACCCGGTTTGAGGGAAGCATTACGGGACAATAATAGCGGAGTTTCAACCATATTTTCTTCTGACTATTGTGAGAAAACCTGGAACGATATCAAAAACTTCAAAGGTGGTGAAGCTGTGTTCAGTTACCCGGATACGCCTATAAAATGTCCTGGTGCACCGCAGAAGATCGCATACATGGCTGATTCGTATTTTAATAAGGTAACATAGAAATTGATTGTTTTTAGCTTATTTCATTAATGATTATAAGGATATTTACCTCTAAAGTGACCTAACATTACTCCATAAAAGACTTTCCCACCAGTTACCTGCTCACCTATTGTAACAGGTGTAGTAATTTCTTATGTGTTACATAAACAATTACATATATTGTTTTAAATTCTGACGGTTAATTATCACAGATAATTTCAAAACAAATGAGTTCATCGCCATTGTTGAATCAAGATAGTTTTCACTTATATTTTAATGTAAACATTATTAGCTTTTCATTTTTCTATTGTTTGTCTTTTAATGGGCTTAAAATATTAAAATATTAGGCTTAAATATGGTAAGCCAAAATGTATAATTGTGAACTAAGTGGATCATTCCTCAATTTATTTGAAACAGCTGTTTTGATAATACAAGAAAATTTAAAGTCGTTTATACTAATGAAACATCAGAATCAAAATCAAAATATTATTTATTCAAGTAGGCTGAAAAAGCACTTTTGAATTGTCAGTAGTGTGTACGTTTGTAAGAAATCTACCACCGGTTCGGAAAGTTGGATCTGTTGAGAAGAAACCGGCATGTAACTCAGCGGTTACTCTTTTAAACATAGTTTTGAATGGTACAATTTGTAGTATATTACTTCTATGTGCAACTGGAATAAATTCTTAGATATATACTCTGTGAATTTTAATAGTTCACTTGGTTCACCACACTGGGTTCAGCTGGGTTATTTAATCTTTATGTAAATGAGTTGATAGAGGCACTTAGTAGCACACATCTCGGATACCACATAGACAGTATCTGCGTGAATAACTTCAGCTATGCAGATGATATGGGGCTCCTAAGTGCTATCTGCGGATTAAGAAAACTCCTAAGGGTTGGTGAACTGTATGCCATTGAACATGGTTTGAAATATAATATTGACAAGAGCTTATTTATTGTCTTTCAAGCTAGACGTGACCAGCTCTATGAAGTGCCAGGTATTAAATTAGATGACATTGCTTTAAAAAGAGTATATAAAATAAAATACCTAGGGCATTTGGTCACGCCTAGCTTTTAGGACAATGATGACATTGAAAGAAAAAGGAGGGCGAACATGATTTTCTCTCTCGTCGATTTTCGCGGTGTTCTAGAGAAATCAAACTAGTTCTTTTAAGAGCTTATTGTACTTCTCTGTATACCTGCAGCCTGTAAAGAGATTTTATGTAGCGGATCTATGGTACCCGCATTATTGTAGGGCCTGTATCTGTATACAGGCCCTACAATAATGCGTTCCGGGTGATGCTGGGGCTGCCTCACTTCTATAGTGCATCAAATATGATTGCAGAAGCCCGAGTTGATTGTTTCTTTGCAACAATGCCCAAGAGATGTGGCTTATTCGTAAACAGAGTTCAGGACAGCCCCAACACCATCCTAAATATGACTGGGACGTCTATTGCGGTCTCCTAACACCCTGTATAAATATCTTTCCACAGTCACAGGTACGATCGAAGGCCAATATCACATACAACACATGTCTCCCCGTCATATTCGGTGTTAAAAAGTACGCTGACGTACTCATCAAAGTGGCGGAGCGAAAGAAGATCAAAGTGAATTACAAAACAGTGCTCAAAGAAGTCAAGGCTGATAAGAAAGAGGCGATCTTTTATACAGCATGCGAAGATAAAAGTAAAGTAAGTTATATCTATACTATTGTTTATTTTTATGTAACTCCTTCTAAAGCTTTAAACTCCTTCCAGCTGGACCGATTTTAATTTCTTTTTATTTACAAACAGGTTAGTAATTAGATAGATAGATTAGATAGTTCCCCTATTTCCGTAATCTCCTCTAAACTATATGTGTTCTTTAAGGAATTCATGAGGTTAGTTAAGGAGATTGTTTCTATTGGTAATTCAAATCCGGGCAGGCAGATTTCGTCAGGACTGGTACCACCCTACAAGTAAAGACGTCACGCAAAAAATTTGCCTTACGGTACCATGGAGGTAAATCTCCTCTTAACTGGTTAAAACGCTTCCATCTTAGACTGTATCACCAGGTGAGATTACCGCGAAGCGCTAACCTGTCAGTAATAGAAAAGGAATATCATGGGTTTCCTAAAATGATGAAATCATATTGCAGGTATCAACAGTGCCATATGATATCCTGCACGTCACTCCGCCGATGAAGACACCGGCCTTTTTACAAGACAGCAAAGACTTGGTGGATGCCACCGGATTTTTGACCGTCGATAAATACACCCTCCAGCACACCAAGTACCCGAACATATACGGCATTGGGGATTGCACGAACACACCGAACAGCAAAACAGCAGCTGCTATTGGTAAGTGTATTCATAGTATTCGAATCTACTAACACAACTGTTCGTTAGAGTAGTTTGAAGTTACTTTTATTAAAAAAAAATAGTTTAAATTCTGATGTCTAAATCACGCCAGGTGTAAAACCTTACAGTTTAGACATCAGATTTTATAGTTTATGTCAATGAAATTAACTTAAAACAGCTCTAATCAATAGTTGTGTTTCTATAATAGGGAGCATTGCTTGCTCGGTTTGGCGTAAACAGTTGTCAGCTTTTATATATAAATAGCGAAATTTAGAACGAAAACCTATTCCAGATTCTGAAGCCGCAAGTTGAAGATAATGGCGAATATATTGACCTTTTCTTTCTACGTACCAGTATAGTTTCGCATAGTTATAGGCAATAAAGCTCAGTTTTCTTCATTTCTTATACAACATCGAGGGCATCAACGTATAAACGGTGAACTTGCATTTCAGACTTTTGAAATATGAGTAATTTTGATGATTATGATTATATCACATTTACCAAAGCCTCATCCTTTCATTTTCAATTAAAACATTATGCTTAAAACACGTATCATTATCTTTTAAAAACCGACTTACAAAATTAGGAATTTATAATTAATTCTTTATATGCGATTTACACATTATTTTACAAACGTTGTAGAGCGTTGTGGTATAAAAGAAGATGTAGTGACTTAAATTGAGAAAGATATGCTTAGATGGTTTGGGCACGTAGAGAGAATGAATGAAAGGAGACTGACAAAAAAGATAGAAAGTTGGAAGGGTAAGACAAAGGCGAACGTTCCTGGACTAAATCCAGGACATTTTAAATAAGGGCCAGGTCAAGAGTGTAATGAGAATGAAAGAAGCGAAGGAGATATGCAAGGATCGTGGCAAATGGAAGAACGTGGTGTCTGCCTACCCCTATGAATATGAGGCGGGATGCTATGTATGTATGTTACAATATTTTAATTGAAATTTTTGTTAAAATTGAAAAACCTTGAATGTATTAATAATTTTAAATGATGCAAACATCCGCTTGTCAGGTAGAAGTTCAATTTCTGAAGTGACCTGTACGCAATTGAAACAAAATAATAATATACTGTTACTTTCAGCAAAACAAGGCTATGTGTTAGAGCATAATCTGTTAAACACGATGAAGAAGGACAGCCCTAAGGAGAAATACAACGGGTATGGGGCCTGTCCGCTGGTGACGTCATACAACACGTGTATCATTGCCGAATTCATATACGACGGTGTACCGAGAGAAACCTTCCCCATCAACCAGGTAATAAATCTGTTTTAACACTTATATTTGTTTACATAGTGGTAAGAGAATGAGAAAGAACTTGGTAAGAGATAATGTATCTGTTATGATTTCTACAATTAATACATCCATAGCAGAGGATTCAGTCTCGATTCCCGGCAGGACAATTTAGGAACAATTTGGCATCTGGGCTCATTCCCATAGGGGTAAGCAGAGACCACGTCATACCACTTGCCACGATCCTTCGCTGCTTTCATTCTCTATAAACCTTTCATATAAGTTCGTTGGTTGAGAGTACTCTCGATCCTCTGCCTCATTGGTCTAGTGGTTAGCATGTTCGACGACAGACATGAGGTCCTGTGTTCGAGTCCCGGGTCGGGCCAATTCAATAATCAATATTGAGTTTTCTATTAAGATTTTCTCAATATTTTCCCGAAGTTGGGAAGTTGGCGGTGTGATCCACCCCCGTGCATCGGAGAGCACGTTAAGCCGTCGGTCCTGCGCCTGATCTCTCTCCGGTCGAGTCGGATTCCCGTCACAGTGGACTATGAGAGGGAAGGAATAGAGAGTGCACTTGTTGTATACTATGCCTGCCGATCCGCAGTGGAGCAGCGTGGTGTGTGTATGCTCTGAAAACCCTCGCTCCTTGGAGTGAGGAGGCCTGTGCCCAGCAGTGGGACGTTAATGGGCTGCTACTTACTTACTTACTTACTTACTCTTGATCTCGGCCTTATTTAAAATGTCCTGGATTTGATCCAGAAACGTTCGACTTGGTCTTCCCATTCACTGTTGACCCATAAATATTTTATGACAGTGTCCGTTCATTCATTCTCTCTACGTGTCCAAACCATCTAAGCATACCTTTCTCAATTTTAGTCACTACATCTCCTTTTATACCAGAACGTTCTCTTATCGCACTATTTCTTACTTTGTCACTCAGTTTCAATCCACTCATATTTGTCAATGCTCTCATCTCTACCGAATTTATTTTACTTTTATGCTTCTTCTGCTATACCCAACTTTTACTACCACACATAAGTGTTGACACTCCTCCATGCACAATGGAGGATCCTCCTGATTTTTCTATATGAATTTAATGTGATCCTTGCGCCCAATTTTGAATTGCTCCTCCTTAACTATCCTATGGGGCGTGGACCCCACTTTGACAAGCGCTGGTCTAAGATGTCTATACGTTGTAATGAAACAGATTTTTAAACTAAGTTATTTTTGTTTTTTTTTTTAAAATTTTATTCTTCTTTATTCGTACAATATTTACTATGTTTGCAATAACTATTTACCATTAAAATTTATTGGCAATAAATTCGTCATAGTTTGTTTTCATATGCCAAGAAAGAAAATAGATGATGCTGTCAATAATTTGAATGTAATTAATTGCCCTAGAACAAACCTAAATTGTGGCACTTTTACAGCATGTTAACAAATTGTCATTTTATACACGATATAAATAAATGATTTAACTATAAAATATTTCGCAGGCGCGTGAAAGTGTGTTAGCGTATTACATGAAGAGGGATTTGTTCCCGTTCATTTACTGGCACTTCATGTTAAAAGGATACTACAACGGACCTGAATTCGTCAGGAAGATCATCAATCCATTTGCCAATTAGCAGATTCTGCCATATTGAACATACAATAGATTGAGCGAGAATGATTTTAACTAATAATTTTCGATAAACCATGTATTAGCAAAATATACTTGATGTTGTTGTAATAAATGGAAAGAAAACCGTTATTAATTAAGTCAGGGTGATATTACCCCTCCTCCCCCCACATCCACTTTTAATAGGTAACCCTTTCCCCCTTGTTAGGTAATAATCCATCTTACGTTACAAGAGATTGACTTAAAATGAACACGTTTAGGTTAAGGTTAGGTTAAATATGTAATTGAGCCAAACGGGCCTTAACTTTTGTTGAATGGATTTGGGTAATTATTTTGCAAGGGTAATGATGTTACCGATATTGGCCCTCCCCACATCCTTATGTAAGAGTATATTAAATGTCACGACACCCCTCTCCCTCCTCTTGATACGTAAGATTCTATCGTAAGCTAGAAAAAATATGACTTAAAATGAATAAAAATACGTTACTGATTTTTAAATTTTCGTTAAAATGTATATAATTGACTAAAATTAGATATGATACTGGTTAACTAATATAAAAGAATGGATTTTACACCCCTTAGTTTTGATGACGAATTCAAGGACATAGTTTCACAAATCTCATTTTCTTTGCACAAAGTTGACATATATTTTTAAAATGTTTTATTTTATCAAGTGTGAATATGAATTTTTATATTTTTTAAATAAAAATATATTTATATTAAAATTGTGATATTAAATTGAATGGTACGTAATAACAAGTTAGAATTCAAAGAATATATATTTCATTTTTAAACTTATATTTTAGTACTTATTTATCTAAATTTACGTAGAATTAAATTGCTTAAAAGCATATTTTTTTAAGTGTTCTTGTATATTTCATAAGAATAGAAATTATTTTTTAAAGTCTAATCATTTTTATTTATAAAGTTGTTAAATGTTCAATGTTATATGTAAATAAAATGTTTATTTTTCAATAATATGTAAAATTTTGTAATCACAATAAAGTTATTTTCATTAGTAAACGTTCTCGTTTTATTAATTTATCCAAATTAAATTGTTTTTGTATTATAACAATAAAAGCTTTTAAAACATGTTTACATTACCCCTACTTATAGCAGAAAATGCATAATATTTGTTTTTTGTTTGTTTGGTAGGTCTTATGTTCGAAACAGTTGTATGATGATTTTGAATATTAATAAATTTGGGTCATTGTTACAATTTTTTCAGGAAATTCAAAGCGCATTAGTGAATTGAAAACTATTGTGCTTACAAACTTTTTACAATGGCTTTCAAAGAGTAAATTTAGAAACTTTTATAGGTGGAAAATAAAGAAAATGTCTCCCAAGAAGACATTTTCTTTATTTTTCACATATTATTAATTTAAAACTCAATTTATGTTAGGTTGTTATTATATCTACGCTTTAATTATTTTTCAAACAACAATGTATGTCGATGCCTCAAAGTAATCACGTAGTAACCTGCCAAATTATTGTTCTAACAAAACTTCAGGGTTATGTCGATAAAATAAAACTCTTTACCAACAAAATATAGTATCCAAAAATTACAACTTTAATAAAAAATGCAAAAGTAATGTATTTTTTGTTTTCATGAAATGATTGTAACGTTTTTACACAAAAACGTCTGCACCGATTTTAATATTTTTTCACCATTAGAAAGCTACATTTTCACTGAGCAACATAAGCTATATTACTTTAGCAAAAAAATAGGGATCCCTAATAAAAATGCAATAATATAACCCCCCTCAACTGCCTCATTGGTCTAGTGGTTAGCATGCTCGGCCACAGACATGAGGTCCTGGGTTCGAGTCCCGGGTCGGGCCAATTCAAAAATCAATATTGAGTTTTATATATATGTATATATTTTTTTTATAAAAATTTCAATTTGCCCTCCAACACGGGTCGGAGACTTTATACATCTAAATATCGGATAATTACATTGTCAAGTAGTTTTAACAATTTCTATCATATCAGGATGTATCGGTCATATAACGAGTTTGCTAATCTAGATATAGACATTTTCAATGCTATAATAAGTCTATTAAACTTTGTGATTAATATAATTATGATTAAGATATCAATAAAATCATACAAATAAGCTAGCACTGCTAAACTAATACGTATAACACAAATTAATAACTAACGCTTATTATATACTAATACTTAAAATAAAACTATATTTTGATCGTTGAACAATGTTATGCTGTGTGACCATATTGGGTCTCAACAACGTTTCTATATTTATATATTATTTATTTTGTAATTATAAGACGATCGTAAGGCCTGTCATCCTGTATGGATCAGAGTGCTGGGCCACCAAAGGAGAGAATGAAAGGAAATTGCATGCAGGGGAGATGCGAATGTTGAGATGGATGTGTGGAGTGACGAAATTGGATAAGATTAAGAATGAGTATATTAGAGGAAGTGGGAAAGTAGCACCAGTGACCGAGAAGTTAAGGAGTGGAAGGTTAGCCTGGTATGGACATGTAATGAGAAGGGAGGATAGCCATGTATGCAAGAGGGTCCTAAATATGATGGTAAGCGGCAGGGCCGGGAGAGGGCGACCAAAAAAAGTGTGGATGAATTGTGTGAAAGAGGATATGTGTATTAAAGGTGTGAATGTAGAAATGACAGCGGATAGAGTGAAGTGGCGAAAGGAAACATGCTGTGCCGACCCCACCTAGTGGGATAAGGGCAAGAAAACAAACAAACATATTATTACCCAAGCATAACAAATACTGTAACCTATTTTCACTGCCTAAGAAATAAGTAAAATGAAATATGTCCAGTATTATTCTAAATATATCATCACTATTTATCGTCTTATGTTAAATTACTTGGTTCTATTTCGACTACTTAAATCGAAAACTATTTTAACACAATATGCTAAAAATATCTCCCTTTCCCTATTATTTTCTAGTATATGTGTTACGTTATTCTTATTTATTTTAATATCTAATTCTATTTCTAACATTGTCCTTTGTGCTTCATATTTTGGGTTATGGTTTCGTGTTCATTGGGGTCACAAATACATTCGTGTGTGTTCTTGCATTTAAAACGGTGTAAATAGCTGGAGAAGCCACCGTGTCCGGTAAAGGCTTGGACTAAGTGTGGGGTAAGGTTTATTTTGCCTATTGTTTTATATGCTTTCTCTAAATCGGGGCAATACATTTTTGTGACTGCAGCAGTTTCCATTCCATTTTTTAATGCTTTCTTGTCTTAACAACCGCTTGATATGTGAAATTGGGCATCTTTTATAGTCCGGTGAAGCATCGTTTAACAATGCGCCTTGTTTTGCGAGCTCATCTGCACGTTCGTTTCCTACCACTCCCACGTGAGCTTTGGTCCAGAAGAAACGGACGGATTTACCCTTTTCGTGCAATTTTATTAAGGTTTCCCTTATCTCCAAGTCTAGGGGGTGAAAGGAATCTTGACGGCTTATTATGTCTAAGACTGATCTCGAATCACAGAATATATTGGTACAAGAGTTTTGTTCTATTAACGCCATTAAGATTTTCTCAATATTTGGCCGAAGTTGGGAAGGTGGCGGTGTGATCCACCCCCGTGCCTCGGAGAGCACGTTAAGCCGTCGGTCTTGCGCCTGATCTCTCTCCGCGAGTGTCGGATTCCCGTCACATCGGACTATGAGAGTGAAGGAATACATAGTGGATACTCCATACACACTGGAGCAGCGTGGATGATACTTACTTACTTTTTTACTTTATTGTAACCAAAGATGTGAAACAAAAAAATCTGTTATCGTGTACGGAAACTATTGCAGATGTAACAAAAAGAAATTGTACAGTATTATAGATGTATTAGTATCTATAAAAAAGTCAGGGTACCATATGTTCATCTACTGTATTTATGCCACTAGAACTACTTTTACACGTTTCAACAGTTAATAAAACTGCCGACAATAATCAAACCATATTATTCATACCTCTGTATTAATCCATATTCTATTAAATGGTATTTTATTAAATACCTGTAAAAGAATTTATTAAAAAAGGACATTCTATTCAAAAGATGTATAAGTCCGCATTGTAGACTTTCCATTGCCACTTGATTGGAATCTATGTGGGTGAAACCGCATGGCATTACTAGTCTCTGATAAAGTAACTCCATTAATACAAGCTGGAAAAGTAGAGCCTAAGTTTTTTTTTACATAAACATGGATTTCGTGACAGTAACAAAAAATGACAATTTTTTTTGTCTCTGGGAAGTGCATTTACGCACCCCGACTGTGGGGTCGGGAGTGTGGGACTAAGAACTCGCAATACCCTCTAAAACCCAGCGGGATCTTCGTTAACCATGAGTGGGGAACCAGAGGTTTGTTGAGGCTCTCTGGCCCCTCGGTTGTAGCCGGTTTACAGATTTTCTACAGGGCAAGGAGTTGTATGAACCAACTTCTCCTGTTTCCTACTTCCCTTCGTCGGGGCCGGAGTTTCTCAGCCTCATTCACCCTCTCCCTTTGTCGTGCCTCCTTAAGCGAGATGACAGTATCCCAAAGCAAGGCAACCGCTCCCACATAAACCGTCTACGAAATAGTGCGAACATTGCTTAAACATTTGGTTTTGATAAGTGAGCCCGTTCTTGAGTTATAAAATTACAAGGAAAAGTGGCATTGATATATATATATATATATATATATATATATATATCGCCTGATCTCTCTCCGGTCGTGTCGGATTCCCGTCACATCGGACTATGAGAGTGAAGGAATAGAGAGTGCACTTGTTGCGTACTACGAGTATGCCTGCCAATCCGCAGTGGAGCAGCGTCGTGGGTCTATGCTCTAAAAACCCTCACTCCTTGGAGTGAGGAGGCCTGTGCCCAGCTGTGGACGTTAAAGGGCTGCTACTTACTTTCTATATGACGTATCTATGTATATATATATATATATATATTTAGTGAATCATCACTTGACACCAGTTGAGGTTTGACCTATGTATAAAAAACTAGTGGGCCAAGTTTTAGTCCTTCAATAAAAATGTAATTGACAAAATGTTAAATTTCGGCGAAGTTAATATAAATTCTGTATGATTTACCACCAAATGGGTACAATTTGTAAAAATCTCAATGTTTGTAAACGTAAAGCTATGCGATTAGGCTGTGGGTTGGACGTCAATCGTAATGAATTCAGGTAACATATAATTTAGTCAGATATACCTATTATGATATATTGTTATGTGATAAATTTGTTAATCATACGATGCTTTATTACAATACCTGATACCAAAAGCAAACTCTGTATCAAAAAAGTGTTTATTTTTTTAAGAGAAACTTCTTTAGGCGCATGAGGGTAAAATGGAATGGATGAAGCGCGTTATTAGCGTCTGGAAGATGTGCAGCGTTTTTATGCCAACTCATTTGGAGCTTAGGTAGTTTTAATATTTACAAACAACATATGGCATTTAATTTTAATAATTTAAAATACTATTTTTCATATTATATAATATTTAATATTATAATTGAACATAAAACATATACAGTTGCAGTAAATTCCTAGCACAAAAGCATATAAATTATTATATAACTTAAATATACAATTAACCATGATAACAATATATCGAACCTTAACATTAATANGGTGACATCAACTAAGTGAGATGAAATTTCTTTCAAAAAGCTTTTAGCTTCAGGACCCCACGGTTCCAATGTCTCCACGCCAAAATGCACAAATATGTAATCTAAAGCAAGGCTCTCATATTTGTGCCTCTTGGAGTTTTCAGCTAATGACGCCGCCGCTTCCGCTGATATGGAGGTAGCGTCAATGTCCCACAACAACGACCTTCCTTTTTGCCAAGGCATCAACGACATACCATCAGGTCTCTTAGACAGACCGTGGTGACCGAGTTGATTTAACCACTCACCACATTTACAACGATGGGGCTTTGTTGTTTTCACACCCAGACGTAGACACGTAGATAAAGATAACGTAGTCTTGTCTAACAAGGTACCTACGGATGCAGATGGAAGCGCATGTAGCCTGAAACCTGACTCGCGTTCAGAAACAGCAAGGAGGCGAGCCCTCTCTGTTAGATTTTAGATGTTTGTAATAGATTAAAAGATACATTTTTACAGAGGGGTTCGTCCCATGATTTTTGAGAAGATAAAATATTTGGTAAATTTTGACTTGAACTTGAACATGCAACCAAGCATTTTTGGCATCTTCTAAATAAATGTTATTAATTCTATTATATAAATAATTGCCAAACAATATTCTTTACTAAATTTTGGGTACTGTAAGAAGAAGCCAAAAAGGCCGGTAAAGCAACACTTGAAATTTTGCGGACTCCAAGCCCACCGTACCGTATAGATAACCATGCTTGTATCCAAGCTCGATCATCTAAAAAACAATTTAAAATGGTTGATAGGACATTTTTGACTATGTTATCTAATGAATCTAAAAGGTGAGTATACATCCACAAGGGGCTACATCGGAGAAAATATGTAAATTGTGGTACAAATAAACAAAAGCGGATTATTGTCAATGCTACATGAGTATGTATTTCTGACAAACTGATTAAAATTTGAAATGTGAGTATGGATGATGGACTATTTTTCATAATATATATATATATATATATTATTCGTTATTTGAGATTTCAATAAATTATTTGTATTTATATTCGACTTTTAATATTTTAACATGACATTTAAATTCCTAACATATCTTCCTTTTTCCCTCCCTCTAAGGCCCCGAAATCTAGAGTTTTACATTTGCATAAATATAAACAAGACTTAATAATTAGTTTGCCAAAGAAGTTTCACTTCTGACATGCGTACTTAGTACGCACTCATTTTTATTTTTTAGTTTATTCTTTATATTTGACCAAAAATAATAATATAAACTTTCAAGACATATTATAATAAAAAAAAGAATGTATGGTCCTGTTATCACTTTTACTTCCTTATTCAGGGTCCACTTGGTTGGCTGTAGATCATGAGGTTCTAGGTTTGAGTTAACGTTTTTTTGGAAATTCTCTGTATAAGTTGAGTAGTTGGTGGTGTCCTACACTGTCGTACCGCAGTGAGAAATTTAAGTCATCGGCCCAACGAAATAATCCTGGTGAAATTCAACCAGGTGGAAGATATTATCTTATAGATTTCTACAGTGAATTTTTATATACATACATATAGCATCACGCCTCATTCCCATAGGGGTAGGCAGAGACCACGTCCTTCCACATGCCACGATCCTTGCATATCTCCTTCGGTTCTTTCATTCTCATTAAACCTTTCATACAAGTTCGTCTTAGAGTACTCTTGACCTGGCCCTTATTTGAAATGTCCTGGATTTGGTCCAGGAACGTTCGCCTTGGTCTTCCCCTTCCGAATTTTTATATATGTGTCGGAGAATAAGAAAGAAGGAAGCACAAAGCATAGGGGCGTAGGGTTCTCCGCCACATCGTCATTAATGGCATCCATAATTTAATTTAAATCTGTAGGCGTTGATAGATAATGTTGGTGGAATCAAACACTTTATTAATTGACTCAGATTATATTGTTCAGTCACTTAATATTCCCGATATCAGTTTACATAAACTCATTATAATAATAGCTAGGAATGCGACAGTTTCAATAGTCGACCGCTCTGGCGGACCGTCACCCGAGAACTAGCGAGTCCGGCGCCGGCTCACGACACATGACTCTGTCCCACGCCGATATATAGATGGCACCAGCTTTCCACAGACTACCGCACTCCGACATATATATTATTGGCAAGACAAATGAGCGTATGAATCAGTTCATGTTAAGTGTCTATCACCGTCCATTAGTCCAGAAGTCGTTATTTTTATACATAGAATGCGTATGAATATAATATTAATAACAGTTTTTTGGCGATATGTCTTTGGTGGGGTACTAACCAGTCGCCAGTTAATGTAAGCAAAAGAATTACACAATAATTATTAAATTAAACAACAATACAAGTCGTTATCAGACCAAGGACTAACTTATGCCTCAATAAGTTGTCTGATATAATATTAATTATTACTAGCTGACCCAGCAATGTTTTGCCATATAATAACAAGGTATTATCGCTATTAATAAATATGGGTTGGTGATAGAAGGGTGAAAATTTAGGGCAGTATGTATTTTTAATGCCACATTATAAAAAAAAAACAAAACTTTGTCCAAAAACTAAAAATATATATTAGAGGTGAACAACCCTTATCTCTCAGGGGTATGAAAAATAAATAGTAACCAATTCTCAGAACTGCTGAATATGCATATAATATTTCATAAAAATCGGTCAAGCCGTTTTGGGCAAGGATATAACATTATCGCGGTTACATTTTGAGTCTTCTATGGCATATTAAAGGTTTATTTAATACTATTATAGGTGCAAACTATTAGTAGTAGGAGGCGGTGCCGGTGGCTGTAGTATTGCTTGGAGATTCTCTAAAAAGCTTAGCAAAGATGATATTATAGTGATAGAACCACAAAAGGTAGGTAACCTTTCCATTCCTTATCATATGCTCATATTGGTGAAATATTCATAGTATATCCAACATGTGAGTGAATCTCGAATCTGTTTTGATTTTTGGGGTTATACGTTAATGTATTTGGATTAATATTTGCTTGGAGGAAATTTTTCATAAACACTAATAAGTTTCTCGGATATAAGCCGTTGAGGAGTTCCGTTGATCATCATATTTAACCAAGCCAATCACTTGACCGTACCAACGTTACGGTAGGTGGCTCAAATATCCGGATAGCCCATAAAAAGATTCCGCCGAGTATCGTTAATTTGCTCCTAAGAATTAGTTCCGTTACTGTGTCAGGGATCCCATGATTAAAACCTAACCAAACATTCAACAACCCTTGAAGTATATATCCTTTCCAATAAAACACGAAACGCACATGCTTGATGCAAATTTAAGACTTATAAGGTTTTCTCATGGATGCCATCATCAGACCTGGACTAAAAAAATGGGACCCTACCACAAGCACCATCCTTTATACAAAAAAAGAATCATCAAGATCGGTTCATCCAGTCGGAGGTAATAAAAAGAGGTAACAAATATAAAAAAAAATACAGATCAATTGCTAACCCTCCTTTTTTGAAATTGGTTAAAAATAGACATACTTACAACTTTATTGGATGTTGTCTTCAAATCCTTATTGTTTTTAAACCTATACTAATTCTCTTTTAAATTAAGTACAACGATAGAAGTCAATTATACTTATTAAATGCTTTCTTCAACAAAATCGATAAATATAGCATTTATGAATAAGTACTCTGATTTCAGAATCATTACTACCAGCCACTTTTTACGCTAGTTGGAGCTGGTATTAAAAGCTTTGAGCAAAGCCATAGGCCTCTTAACTCTGTTCTACCACGAAACGTCTTCTGGCTGCAGGATAAAGTAGACGATTTTGATCCCTGCAATAAATTAGTATACACGGGGTGTGGGTATAAGTTACGATATGATTATATGGTAATAGCTGTCGGTCTTAAGAATGATTATGATCAGGTTAGTATTTAAATATTACCTATTAACACGTTCACTGCGCCATATGTTGAAACTGCCAGAATGGTGTATTTGGCTTATTACCATAGCATTGTCTTACGGCATACTGTTATGGGGTAAGGCGGTGGCATAGAAACCATATTTATTTTACAAAAAAAAGCAATACGTGCCATATATCCATTGGGATCTCGCGTTTCCTTAAGAGAAAAATTTAAAGAAATATCAATTCTCACAGTACCGTCGCAATATATATTTAATAATATCTTCTAAATCCGTGAAATACACAATTTTAATACTAGACATAAAAACACTTGTAATCCCATATTTTAGAGTGAAGAAGATTCAGAAATCATTTGACGGGTTGAGCATACGCATTTTTAATAAAATACTGCAATCAGTTTTAGATTTGTCTCCACATAATTTTACTTTTTATATCAAAAACATCCTCTTACAAAAGGCATATTATAATATTGATTATTTAGGCGATAGAAATGTTTGGACGTGATTCCAGTTGCTCACAGAAGCAAAATATTACACATTGTAACATACAAAACTATTTTTAAAAGAGTAAACGTCGAGTTTTTTGCCGGTTTCTTCTCAGCAGATTCAACTTTCCGAACCGGTGGTAGATTAATTACAAACGAACAGACTAAAGACGATTCAAAAGTGCTTTTTGAGCCTACTTGAATAAAGAATATTTTGATTTGATTTGATCATTTTCAAAGAACTTTCAGTTGTTACTTTGGAGACCTAAAAGATCTCGTAACTTACCCACTTTTTCTTCCGTTAGGGATCTAATCAGTCTCCTAAAAATACATTATATAGATTTCCAAGAGTTCCGACATGTTCCCTAACGAAAAGAATGAAACTAATTACTCTACTGTGCGTTAGGGACCTAAACCATCACTGTTTTAGATCTGATAGATCTCGTAATGCAGCGAACGTGTTAACTGTGCCATTTATTCTTAATATTAGGTAAATAATCAACTATTTTTACAAAATGTCTGTGTTACAAATGAGTTATAACGGCGTCGAGTATGATGTTTATAGAACTACTTATTTACAACAATCGAGGTGTATATTCAGGTCAGGATTATATCGTTAATATTTAGTATATATGTACAAATATTATATGGTAATAAATACATAAGAAATTAAAAATTCATTGTTTGTTTACACTAGATGGTCCTCGCAATTTCATCTGCTTAATCCTACATGCTATTCCGAGATACGAATATAGTATAATCACGTCTCCTTATAATTCGTACAATAAATGTTTCAAAATAGAGAAAAGTTGCAGGGATGTATCATAAAAACAAAATATTCTTTATTCAAGTAGGCTCAAAAAGCACTTTTGAATCGTCAGAAGTCTGTCCGTTGGTAATAAATCTACCACCGGTTCCAAAAGTGGATTCCGCTGAGAAGAAACCAGCAAGAAACTCGACGGTTACTTTTATAAATATAGTGTTGTAGATTACAATGTGTTTAGCTTTCATGTGCAACTGGAATCAAGTTCAAACATCATTGTCGCTTTAATAATCGTCAACATTATAAAATGCCTTTTCTAATAGGACGTATTTAATATATTTCTTTAAACTATGTGGAGGCAAACCCAACAGTGATTCGGGTATCTTATTAAAAATGCGTATACTCAACCCAACAAAAGATTTTTGAACTTTGCTTACCTTAAAACCAGGCATTATAAGTTTGTTTTTATTTCTTGTATTAAAATTGTGTATATATCTCATTTATTTTTATTAGTTAGATTGTGTTCATTTTCTAGATTCTTGGATTAAAAGATGTACTTAAAAACCCCACTGCTTCCGTGTCTACAGTCTATTCAGCGGAGCATTGCCAAAAGTGCTGGTGCTGTATAGAAAACTTTAAAGGTGGACTCGCGATTTTCACATTTCCCAAACGAGCTGGAAAATGTTCTGGGGTAGCTCAAAAAATTATGCATTTAGCACACGATTATTGGAAAAAGGTTAAACAACTATATAAAGTGGATATATAGTATTTGATTAAAGAAGTTCTCTATTATTGCGGGTCCCGCGCCTAATTGTTACCTATTCTAATTATTTTTGTAATATTATACGTTTTCTTTATTAATTGAAAATCGTAATTACATTTTACGGTTTTTATATTTCTGTCTGGATTTATTGTCTGACCTACTATAGTTATATACTAGCGATGTCCCGGTTTCACTCGTATGTCATCACTGATGACATACGGTTCTGAGACGTAGTCGCTGACAATGGGCCTCATGCGCAAGCTCAGAATCACTCAGCGTGCGTTGGAGAGGGCTATGCGCGGAGTTTCTCTACGTGATCGAATCAGAAATGAAGAGATCCGTAGTAGAATCAAAGTCACCGACATAGTCCTAAGAATCGCGAACCTGAAATGGCAATGGGCGGGGCACATAGTCCGCAGAACCGATGGACCTTTGAGGGCTAAAGGTGCTGGAGTGGCGACCCCGCACCGGACGGCGTAGTGTAGGTAGACCCCCCACAAGGTGGACCGATGATATAAAGAGGGTCGCCGGTAGCCGCTGGAGCCAGGCGACGCAAGATCGGGCCTTGTGGACGTCATGACGTGAGACCTATATCCGGCAGTGGACGTACATCGGTTGAAGCGACGAACATTCTAACAGAAATGTGCTAACGAACGAAATATTCCTTCTGGAATACATAAACTCTGTTCTGTCTAAATGTGTGTACTACTACATCTTTTTTTTTATTTTATTAAATCTGCTTGTCCCCCGACATGGTGGTTGGAGCCCTTGTATATCTGTCTTTATTACTATAGTTTAGGTTTTACATTGGTTCCAACTGTTACACTGAACTTAATTTAATTATATTATTTACATTTGTTCTAGTTTAGAGTATTTTATTATTATTTCGTGTTTACATGTATTCTATTCATCTTATGTTTTCCATTACTTTTCTTATGTTAATTTAGATTACATTTGGTGTAGCAGTAGTAGTGTTTACAATTATACATATCTTATATAAAGGTTCAGAAGTCATTTGTCGGGTTGAGCATACGCATATTTAATAAGATACCTGAATCACTTCTGGGTTTGCCTCCACATAGTTTTAAGAAGTATGTTAAAAATGTCCTAATAAAAAAGGCATATTTTAATGTGGAAGATTATTTAAGCGACAAAGATGTTTGGAGATGATTCCAGTTGCATATGAAAGCTGTGGAAACACATTGTAACCTACAAAAAAGCTATGTTTAAAGGAGTAACCGTTGAGTTTCTTGTCGGCTTCTTCTTAGCGGAATCAACTTTCCGAACCGCTGGTAGATTTGTTACCAACGGACAGACTACTGACGATTCAAAAGTGCTTTTTGAGCCTACTTGAATAAAGAATATTTTGATTTGATTTGATTATATTAACAATCTATTGTATTTAGATTTGATAATGTGCATTAAGTTTAAGCTTGAAATTGTATATTATATTTAGAATTAACAGTGTGTATTTTCTGCTAACGTAAGATATGATGCATTTGCCTTTTCTCGAGTTATAGTTGTTTTTGCGACTTCCTACAGTGCTATTCTTAGTGTTATTGTTAAGTGTATAAGTTTAAGTGTGTAAGTAAATGTTTAGTGCGTGTGTTTGTATTTGTAGGTGTTGCGTATTGTGTGTAACTATGTATTGTATTAATGTTGTGATTGTATACCAACAATATTTAATCCCTCATCTCATTATGTGGGCCCACATATTTTTATAAAATAAGATGGAAATAATCTATCCTTTATTTGGTTATCAATGTTATATAATTGACTAATCAAATATTGTCTTCCTATGTTCCCTTCTTGCCTATAGAGTATTGTTGGGTAGTGTATTTGTTTGTGTGTGTATTGTCTTTTTTGGTGTTTGTAATGCGTGTGTCTCTCAGGAGTAGGCGACATTTTCATTTGTTACATGTTTATCGTTTGCTTGTGATTTATAAATAACCTCAGATTATTATTTATTGAATACTTCTTTTAGCGCGTTAGGTTAGAATTTATTTTTACGATGCGCGCTTACACCGTCACGAAAAACCGACACCCTGAAGTTAGCTATAGTCAAGAGTTTAGTTTTTGAAAAGATTTTTATCTTGTTACGCCAACTATAACTTCTAACGCGTGTACATAAGTACATACACACTTTTTTTCCTTGTACCATTCTTTAATGTTAGGATTAAAGAATAGCAAAGTGTATTTTGGACCAGTCTTAACTTACAAAAGTAGTGTTGCAGTATTTGTATTGATTAAAAGTACCCTCATTAGTGATATAAAGCATTACAAATCATTGAATAATGACTGTGGTATATCTTATAGCAAAAACTTATATCTGCTACGAATATATCGTATAATACAGCTGGAGATGCGTTATTCGGAGTGCCGAAATATGCGACGCCGTTGACAAGAATAGCATGGGACAAGGGTATGGCCGTAAACTACAATCTTGAGCTAATAGAGATAATGCCTCGACGGGCTATCTTTCTTGATAGCAATGAACAGGTGAAAGATGTTTTTCATTTATTATATATCTGCATGGTGATTATGCTCACTATGTATTTACAAACGTATGTATCTAATAGACTACAAGCCCTTGGAAAAAAATAGCCAGTGAAATGAACAAACGATAACAAAGCTTAGAAGGCTGTTACTATATCATAAAAAAAAACTTTGAGCGCTATTTCGTCATTTTTGAGCGGTACAGGTGAGTACACGAGTAAATAATTGTTTTTTTATCCTAATATTTATTTATAATATACGGCTATAAGGTACAACGGTAATATTTAATAACATTATAACAAAAAAAATGTTGCCGTACCTAAATTTATGATCTTACAGCAATTATCTACATTTCAGGATTACCGAGTTATTACTGCCGAAGATCATAAATTTTGGTACGGCATCTTTTGTTTTGATATAATGTTATTAAAAATTACGTTGTAGCCGTACATAATAAATGGTTACAAATAAAAATATTAGGATAAAAAAAAAATTATTTACTCGTGAACCACTCAGAAATGACGACATAGCGGTCAAAGTTATTTTATGATATATTTACAGCCTTCGAAGCGTCATTCACGTTGGTTCATTTCATTGGTTAATTTTCTCCATGGGCTCGTAGTCTATAATTGTTGTTGGTAATATATCATTATACTCTTTAGCGAAGTAAAAAGTTGGGAGAAAACCTATATTTTAGCAGCAAAAGAATATCTTGTAATAATTTTATTATATTACAATATTGGAAGTAAAGTTCCTATATTCTTGTAGCAGCCTTCGTCCCATTCCTGGCACAGGACATTCCCCATTTAAACAATGTTTTTAAACTATAGACCCACTACTCTGCTAAACTGTGTTGGCAGGCATTTCTATGTCTTATAAAAACCTCGCAATTATACCAATTTAAATCATGCCTTTTTTAACGATTTAAATTACGTTTTATTTGTATTATAGTTTTTGATAGCCATTGCTATTATATTTAATGTACTGTGTACTGTAATTTAATGTGTCCTTTTTAAATTTAATAAAATAATCTAAAGTAGTTGGGTTTGAAATTTATAAGCATTAAATATATTGTTAGGTGCATTATTACAAATAAAACTCGCAGTTACAGCGAAATGAAAGCTCACTAATGGCTATGAATAAGCCTGGTAACGAGTAATAATAGCGATATGTTATGTATTACTTAGCGTTATAAATTCTTTGATCCTTTAGTTATCCAGGGAGATAATTGAACTTCGGATGGAGGTGATAGATGTGTAGCTACAAAACCAAACTGTATCCCCCGATTTTGTTGATTCGTTTTTTTGAATGGTTTCCCTATGGATTTAACGACCAAATCACGTTTAATCTAATTCTAGACAATAACTCTGCCATACAATTTCCTTCACGTGACTCCGCCTATGTCTCCTCCTACATGTTTAACGAGATGCGAGGAATTAGTAAACAGCGACGGCTACTTAGACGTTGATAGGTACACGCTACAACACAAGCGGTATTGCAACATATACGGTGTGGGTGACTGTACCAGTACACCGAACAGTAAGACTGCGGCTGCTGTTGGTAAGTAATATTAATAATTTTTTTTATTTATTATTAAGAGGAGATTACTGCCTCATTGATCTAGTGGTTAGCATGTTCGACTACAGACAGGAGGTCCTGGGTTCGAGTCCCGGGTCGGGCCAATTGGAAATAGATATTGAGTCTTCTATTAAGATTTTCTCAATATTTGCCCGAAGTTGGGAAGTTGGCGTTGTGTTCCACCCCCGTGCCTCGGAGAGCACCTTAAGCCGTCGGTCTTGCGCCTGATCTCTCTCCGGTCGTGTCTGATTGCCGTCACGTCGGACTATGAGAGTAAAGCAGTGGAGCAGCGTGGTGAGTCTATTCTCTAAAAACCCTAGCTCTTCGGAGTGAGGAGGCCTATAACCAGCAGTGGGACGTTAATGGGCTGCTATTTACTTTACTTTTAAGAGGAGATTACAAATGCAGCAGAATTAATGCCTTCGCCTGATATTATTTTGTTTTTAAAGAGATGAATTTATGATGAATGACAATATTTTGATGGATGGGAAACAGGTGAAAAAATTAGTATACTTGGGATCTAAATTTACAAAAGATGGAACATGTAAAATTGATATTGAAAAGGGAGTGAATGTAGGGAATATTGTAAATGGTGCTCTGCACGCCTTATGAATAGCAAGATGGTGTCGTAAGGGCCAGACTGGTGTGGTATGTTTAGATGGCTTGGGCACACAGAGAGAATGAATGGAACGGAGACTGACAAAAAGGATTTGTGAGTTCAGAGTGAATGCCAAAGTTGGAAGCGGAAGACCCAGGCGAACGTTCCTGGATCAAATCCAGGACACTTTAAATAAAGGCCAAATCAAGAGTACCTACTCTAAACCGACGAACTTTTGTGAAAGGTTTAATGAGAATGAAAGAAGTCAAGGAGATATGTAAGGATTGTGGACGGCAGTAGAAGGACATGGTCAACCCCTATGGGTATGTGACGTGATGTATGTAAGAGTATTTGAGCGATGAAAACGTTTGCACATGATTCCAGCTGCACACAGAAGCATAATATTACACATTGTAACCTGCAAAACTATATTTAAAAGAGTAACCGCTGAGTGTCTTGCTGGTTTCTTTTCAGCGGAATCAACTTTTCGAACCGTTGTTTGATTTTTTACCAACGGACAGAATAATATGATATTGATTTCAATTAGTGGGACGTTAAAGGGTTTCACTTACCCTACATTTTTTAGTAAATGAATAACTACTTCTATATATTTTTTTTAGCTAAACAAAGCCATGTGGTTGAGGAAAATCTTTGGAAAACAATGTACGGTAAGGAGCCCACTGTCCAATATGACGGGTACGGCGCATGTCCTATACTCACCTCGTACAAAAGTGGAATACTTGCTGAATTCGTTTACGACAAGAAACCCTGTGAAACATTCCCCTTTAATCAGGTGAGAAAATGTGGCAACATTATTTCTAGGGAAAATCGTTACCATTCTTTAAGCGAAAGAGATTTTGTTGGTAGATATAAAAGGCGAATATTTTGTAAACTTTAGTGAGATAAAGGTGTCAATGCTGATAGAGCTATCTAAGCTAATATTATAAAGAGGAAAGATTTGTATTTTTGTATGTAACGAATAAACTCAAAAAGTACTGGACCGATTTTAATAATTCTTTTTTCATTAGAAAGCTACATTATCACTGAGTAACATAGGCTATATTTAGTACTAGATTACTATAGAAATCTTTAGAAATTCCTATTAAAACCAACCGAAGGTGTAAAAAAATTAGCCATAAAATGTCTTTCATCGCATACGCTGTGAAGATTATTAATGATAGGACAAAAAAATGTTCGATAATATTGTAGAATATATCAATATCTACAAAAAACTTGGCGAGACTATATGTCTAACTATTGTAATTACGTCACTATAACTACTTTGTTACATTTAACAAATCGATAGAAATGCCGATCAAAATCAGACCGCGTTAGCCATACCATTTATAAACTTTAATGCAAATAAATAATTTAATATTCAAGACTGTCTCAATACCTGATAATTACTTTTTGAACTATTGAAATCGGATATGCCATTTAAAAGATATCATGAAATTAAAATAAAAATAAAAATACATGCCTGTCGGCTCTTTACAACATTGAATATTTCGAGTTTTTTTAACTCATTTTTTATGCTTCACTTAAAAGTTCTTTTCAGAGCTACTTAGTTTTAGTATTAGGAATCACACTTTTTCATAATATTTGTCAATTCATGGTCGTTTTAATTATCATGCTTATAACTTAAATATCTGTACCTATTTATGTCTACCCGTGCGAAGCCGGGACGGGCCGCTAGTCTATTATAAAATTAGCTAATATTAAACTTAGAATTCAATTTTCGCTATTCAAAACTCTGACCTTTTCTGTCAGATTTTTGCAATTAAATATACTAAATGCTCAACTAAAAAGTGTAATAAATATATTTTATTCTAGCAGGTACTTGTATATTAGGTAGATTATTGATTAGAATAAAACAACAACGATTTGCTTTATCGGAATTTTATCATATTATATTTTAATAAATAGATAAAATTTGCTCGAAGTTAAATATTAGACATTGTTAATTTATTCCATATTCGACACTAGCAAAGTCTACTAAGTCGGATTATAGATTTACTTTCGTTAACTTAAAAGTATTTAACTTGGTTTTTAATTGCTTCCTTTCAGATTATTAGATACACAATTACATTCATAATCTAACGAATATATATCTAACTAATACATTTTTAAATTCGTAACATCATTTACGTGTAATGTCCGACATAAGCAAATTTAAAAACACTCTATAGGCAATGAAAAATTCTTGATTTCAACGAGGCAATAAAAGAATTTGTTAAATAGCTTTTATATTCTTTAGATTGACATTTTTATATTCGTTATATCTTTTGAATGGAATGTCCGATTTTAATGATTTATAAAGAGGTATGAATAATATGGTTTGATTATTGTCGGCACTTCTATTTAGTTTTAAAATGAAAAAAGGAATTATAGTAGCATAACTACAGTAGTTATACAGATATCGTGTCGCGGACTTTTTTGTAGATATTAATACGTTCTATAATATTGTAGAACATTTTTTTGTTCTATCATCAATGATTTTCGCAGCGCATGCAATGACAGACGTTTTGGTTCACACCTTGGGTTATATAAATGCATTTTTTATTAGGGATCCCTAATTTTTTGAGAATGTAATATAGCCTATGTCGCTCTATAATTCAGCAGCTTTCTAATGGTGAAAAAAATGTTGAAATCAGTCCAGTAGTTTTTGTGTGATAACGTTACAAACATACATACAGAAATGTTTCGTTTTTATTAAAATTATAATAGAAGAGTGTAGGAAGTGGTAGGTCATAACATTCATTTATATTATTTTCAGAGTAAAGAATATCGTATTGTTTCTTATTTAAATAAAGATATATTCCCATATTTGTACTGGAATAAACTAATAAAGGGGAAATGGAATGGACCGTCAACATTACGCAAAGTAATTAATCCATTGAAATTATAGATAGCCAATAAAAAATACTTTTTATTTCATATAAAAGTTACAACTTTGGACAATATGGCTACTTGCATGTACATAACTTAATAAATAATACTTGAAAAAACTTGGTTGTTATATGGATTTTTATCACGTATACCTATAGATGCAATACAAACTTTTAATTAACTAAGTTATGTTTTTTCTTTTAAATGATAAAATAAATTACGTTTAAAAGTTTTTTATTTACTTTAAAATAAGAAACATCAAACAAATACTGACAAGTATCCGAAATAAATAATACTGAAACTTATTTTAAAACATTAAAAAGATATTTATCATATTTGCGATATAATATAATTTTGAAACCTAAACAAAGAATTAATAATATTTTTACAATTTTAATGATAAGTTACAGTCAATTTCATTTATAAAAATTGTAATATATTTAAACATGTAATCGTATTTGAAATCCAAGACCTTTGAATTGAAAAGAATTGATCTTAAACATAAAAATTGCAATTATTAATGTATTTTGTGTATTAATTGATTACTTTATATACATATTCGATCAAATATTTTTTTTTTTATATATTGTACTTATTACATGCGTCTTATTCAAGCTTAATTAACCCTTAGAGTGCGTACCGTCGATATATCGTCGCTATCTGAATGGGCATAAAGTGCATAGCTTGATATGATTTAAGTAGTATGTTCCCTATACAAAATAGAGAATAATAAAAATCCATCGTCATTTGAGGAAATTAATCAAGATTCTGTGCATACTTAATGGTTATGGTTGTTTTTATCAAAATTCCTGACGCAATTTATGCAACAAATGCGAAAGTTACCTCAGCACTCAAAGGGTTAAAATAGTAATCAATAAAATACTGCAAGTGATGTCATTCATGTTTTCTTTTAATGCTTTAATCACGTAATATTTCTATAATTACCTTAAATTAGAGCTACAGATGCATCTAGCATTTTCATAATTAGATTGAAAAAAACGTTAATATACATTTAAAATTTCGTCTTATCCAAGATTTAGAAGACGATATAAACCGTTATAGCACATCGATGTATAAAGAGCCAACTTGCATTTTAGACATTTTGACTTTTTTATTGTAGCTTGTATAATAGACGGCCTCGATGGCGCAGTGGTGCAAGTTTTCGCTTTGTTAGCTGATTCCCGGTAGAGCGAATTTAGGAAATTGTATTTTCTAATTTTTCTGAGTCTGGACTGGTGGGAGGCTTCGGCCGTGGCTATTTACCACCAGCAAAGTGTAAAAACCACAAGGGGTATATTGCCTCTTACCAGACCAGCGCGCTTCCATCATAGACTATATCATCACTTACCATCAAATGAGTTTACAGTCAAGCGCTAAACTGTCAACAATAGAAAAAATATATTTTTAAACCCTATTTACCAACATAGTCATCGTTTATTTTAAATCTCATAGCCACTAAAACATGTTGCTTAAAAAACATAACATTGGTACATTAATAAATAATTTATCTTTGAAATACTGTCTTACAAAATTAGTTTAGAACTTTGTCTACAAAATATGCAAAGAATTGAGGTATATCTAAATTATAAAATAGTACAAAAGAATGGACACCAATGAAATTTGATAATCGGATTTTTACCAACATTTAAAATAATAACAACATTTACTTACATTTAATATTTTCTATATATAATTTCTAATAGGTAGGTAAGCAGTCTGACTAGGACACAATCATGATGAGAAATAGTTTAACAACATACGCTAATACATTTCATATTTTTTCTTATAAGCGATGCATGCGATTTACTCACTTTTCCTCCCGGTAACCTAAAAACGACTGGTTTTTTAAGTGTTAAATGCAGCTTAAAACACGAAACAATAATTATATTTTATATAATTAATTGTAAGTCTACAAGGTCGAAAGTTACATCCCAGTGTGAGAAAAATTGTATCTACACCGCGGAAGAAAAACAGGGCATTCTATTTACTACTCCTTCATTAGAAGGACAAATATATTATTTTAAATAATTTATGAAATTAATTGCTTCGTAATGATTATTCATTATAATAAGCGAGTCGTAAAAAATTTAAAATTAATCAATATTTTTAAAAGGAGAAAATTTAATGTAATGCTAAAGAATGTTATATTAACGTCGTAACTAATGATTATTACTAATGATTCTTCTTCTTCTTCCTCTCTTCTCTTGATAAGGCAATTCAAATTATATGTAATAAATAACATTTTCCTATGTATAAAAGAATTTAATATAATCCTATTAAACAAAGACGAATCCTATTGAATAGATTGTAATTCACTTGTAAACGAGCTAAAAAAATTTAAATATATATAAGATAATTGAAATAAATACCTAGAGAAATGCATAAAAATGCACTTGTATATATGTATTTTATTAAACGAATGTATCTCTAAAATAAATTAAATTTAAAGTTTTGATTAATAATTGTTATGTTTGAAATAGTGAAAAATAAAATATCCAGTATATGTTACCATCGTATCGGTCACTTAAAATGCCATAAAAAATCCTAATTCCTATTTATAAGCCTGAAGAGAGGGAAGATATTAACCCTTAAAATGCATTACTAATTACACCGATACCATGTTTTACGGCCTACGTTTCACGAAACTTGGCCGCAAAGTGAAGGTCTGTATAAGAAATCAAATATTGTTATACAAATTCAATGGGATCGCTGCCAAATTTGTTAAATATATTAACATGGTTTATCATTCAAAATGCATATTACCTTGTTATTTCATTTAAATCAAAAATATATACATTTGTAATAACAGACTCCAAAACTAACAATAATCTATAAACAAAAAGGAAATAACTTGATGTTATATAAAGTATGTGTATGTTTACTTATATAAATATAAGATCACTGTCTTCATCACTTATCGATGGTAAGTCCAAGATTGTTTTTTTAGACTTGCCGTTATAGCGAAATATTTTAGGTCGTAAATCGAGAACGTGCATTAATTGAAGAAGGCCGTATAGCGAGGTATAGGTATATATGTATTCTTTCAAGTCATAACTTATTATTGTAACAGGATTCCCAATTATTACTATTTTAAAGAACTTTTTATTCGAACCTAACTATGGCACTGTAATGATAACTTTAACAATGTTTATAATCCTATTCAACCAAAAAATCATGACTTATAAAGAAAAAATACAGTAAGGTTAGTAAAAGAAAATTATACTCTATTGTAACAGTATTTACAATAACGTTTGCTTGCAATCATGCTTTATTTAATGCCGAAAACTGTTCTTTCTGTGTGCCATTAGAGTTTTTAGCATCTGCAGTACTTTGCCTCTTTCTATTTAGAGCAGCTTGTCTGATTCTGTATCTACGACGAGTTTTAATAAGGTATACCGACAGGGCAATTGCTATTAGTAAAGCTACTATAATACACCCTCCAAGGATCAAAGTGAGGGAGGACACTTTCGAGTCCAAGTTCGTAGATTCCTCAACCTGTAAATAATAAGATAATTTATACTACAATTGAGTATGCGAGAGTACGGCCTATGTAAAAATAAGCCCAATTAGATAATAGAGGAAATCAATTTTGAAATGATTGACGTAAGTCATACTCTTTATTACATTATGTAAAACTGCCTCATTTGTCTAGTGCTTAGGATGTTCGACTACAGACATGAGGTCCTGGGTTCGAATCCCGGGTCGGGCCTATTCAAAATAAATATTGAGTTTTCTATTAAGATTTTTTCAATATTTGCCCGAAGTTGGGAAATTGGCAGTGTGATCCACCCCCGTGCCTCGGAGAGCACGTTAAGCCGTCGGTCCTGCGCCTGATCTCTCTCCGGTCGTGTCGGATTCCCGTCACATCGGACTATGAGAGTGAAGGAATAGAGAGTGCACTTGTGTACTATGCCTGCCAATCCGCAGTGGAGCAGCGTGGTGGGTCTATGCTCTTAAAACCCTCGCTCCTCGGAGTGAGGGGGCCTGTGCCCAGCAGTGGGACGTTAATGGGCTGCTACTTACTTTTACTTACTACATTATTTAAACAATAATCATCACTTCGGAGTCTGCCTCCACATAGATTTAAGAAATACGTTAAAAACGTCCTATTACAAAAAGCATATTATAATATTTAAGAAGAAGATTATTTAAAGGACAAAGTTATATGAACCTGATTCCAGTTGCACATGAAAGCTAAACACATTGTAACGTACAACTATGTTTAAAGGAGTAACCGTTGAGTTTCTTTCCGGTTTCTTCTAAGCGGAATCAACTTTCCGAACCGGTGGTAGATTTGTTACCAACGGACAGACAATTGACGATTCAAAAGAGCTTTTTTAGCCTATTTAAATGAAGAATATTTTGATTGATTGATCGATAATACTCCGATTAGTAACTATAAGAAATAGTGTGATAAGAGAACGTTGTGGTATAAAAGAAGATGTAGTGTCTAAAATTGAGAAAGGTATGCTTAAATTGTTGGGGAACGTAGAGACAATGAATGAAAGGAGACTCACAAAAAGGATTTATGAGTCGAGAGTGAATGGGAAAGTTGGAAGGGGAAGACCAAGGCGAACGTTCCTGGACCAAGTCCGTGACATTTTAAATAAGAGCCAGGTCAACAGTACTCTAAACTGATGCACTCATATGAAAGGTTTAATGAGAATGAAAGAAGCGAAAGAGATATGTAAGGATCGTTGCAAATGGAAGGACGTGTTCTCTGCTTACCCCTACGGGAATGAGGCGTGATGCTATGTATGTATTGTATCTATAATAAATAGTTTTGAGTTCGCAGATACATTGCCTGTAAATATAGCGTATAGTGTAGTGTAATTCCATTTATTTATTAATAACTGCTAAAATCTAGCTTCTGACTTGAAAATATAATACAATTACATTGTATTCTATAACATATCTTTTAACGCTTTTATATATTGATAGCTCCTGAAGTCTATAACTGATAAGGTAGTGAAACAGTGATAGAAAAAACTATTTAAATTCAAGAGATTCCCACAATTAAAGGAGAACCACCGCCATCAATATTTGTCTATTTCACTACCATTATGGATTACAAAATCCATTTTGCCGACACATATAGATAGTGATCATTTATATTTATAAGATTAGGCTGTAATAGCCATGTCTTCAAAAGGTTTTAATAATTGAATATTATTCTCATAGGAACTTTATAAATTGCCGATTTTATTAGAATACCTTTAAATGTCAAAATTATTATGCAATGTAAGAAAAAAAATTGTTTTATGATATTGGGTTTTTTATATATGTTGTAAAAATCATACCCTATAATTGTTGTACGATCCGGACCTCATACTGAAGTCATTGCACATCGCCTGCTCAGTCCAGTTGTACCAGTGCACCAACCTCAGACCTTCATAGGCTCGCGGCGAACCGCATCTAAAATAACATAAACTTATGTTTTCTTGTACATATATACTAAAAAATGAGCACACGGAGCTTGGGATTCATAGGATAAGGAGGGAGGGGGGGGGGGTATAGTGGGCGAAATCCGTCCTCACCTAGAGGAGTGACAATGCAGGAGACATGGGTCGCTATCTTACAGATTGGTTCAGGTGCTTGCTTGCTTTGGTAAATACCTGGTAATGGTAATATCATACTATTTTTATGCCAGAATTTCTTGAAGAATAGAAACTTATAAATACACAATAAGACATTGAGCTACAAAGCTACGTAGCCCGGTTTACGAATTATATGTAGTTTTATAATAATAATAATAGCCTTTATTCAGATCAGAACATAGATTATTATTTAACAGTAATTGTAAATTTCTACAAGTTAGGCATCCAGCATAAGCATTATTTTAATAAGTAGCAAAGATCTCCTTCCATATCTTCCATTCACGTTTGTGTTGCGCTACTCTGTTCCACATTACTTTTGCCACTTGTCTTGTCTTCCTCTTTTGCATTTCCCTTTCTTAGGATACCATCTTGTCACAGGTATGCCCCCTATATCTAGGCCCCTTATCATATATCTTGACCATCGCCATTTCAGCCTTCTCATTTTACATTTTACGTCTTTAACCTTTGTTTTTTCCTAATGAGTTGGTGTATTAAATTTGTCAGATTTTTTTCACATGATATCTAATGAAATACCAGTAATTATAACCTACCGCAATTCCGAGAGCAGTCGCGAGTTAGCGCGATACATCTGCGGCACTAAGTCATCCAGCAGCCATTGTAAGTCGCACGAGCAATGCCATGGGTTGAACTGAAGGTTGGCACCATCCGGCAACTGTTTCCAATCGAGAAGCGTTCTTGACAACGTAGTCAGATTGTTCTTGCTTATGTCTAACTGAGGAAGAAACAGTTTATGACAATTAACTCAATGTGAACACCTGAAACCCTGAAATCGATGTGCCCCAAATTGGTGGCATTAGAAGGAACAATTCGTGATGGACATGAAACTTAGGATAATGATTTCTTTAGCATGTATACGGTCACAAATATTGATTTTCCCATATTGTTCCCTCATACATTAAAAAAAATTATAAGGTAGAAACCTTTTTTTAAGATGTCACTAGAAAAATGGATGTCCATTTCCAGTCTATACAAATCGTTTTTATAAATAAGAAATAGAGTAGGGCCAAGAATACTTCCCTATTGTACGCCATTTGTAATGAGATCATTAGTAACGTACTGCAAAATTATGACGCTCTGTGAAACCAGACGGATATTTTTGAAAAAAGTTCAAAGCAATATCTCTTATATGAATTCGCTCTAATTTACGAATAAGAACAGGGTCAGAGACTATAAAGAAAGTTAATAAAACTTAACTTTACTCAATTTATGCTTACCATACATAATGAAGTTGCATCGAAGGCACCCTCTTTTATACTCATCAGCTTGGCACAATTCGATAGATAAAGGGTAAAACAACTCTGATCAAATATACCCTCATCGCTAGATCTCCCAATCACGTTGCTAAATGCTTTATCATCAACAGTGATTAACTTATGTAAATCATTCATGTATAGATTTTTCAGAGCTACTATATTCTTGAAGTAAACTGACACTATCGGATTGCCATCTAATCGTAATTCTTCTAATTTTGGAAAGGTCTGTGTACTTAAGCATTTTGGTACATCTGTCAATAAATTGTAAGACAGATCCAAACTGAATAACTTCGGCAATTTCTTCTCTATGTTGAAATCTTTTAATTGATTTCCTCCTATACTGAGAACCTGGAATTAAGTTTTCAAAATCAGTAACGCATTAACGATTTTGATGTATATTTTTACTATTCAGTGTACTGTTTACTTACATCAATTACCTTTATATTTCTTTCAGAACTTTACGAGAGCTTTCCATAGATGGTGCATTACAAATTTTCGCAAAATGAACATATTGAATTGATATTTGAGGAACTGTATTAACCATGTGTCATCAACTACAAATATGTAGAATTTTCAAAAGATATATTGAATCGTCGTCGCTTCAATCGATGGACGTCCACTACTGGACAAAGGTCTCACGTAATGACGTCTACGAGGCTCGATCTTGCGCCACTTTATATCATCGGTCCACCTTGTGGGGGGTTTGTCTACACTGCGCCGTCCGGTGCAGGGTCGCCACTCCTGCACCTTCGGCCCCCAATGTCCATCGGCCCTTCGGACTATGTGCCCCGCCCATTGCCACTTCAGGTTCGCGATTCGTAGGGCTATGTCGGTGACGTTGGTTCTACTACGGATCTCTTCATTTATGATTCTATCGCGTAGAGAAACTCCGAGCATAACCCTCTCCATCGCACGCTGGGTGACTCTGAGCATCCGCATGAGGACCATAGTCAGCAACCACGTCCAAGAACCGTATGTCATCACTGGCAACACGCACTGTTCGAAGATTTTTGTCTTCAGGCACTGAGGGTTATCGGACGAAAATATCTGGCGTAGCTTCCCGAACGCAACCTAACCGAGTTGGATTCGGTGGTTGACCTCCTTCTCGAAATTGGACCTACCTAGCTGGACTATATGCCCCAGGTATGTGTACTCGTCAACAATTTCGAGAGCTGAGTTCTCAACGATGACTGGGTGAGGCGGTACATGGATATTAGACATAATTTTCGTCTTATTCATGTTCGTTTTCAGGCCCACTTGTTGAGAAACTCTACTGAGGTCACCGAACGTTGTATTGAGATCTTCAAGAGTCTCTACCATAATGACTACGTCATATATTGAATAGGAACTTAAAATGGTATAAAAATGATGTTGTAGATAAAAATATACATATACAAATTATTTTGATTTAATAAAGCATAATCCTGGGGATGATATTGAACAAACATGTGTACAGTAAAATAAAAAATTTAACTACCCACCTCCAAGTTGTCAAATTCAGCATTATCCTCATCGTACACAGCGGATAAACGATTGTACGACAAATCTACATAGGTAATGCCACTGGGAAACTTTGGCCAATGATATAAAGTGTTTATTTTTAAAATAGCAATCTGTAGTGTTGAGGGCAGACCGAAAGTGAACGTTATGTTATTTTGTGCTAGGTTCAATTCTCTTAAATTGCTGCAAGACAATAGGGCATCCTCTTCGATAACTTCAATTATGTTGTTAGATAAATCCAGAAGCTCACTGAAAGGTCAAAGTAATAATAGCCCACATGAGTCTTTTGTTTTGCTGGAGCAATAATGCGTGTATTCTCTTTTAGTAGCAGAGTTCCCGTGTTTGATAAAGATAAATTTAGAAAATTGGCGGAATCTGGACTGGTGGTTGGCTTCGGCCATGGCTAGTTATCACCCAAACAGAAAAGACTTGCCGCCAAGAACAAAAGTTGTGTTCCGATACGAAGCTGTTTAGATACCATAAGAGGTAAATTACACTCTCACCTGATCAACGTGATCCCTCCTTAGACTTTATCGTCAGGTAAGATCACACTCAAACACTAACCAAACTCTAATGAAAAGGCTTTAATATATTATCAAAACAAAGGCTAGACCCCTACGAAAATATTCGAGAATTTTCAAAGCTGTAAATAAAAACACAGTACAAACAAAGTAACAATATTAATGATGCAAAATTTTAATATAAAATCTTATTAAAGAAACCAATTTTCTAACCGGGAATTTCATTATGCATATGCATAAAAATATAAAGAAGCAATTGTTTTTACGGACACTTACATGTTATTATCATCAGGAAAAGATTCTTTGCCTATCGATCGAATGCGATTACCGTTTAAATTCAATCGCCTTATGCCTTTTAAAGTACCACTTTCGATTCTTTTTAACAATAAATCGTGAATCCCATTCTTGCTAAGATCTAAGTCTTCCAACATCGCCATTGGCTGCAATGCCTCTACTGGTATCTTTCTCAAAAGGTTGCTTTGCAAATTAAGTCTTCTCACATGATGTAAATATTTAAAATCTAGAGGATTTAAATGGGCTATTTTGTTGAATGAGAGATCTAAGTCCTCTAAGCCTTCGATGTTTGTATATAAATCAGGTGTTATTTCCGTCAGGTCATTCTGGGTGAAACACAATTTCTTCAGGTTGGGCACATCGCTAAACGGGTCCGGCCAGTAGGTTTTTATGGCATTGTTACTGAAGCGAAGTGTCTCCACTTGTGAATTAGGCGGTAACCTATAATAAACGTAAAACACAAATTAATCTTATTTTCTTAATGTATTCCAGCGCAGTGTTTAATAAATGGAAACTCAACTCTCTTTGCTATACTGTGCGAACCTGCGGGCCATCATGTTACACCTTACCGATAAGGCTCTTCTTTCCCTCTCTATGTCTACCTGATCCACAAGGTCATTCGCAACGAAGTGTCCTAGATATCTATTCTTCTTAACGAAGTCCCATTGAGAGAAATACTAGGTTCATATGTCACATATTTACGGGGGGCCTTAAAAGCCAGGTATTCACTTTTTGAAACATTATAAATTAGATCATGTGCAGCGTACTCTTCACGGGATTTCAATAACTCTCTGATTAAGCCAGCCGTGGGACCTAGCAGCACCATGTCGTCGGCATAGCTAATATAATTGACACAGATGCCGTCTATCCAGCATCCTACTGGCTGATTGCTGGGTTCCACGATCAGGTCGTTCACATACAAGTTGAAGAGCTTGGGCGAGGTTAATCCCCCCCCCCCGTCTCACCCCGCACTTTAACCAGTATGGCTCAGAAAGTTCCTTTCCCCACCTGACACAGTTCAGTTAGTTTGCATACCAAAAGTAAAATCTCTAGTAAATATTTCATATCTTATAAACTCAAAGTGCAATACTATTGGTGGTTGGTATTCTCACAGTTTCTTGAAATGATAAAATATATACAAATTATAAGTTTTAAGCATTTATTGTAAAAATCCATTAAAAGATACTCCAAAGCGAGTTAATAAACACGTTGTACTCCAATCAGTTCAACAACAGTAAGCAATTTAAATTTAATTAACTTTTAATGGTTTCTAAACATGTACGGGAGCGCTAATTATTAGTTTTTTCTGTACGCTATTGGGGGTATTGTAGTAATTAGCCACGATCGAAGCCTTCTACAG
Source organism: Elymnias hypermnestra (assembly GCA_015832385.1). Lineage (NCBI taxonomy): Eukaryota > Metazoa > Arthropoda > Insecta > Lepidoptera > Nymphalidae > Elymnias > Elymnias hypermnestra. The sequence continues at coordinate 1,298,244 of JACTOM010000094.1, forward strand.
CTTTCGTTTCATATAAATTAGAAAATAAAAATTCATAGAATTGTCCTTTCGGGAAATGAACTTGAGACCTTTCGAAGTGAGGTGAATATACACACCTTCAGGAGGCCGAATAAATTTTGGAGCCTTTTGCAGGTTATTAACTGCCTCATTAGTCTAGTGGTTAGCATGTTCGACTACAGACATGAAGTCCTGGGTTCGAATCCCGGGACGGGCCAATTCAAAAATCAATATTGAGTTTTCTATTAGCATTTTCTCAATATTTGCCCGAAGTTGAGAAGTTGGCGGTGTGCTCCACCCCCGTGCCTCGGAAAGCACGTTAAGCCGTCGCTCCTGCGCCTGCTCTCGCTCCGGTCGTGTCGGATTCCCGTCACGTCATATCTCATGCGAGTGAGGAGGCCTGTGCCCAGCAGTGGAACGTAAACGGGATGCATCTACCAAGTTATTACATTACTAACATTACATTCGTCAGAATTAGGTGAAATTGCCTCATTGGTCTAGTGGCCAGCTTGTTCGGCTAAAGACATGAGGTCCTGGGTTCGAGTCTCGGCCCGAACGAATTCAGCAATCGATATTGAGGCTCCAGTTAAGAAATTATCTGTATTTGCCAAAACCCTCACTCCAATGAGTGAAGATCCCTGTGCCCAACAGTGGGACGTTAATAAGCTGCTATGGACCTTTACCTTAGTTGAAATTAAAGATAGATAATTTTGTATTAGATGTGTAATTAAAACCAGATAAGAGTTTGACGCAATGCCGTAAATTACTATTAAAACGAATTCATAAAACAGAATCAATTTTATTTAAGCTTAAATAAATACATCAACATCAACATCGCGTGATTAGCGTCACGAAGATGTGCAGCGGTTCTTATGCGAATTCGATTCAAGGTTAGGTAGTTTCATATTTACAAATAACGTGGCATTTTAACTTGCCACACTTTATATACTACTTTTCATAAAATATAAAATAAATAAAAAAACCAAATTTAATTAATACTTTCTAATACACTTTGACAAAAAACAAGTGGCATTTTCATTTACAATTCGTCATTTGAGACACTTTCAATATTTTAATTAAATACATTAAATTCCTAACATATCTTCCTTTTAACCTCCCTCGAAGTTTCGGAAATCCAAACTTTTAGATTTGTATAAATATAAACAAGACTTAAAAATTAGTTTGCCAGAGAAGTTTCACTTCTGACAGGTGTACTTTGTACGTACGCAATTTTTTTTTTTGCGATTAAATATTTATTACAATTTACGAGTATTTAAAAATTAAAAGTGACATTATGGTCGTTTTAAAACTGCAATCAAATCATATTGTGTAAATAAATTTCAATCTTTCCTTGAATCAGAAATAGGAAATGGAAAGTCCTTATAAAAAGCGTGAATCTGTTTTCCCCTCATTATCTATAATACCTTGGAAAAACTAATTTTATACTATTTTTCTAATTTATTTAAGTTTTAACTGGAACTATTGATATTGACTAGTAATAAACGTATTTATTTATTTTATTTTGAGCTTTAACATTCTTGCTATTATTAAATATTATTGAGTCTTATCTTGAACATTTTATTTCATTGTACTATTCTACAAATGATGCAATTGTAATTGTAACTCATGTAATTATTAAGTAATAGTTGTGTTTTAATGTTTTTTATGGGTTATAAACGTCCTTCGAGCTATCGATTCTATAGTTGTTACTTTTTACCCAAAGTCAACGTCCGAAATGTTTTCCCCGCGGTTTGCTATACACTCATCAATCAAAAAAGCATGTCAACGTTGTTTGTGTTGCGAATCATCGTTGTAGGAAATGAGTGGCTCTTTATCAAAGTGGAGAGGCTAAGTGGATCATGCTAATTTGTCCGTTTGCTATAACAAATATAGCAACGATAAACATAAGAAATATTTCATAATGTACGTGTGTAGAAGCGAATGTAACACAAAACAAAACCTATAATGTAAATTTGTTCACGTCTTTGAAAATATTCTGCACTGCCTAATAAAGTATTGCTTTACCTTCCCCATGTATTTTACATAGACGAAAACCCGTTTTTTGGGATACTGCATTGCCGAACGACAGGGGAGGATATTTACTATAATTATATCGACCCGAAAGGGGCGAATTTTGCAAGAAATTAAAAAAACTTTGCTGAAAATCTGCGCAAGAAACTTTAAGATTTTCTAATTCTGTATTTGCTAACAAATTTATCCAGATAAATGATCTATGGGCGTGATTTGGATAAGCGAGTGTTGGATGGGTTTTGTACCCTGTAAGGGCCAAAAAGAAAATTTAATTAAAATCGCTAGAGAGATCAAACATTCATAAAATTACAAGGTGACTCAATGCTAATTTTTTAAGGTCAAGAAACCTTACTTAAATATAACAAGTTGTGGTGAAAAGACATTAGATATCGTAAAGACATCAAGGATAAAGGGCTGCGGCGATAATAATAAACAAATAAAGGCCGATCACCGTTTCAAGTGAGATTTATTTACTAATAGATAAAACAGTTAAGAACATCAAGGTGGTTTAAGCCTACACGTATTCAATTGGTGGCGCGTAGGTTAAAATTGTGATAAAATTAATTTCAAACGTGTTGTAACCAGTACCCACGAATTTTGCGATACCAGGAATTACAATGCACGCTTATTTTGTTCTATAAATATTAAATGTGACTGCATTTTACATTAACTTTTTTGAACACACTAAAAATACCTAGGTATTTTAAATGTGATGTGACAAATCATAAAAAGTCATCAGTAATAAAGGTACTCAGTACTGTTTGACGACTTAATCTGAATACATAGACATAAATATATATTTTGGTATCGTGAATAAATTCCATTATTTATATGTAGGTATACTACTTCATAAAACTTTGTGTTACACAGATTATGATTAAGATGACTCATAACACTTACAGATATAATAAAGCTGAAGATATTAATGCAACTTGGTACTTAGGTTCACTTACTTGCCTAAGGTTGTTAGTCCCAACCCTTCGAACGCTGCGGCGATTTTTAATCCATTAGCATTTTCAGGCCACTCTATTTTATCCAAATCAGCAAGATTTTCAATTCTATCTAACTCTGAACACTGAATATTTAGCACTAAATGAGTACCGTCAACGTCTGGTATTTCACTGCACGTGCAATGATCACACACTTTTATTAATCTGTACACTTCCTCTGGAGGATCGTCGGAATTCGCAGCGTTGAAAATTAAAAATAATAACATCAATATATTTACGGCACGCATTTTTTTTATTCACACTGCACAGGCACAGACAACTGCGTTCAGCTTTATATCGAGGTGGAGTGATAATGATAAGATTCTTATTATCGAAGCGTTATCGCGGCATTGGTGATGCATGTGTACATTGCTGAAAATGACGTACCTAGACTAGATAGGCAGGGATTAAGGTAGAAACGAGACCTGGCCATTGCTTAAAACCATCACAACACATAACAAGAACTAAAATTTATATTTTGTTATTATAATCCCATATCAAATTAACAAGTATTCCGCGATTTATAAATCTAACCTCGCGAATAGACTAACGCGTGTACGTAGACCGCTAAACTATTCGTTATGACTGTTAGTCGTAACATGAGCGGTTAGTATACGAGTAAACTACAATATTTGAGCGATCTTTAGCATTTGAAACCGCTGCAGTGATACTCATTTTATTAATAATTAAATATTTAATAGCAATTTAATGTCTGGTTCAATACAATTTAAAAGATTGAATTGTAAATTGGTCGATGGTTTTAGACTTATTTTATTTATTTCTTATTAAAACGTACATAACCCAGTTTAAAATTTCATATTTACAAATAAATAGACTAACACAAATAACAATAATACTGAAAAACAAAAGTTAAAAGTGTGTGCGTATAAAGTACACATGTCAGAAGTGAAACATCTTTGGCAAACTAGTTTTTAAGTCTCTTATATTTATACAAATTTAAAGGTTTTTTTTTTACTTTTAATCATCATCAAAATATTAAGTGTCATAAATTAATACAAATAATTTATTCAAATCCCGTATGAAGAATTGTAATAAAAATGCCACGTGTCTTTTGTCAATATTAGAAATTATTAATTCAGTTTTGTTTTTGATTTTAAAATTGAGAAAATAGAATTTATGAAATATTTTAATTTTATATTTTATAAAAGAATAGTACATTAAATTGTTAAATGATGAGATACGGTATATAGAACGACTATAGAATTAAAAATAATAGAGATTTTTCACAATATAATAAATCTGAACTCATACTCGTATATAATACACATATACAGAAAATAGCAGTTTTTAACGTGAATACGTCTTTAAAATCAATTCAATCTAACGAATGATAGCAAAATCCATCCGAAATCAATACATACATACATACATAGCATCACGCCTCATTCCCATAGGGGTAGGCAGAGACAACATCCTTCCACTTGCCACGATCCTTGCATATATCCTTCGCTTCTTTCATTCTCATTAAATCATCATACAAGTTCGTCGGTTTAGAGTACTCTTGACCCGGTCGTTATTTAAAATGTCCTGGATTTGGTCCAGGAACGTTCGCCTCGGTCTTCCTCTTCCAACTTTCGCATTCACTCTTGAATCATAAATCCTTTTTGTCAGTCTCCTTTCATTCATTCTCTCTACATGCCCAAACCATCTAAGCATACCTTTCTCGATTTTATTCACTGCGTCTTCTTTTATACGACAACGTTCTCTTGTCACACTATTTCTCAAGAAATCAATTACACAAATAAATCAAATCAAAATATCTTTATTCAAGTAGGCCTATTATAGCACTTTCGAATCGTCAAATATCGTTTATTTTCATATATTATTTAAACGAATGACTGATGATAGCAATAAAGAAACGACTCGCAATCGAAAATTACGAGGGTTCCTTCGCGCCCTGATCTGAGAAGAGCCCACAACAAACTCAGTAGGTTGTATGTTTTTTGTCATCACCATTAAAATATATATTTTTAATTTATTCTATATTATACATGTAGAACATTTCAGTCACTCCCACATTTTTTTGTCTTCTAAGTATTCCATCAAATTATAGAATTTCTCTATTAGCATTCTTTTAATGAAAGATTTAAATTAACTCAGAGACATCTTTGAGGCTTCTTCTGGGAGCTTGTTATAGAAACGTATACAGTTACCTTTTGAACCTTTCGAATCTACAGCAATCATTCGTAAGAGTCAATATTTTTGCGGACGTACAACAAGTTTTCTAATATATATACGCCGTGAACTGTCATTATTTTCACTGCTCTGAATTTGTTTCTTAGCGACACTGTTGGACCCATATTATAAACCGCAGGAACGGCCCTTTTCTGCAGTACAAATATTGCATCTATATCAGCAGCATTACCCCAAAATAAATTACCATATGACATAAAACTCAAATAGACCAGTGTGGCCGTTTCAATGTCCGTAAGACGACGAATTTTTTTAACTGTATAAGCCGGACAACTGAGTCTATTCACTGGTTATTAAACCACTTATATGGGGTCCCCGCTGTAGTTTACAATTCAACGTCATACATAAGAAATACGTACTGTCTACCACATCAAAATACACAATTAGAATTAGATAGCTCAAGGATCAAATAATTTCTTAAGGTCAGCAAGAACACAATGCACGCAGCGGAGGGAGATCGTTAATAATAATAATAATAATAATTTATTTATTTACCAAAAAATACAATATTTTGTTACAAAATTGTTATCTTAAAATTAGTTTGTTATTATTTTATTTGGATAGCTATTAAATGATTATATTTGTTTATTTTGCTGAGGCCCTTGTAATTATATCAGTGAAACGCTTACATGCACTACGTCCGGTTTAACGCTATTCCGGAAATTCTTAAATTTGATAAACACTTCTGTTTAATCGTCGTTTTCACGACGACTGTGATTGGTGGACTTCTTATTTTTTTGAGTTGGCGATTGGTATAAGAAAGGTAGCACAGTAGAATGAAGGGATTTTAAGTCTTTTAAAGTATGTAATATAATAATGAAGAATCTGAGACTAGTATTACTTAACCTGCAAATTAGTGAGAGACTCTAAAACATTTAACTACTTGAGACTTATTCACGTACAACAAACCATAACACATCCACACTCCATTTTTTAAATAAAATAGATTTACTTTAACAGATTTCAGGGTTGAAAATAATTTATAATTTTAGTTAGTTTCGGTTAGGCTTTCAAAAATGAGAACTTTAACAAGTATCCTAATGTAGTTGAAAAAGCAGTATTACATATTTTAATTCATAAAAACATTTGATATACTCAGTTATTGAAGTGAAACTTCTTAAGCATGAAGGTAATTTTTACGGATGAAACGCGTCACAAGATGTGCAGCGTTTTTTATGCTAATTCTTTTGAAGGTTAGATAGATTTAATATTTACAAATAACTGGAATTTAAATCGCCTCTCCTCATTTAATAATTGAATAAACTATTTTTCATACAATTTAAAATAAAAATATTTCATAAATTCTCCATTTTTGTGTTACTTTTCTACACTTTTAATGATTTAATGACAATTAAATATCTTTCTTTTTTCCTCCCTCTAAGTCTCGGAAATATAAAGTTTAAAAACTAAAAAATTGTTTATAAAGAAGTTTCACTTTTGACATGTGTACTGTGTACGCACGTACTTTTAATTGAAAATCTATTGTGACCTTAATTTAATAATTGTAACAAAATTAATCTTATATAGGAATTAATAGATCATTATAGATAATGCACGCAGCTGCATTGCGTAGAATAAAAATGAGTTATTGTTACACACGCACATTTCTTTTATCGGCCAAGCTATCTATAGATTACTGGTATAGTTCGTATGAGGCAACGTGAAATTTCTACTAGTACGCATTTATTTGTGAGTGGGCATAAGAAGTTAATTAATTTCAGATCCTAATACGGCATTTAATATTGTTTACATAGAATTATAGTAAAGGAACTAATTTATGACGCTCGAATGCAAACACGTAGTAATGCACAAATCCAATTTTGTTCATTAAAACACAAAAACTTTTCATACAAATATATGACTTCCGTATTTATCGACTATAGATATAATACGTAAGTTGTCTTGTAAAGCAGATGGACTTTAGCGACCTTATCCTAAAGTTTTTTTTATATTGTTTGCTTTCCAGTATTGATATATAGACAATACCGACATGCAGCGAGTACTATCTTCGCTATTTTTTGACTAATAGGTCCTGTAATCGACTCCCGCCAGGAAAAATTGTATTTGCTTATTAGTCTGAGCCTGGAATGATGGAAAGTTTCGGCCATGGTTAAGCATCACGCTATCCTAACCTGGAGAGAGGTTATCCATTTCTTATAGTTTCTTCACAGCAGTGTGTTGGTGTCGGTTTCGAGAAGGAGGTCAGCCGTTGAATTCAACTCGGTTGGGCAGCGTTCTGGAAGCTACGTCAGATATTTTCGGCCGATATATCTCAGTGCCTCAAGACCTCATTACTTGAGACCTATGTCTAGCAGTGGACGTCCATCGGTAGAAGCGACGAGTGTGTCGATGTGCAAATTGTTGACTGCGTAGTAGGTCTTTACTGATAGCGTGATGCTTAACCATGGCCGAAACTTTCCATCATTCCAGGCTCAGACCAATAAGCAAATGCAATTTTTCCTATTAGTCGAAAAATAGTCATCGATTTTATTAGATCCATATAGATAAATGATTGACGTATGTTTAAACTTAAATAAATAGCGTATATGTATTATTCACATGGGAACCACACTTTTCTTGTAGTATTACAAAGAGCGATGACTTCAGGCCATTTAGATTCATAATGGCCATTGTTTGAAATTAGATACTTTACTTCTACAAAGCGGGCAGACTTAGGTACAAAATACATTAGATGACGGTATGGTACTGCCTCAAAAGTCTAGTGGTTAGCGTGTTCGACTACAGACATGAGGTCCTGGGTTCGAGTCGGACCTATTCGAAATTGAGTTTTTTATTAAGATTTTCTCAACATTTGCCCGAATTTGGGAAAAAATTGTGTGCCTCGGAGAACACGTTAAGCAGTCGGTCCTGCGCCTGACCTCTCTTCGATCGTGTCGGATTCCTGTCACATCGGACATGAGAGTGAAGGAATAGAGAGTACACTTGTGTACTATGCCTGCCAATCCGCAGTGGAACAGCGTGGTGGGTCTATGCTTTACAAACCCTCTCTCATATGAATGAGGAGGCCTGTGTCCAGTAGTGGGACGTTAATGGGCTGCTATTTACCTACTTTATGTTGGGAGATTTAGCATGTTGTGTTAAAAGAGGTCCCGGGTTTATTCCCAATTTTGATGAAATTATGAAGGTATAATTTATCGTAATGAAAGATACACACGATCATGATCGTAATGAAAGATACACACGATCATGTGCTTCTAACAGGTGATTTCAATATTAGCAGCCTGTCTTGGGCGCGATTGGAGAATTCGAAATTTTTAAACCCCACAAGCAACTGCTGCTTAGGCGCTACCTTCGTCGACTTTATAGAAGAATATGACCTCAGACAATTTAATTGCACTTTCAATTTTAATAACAGATTGCTTGACTTAATTCTGTCCAATCTGACCCAGGTTACAGTTACAGAAAATATAAATCCTATAAGCACTATTGACCAACATCACCCACCTTTAAACATATCACTCACGTTAGATAAAATAACCCATGTGAAAGAAAATCGCGTCGAGAAATTTAACTTTTACAAGGCTGCATATGATGCTATAATCAAAGATTTAGACGAAATACCCTGGCTCGACTTATTTTGTAACCTCGATGTTAACTCAATGTTAACAATATTCTATACCAAATTAGACTCAATAATTAAAAAACACGTTCCTAAAACTAAACCCAGAAATTCAAAATTCCCTGTTTGGTATAGTAATCGACTAATTTCTATGTTGAAAACTAAGTATAAATATAGAATAAAAGCTAAACTGTACAATAATCCATTAGACGTATTCAAATTTAAAGCATTAAAACATGAGAGCAACCATTTGATCAATAAGTGTTATTTTTCATATATCGAATCAATTGAATGTAATTTAGCGAAGAACCCTAAATATTTCTGGACCCACCTAAAAAACATTAGTAAATCTCCTAATTCATATCCCGTTAAAATGTCTTTAAATGATAATTTTGCTTCAGATGGAACTAGTGTATGCAATCTCTTTGCAGAATTCTTTGCGTCAGTCCATTCCAGCATAGATGTCTCCGGCAATACCACAGCTCAAACCATTTCTAGCAATCACCTCTGTTCCATTAATTTTACTGTCAGGGAAGTCATCCAAAAACTAAAAAGACTTGATATTAAGAAGGGCGCAGGCCCTGACGGTCTTCCCCCACGTCTATTTTATATGTGCGCTAAGTCTTTATCTGAACCAGTCTGTATGATTTTTAATAAATCGCTTCTCACCGGAATTTATCCAGATCTGTGGAAAACAGCCAGAATTGTTCCCATTTACAAAAAAGGCGCCCGCGATAGCATATGTAATTACAGACCTATTTCGATTCAGTCCACATTAGCGAAGGTTTTCGAATCTCTAATACATCCAATATTGTCGCGTCATGTACTACATGCGATTTCTCCAGCTCAACATGGATTCTTGAATGCTCGATCTACAATCACGAACCTATCAAATTTCGTCACTTACGTATCAGAAGCACTTGACGCTCGTCATGAAGTTGACGCAATTTATACTGACTTCTCAAAAGCCTTCGACAGAGTCAATCATAAACTTCTTTTGATTAAATTGGACTCCTTTGGACTTGGAGGTTCACTTTTGTCATGGTTCGCCTCATATCTGAAAAACAGAAGAGCTTACGTCGAAGTCCTGGGGCATGTTTCTTCGACTTATACTATACCCTCAGGTGTTCCTCAGGGTTCTATCCTAGGGCCTCTTTTATTTACTATCTTTGTAAATGATATTTCTCACTGCATATTTCACTCCAAATACTTTATATTTGCAGATGACATAAAACTTGCAAAGGTAATTTCTAATAATGACAACGTTGTTTCTCTTCAGGAAGACTTAGTCCGAGTTGGTGACTGGTGTCGACATAATGGTATGGATCTTAATCCGGATAAATGTTTCGTGGTAAGATTTTCTCGCAATAGATCCACATCCGAACCAGAATATCTGATCAGCGGGCATCTACTTCATAAACTTGATTGCATTCGCGATTTGGGAATTACCATAGATACTAAATTACGTTTTAATACCCACATTGACAATATTGCCAGATCAGCCCGGAAAATGCTTGGATTTATATTTCGAAATACTAAATCATTTAAAAAAATTGAAACGAAAAGACTTTTATATACATCTTTGGTCAGAAGCAAGCTAGAGTATGGTTCAGTAATTTGGAACCCTATTTATCAAAAATATAAAGATCGCCTGGAAAGCATACAAAGACGGTTCACGTATCTATTTTCCTATGGTTTGTATAAAAGATCGCCATACATCAACCGACTTAAACGATTTAAGCTAAGCTCTTTATCGAATAGACGCAAAACAAATGATATGGTTTTCTTATACAAACTTCTAAACGGAATCATTGACAACGCGGACTTATTGAGAAGAATATCCTTCAGAGTTCCCCTGAGGTCCTCGCGAAATATTGTTTCACTGCTTGCTCATAGGTCCTATAGAACCAATCTTGGCCACTGTTCGATCATACCGAGATTGACGAGGTCATATAATGAATTAGTACAGAATAATATAAAAATCGATATTTTCTATCAGAATGCGGCCCACTTCAGGAAGGAAGTGTCATCTGCACTACCTTCCTTTAAATAAAATTTCAATTTGTTTGGTTACTTTTTTATTTTTTTATTTTTGCCTTGTAGTTTTGTATTGTCGCTGTTATTTTATTACTAGTATTTAAGTTATCCAAATTTATAGTGTGTAGTACTTGAGTTTTTAGGTGTATGAAGTAACTAGCTATAAGTATAATTATGTGTTATTTAATAACCCTTAGCATAGTTTTAGTTGTAGTTCTAACATGTAATTATGTTGCTAGTTCATAAGTTATAAATAAATAAATAAATAAAATAAATAAATAATGTCCTGATTTGGTGTAGTATCTTCACATATATTCATTCTCAACATACAAAATAAAAAAACTTATTATATTGTATTTTCATCTTTCCCACCATCGTCGTGTGGCAGTCCCCTTCCCCTTTATTGTCCCAGCATTTAGTAGCACTATATTTAAAACCACCTAAAACACGGAATGGATGGAGAAGAGAATCAATAGGCAAAAAAGAGGTCCACATCATAGTGAGAAAACTAACCATACTATTTAATATATTAAAAACTACTAACACTACTAATATTAAAATGTACATTTACGGAGATGTGGAATAAATGGCATTATTATTTCCTCTAAAAGACTCAGACCTATGGGTTCTCAAGGCGTATAAAGTTGAACGGTCATTATGTAATTTATGATGTAAATAATGAGGTAGCTTGAATTTTAGTATCCCAAATAGTAAATTTGCAAAAAGTAACTGTTTACGGTATTCAATTTTTAACCATACAGCACTAGTTATATATGGTGTAACATGAGCTTGTGAAGGTACGTCGTAAAAAATCGGGCGCAAGAATTTTGGACCCATTGAATAACATTTAGAGCGCTGTAACAATCTAGGTCCAATCATGACGCTGGCATTATTTAGTTTTGATAAAAGTCAACGACTCGCATAATAAAATTTGCAAGACTTTAACTAATTTTAAAAGTTTTCGTCCTATACAATATTTCAAGTCTGTAGTAACAATTACGCACTAAAATATTTGTTTTTGAATCTGTAGATTTTTGTCAATAAGGTCTCCTAAATTTCTTGTTTCGCTTACTCTTTCTATATCTTTTTCATTCATGACTACTGCAGGATTGCTATTGGAAATAGTTTGAATTTGCTTTTTAATGCCAAATAACTTATATTTTCTTTTGATTGGGTTTAGACCAAACCGTTTGTTTCTGACCACCTACAAATACGGTCAAGATCATCATTTATCCTAGATACAGCAATATCAGTATTTGAGGGATTATACACTTGAACGTCATCGGCATAACTATGAATGTTACAATTTTGAATACAACTGGAAACATCGACGCTATACAGTATGAAAAGAAGCGGTCCTCAGATTAATCCCTGTGGTACACCCCTTTAAATATCAGCCCGTTGTGAATAGTGTTCAGTATCATCTTCTAAGATTAGATGCACCACCTGTTTCCTGTTACTAAAATAGCTTGAAAACCAATGCATAGGAATTTAAAAAAAAAACAATTGCAATGGTTCCATTAATGCTGGTATCTCAAGTAATAAATAAAGCCACATTTCAATATAAAAAAATATATTTTTCAAAAGTTCTAACCTTAAGTATAAATATTGTTTTTAAGTACGTAATTTATTGTTACAGCACCTTAAAATTAATAATAATATTCGTTACAGTTGATTTTTTAACAACAATAGGTATTTCATTGGAACATGACAAACCAAGCTTTACATATGTTGATATTTTTTATAATTACTTCATTTTTAATATTATACAATTGGATTACAAGATTTTAGTCGAGATAAATAAATACATTTATATATATATTATCTGGATTAAAAAGTGCGTTGAAGTGTTGCATAATTATTTGTCTTAATCGAGGACTTTGCAATAAATGGGAGAAATTCAAATCTTTTTATCTTCAATTAAAAAAAATATTCCTAATATTCTATGCAAAGCTAAGTAAGTGCATTAATGCGCCACAGCTAGTCAAAGACCTTCTTAGTTATAGGAGAGTTTGTAGAGCATAGACCCACCATGCTGCCCCACTTAGCAGGTATAGTACACAAGTGCACTCTCTATTCCTACACTTTCATAGACCGATGTGGCAACAATCTGGCCCCACCGGCGAGAGGTCTAAACGCCAACTACACTGCTTCTACTACTCAATATTGATTTTTAATTCGCCCGAGCCGGGACTCAGGACCTCATGTCTGTAGCCGAACAAGCTAACCACTAGACCAACGAAGCAGTCGAACCAATAAGGCAATCGGATCAATAAGGCAGTCGGATCAATAAGGCAGTCGGATCAAACAGGCAGACAAACCAACATAGCAGTTGGATCAATTAAGCCGACAGACCAATAAGGCAGTCTGACCAATTAGGCAGTTGGACAAACGAGGCAGTCGGATAAATGAGGCAGTCTGACCAATTAGGCAGTTGGAACAATTAGACAGCCTGTCCAATGAGGCAGTCAGACCAATTCGGCAGTCAGCAGTCAAGCCAATTAGACAGTTGGACCAATGAGGCAGTTCTATACTGTAACCGCAATTTTTTTTTTAATCCTTTTATATCGAGTTTTTCTTTATTTTTAGTATTCAAAGTCCTCAATTTCATTAAATATAACCGTAAAACATAGGCATCTTTATTATGAGTGTTAAATATCACTGAAACTGGAATGCCCATTTTAACTTAAACTAAATTTAAATGCCTTTCAGCCTTTAACGAGTGTCCTTGACACAAACAATAAGCTGCTGCAAAGTAAGTTTATTGGGAGTTATTGTTATGAATAGCATTTTGGCGAATTTATTATTATCCGAAGATTTTACACCTTTCTTATATCTTGTCGACATTATAAAAAAAAAATAGAATTTGCTTGAAATTTAGAACAACTGGATTAACTGCTTTGTTTATTTGAAATATATGAAATGTATTTTTATATAATATAGTATATGTTTTAAGGACATTATGTAATATATTAAAATAATAAATTCATTACAACGATCTACGAACGATAAAAGCGGTACTATTTTTCTACATTAATAAAGATATATTGCAATATTAATAACGTAATATTACATCACTGGTATCATAAGTTGAATTTCTCGAAAAGCTATTAACAAAATGTATAAAATATTGATATATTTAAATATATATGTACAATTAAACCCCTGTTTTATTATTTATTTAATATCATTGTTTTAATGAGTGCTTTTTTTCATTATTAACACAATGTGTCTAACACTCAAAAGAGATATATTATTAATAAAGTGGTGGAAAAATTTGTGCGAAAATAAAAGGTTATTAAACATTGGTATCGATTCTGTGTTACATTCTCTAAATGAAAACCATCCATTAATATTCTGATTTAATAACTAGAAGATAAAGTTAGATAATTTTAAATCACCATCTTAAAAAAATAGTAACAGTTGACCTAAACGTTTATCGTTCTGATTGCTTAGTTTAAATTTTCTTTTCTTTCTTATTCAAATATATGTTTTTTTATTCGTCATTTTACAAAAAGAGACAGTAGGTGTCGGTAAGGTATATAAATAAATATAGAAAGAAAATGATATTCGGTTGAGTTGATATAGACAAATAATGTTTTATTCTCTTTAACCCGATAAATTTTTGAATAGGAAATATTGTTTCAAAAACTTTAAATTAGCATAGTTTAAGTTTAGAGAAACCCATCAGAATTGACACAATAATTTATATGTAGAGTGTAATATCAATTTAGAAAATGAAAGTTATTTTTATCTAGTGTCAATTATATATTCTAAGTATTTTCAATGTTTTATCTGTATTTTTGTGACATATATTGCAATCTTAAATCCTAAACACACATGTGACATCTCTTAACATCATGAACAACAAAATACTTGATACATTAAACTTGAAAATATATTCCTATAATCTAATATCTGTTATGTACCTGCTGAAATTAATAATAAATATATTATAAAAGTTGTATATAATGTTATAATCAATAATAAATGACCCTGAAATGTACTTATAGCATAGTATTTGAGTTCGATTCGTTAGAAAATAGTCCGTCAGAGGGCGTTGTGTTCTTTGAGCAGGAAGTGTCCAACGAGACGTTTCTGTATGTCTGTCACTCCGCCGTATATCTGCGTACCGCGTGCGTCTCTGTGAAATATATATAATTTTTTAGTATTCGATGTGATAAACAGTTTTACGGTTATGAAAAGTGGGAAACCGTACCCTACTCGGACCGAAGCGGGGGATTTGAAATATGAGTTTTCATTTAATAACTTGAATATTGAGAAGAGATACTGTCCTAATATTTTTTATAATCATAAAAGCCTTATAGATAAACCTTTTCAGTTTTTTTTATTTTTTATTGTCGTAGAAGCGCAAATCGCTTGAAAATATGGTTTTTGTTAACAAAAAATGCAAATAGTTGGTACACAACATTTACATTCCTAATTTTAGCACGTTTTGTTTTATTCTGCTGATGACATGTTATTTCTCTCACTCCAACAAACACGGTATTGCGGTAAGGAAAAAGCGAGACAAATGTACGACACTGCTTTCGTGTCCGACGTTGTGTACAGCCGCGTATGTCATGTAAACGCAACAGTATGCACGTCATGTTCTGATGACTCAGTTCCAGATTTCCATACAAATGAACTGGGGTCTTTTGGTTCCCTCGTTAGGATCACGCGTAGATTTTTGATATTTGGGTACGGAAAAGTCCATACGGGTTTTATAGGGTGGCTCTAGATTGTAGATAACGTTACGTCCCTTTTTTATACAAAAAGTTCAAGAGATTCTCCGGCAAGGTTATCAATGGATACAAGTAAATATGTGAACACAATAGTTATTGATAACCATAAAAAGAAAAACCCCCAAAATGTTGAGTGACATGTGTAACCAATGTGAGATACCTTTCATATAAGAAAATATTTTACTGATTATAACAAAAAAAACAATAAATTGTAATTCTTTTATATTACAGAGATATTCACAATGAATTATTTCAGTTTCCAATGTGTTTGTGTATTATTTATGGAAATTAATTCAATATAGACTTTATAGTAAATCATAAAATGGTTCGTTGAAAGAAAGGATGTAACGTCCTTATAAAATAGCCTCCATCTTATATCAGCGCGCAACTTAAAGGACCCGAAAAAGAGGTGTTAATAAATATTATATTACCTGAAATGTCTCTCGGCACTGAATTTGGTGGTGAGTCCCCTGCCGCCGAGTATCTGAACGCAATGGTCGGCCACTGCCGCCGCATTTCTTCCCGCTACGTATTTGGCCATGGAACTGTTCTTAGTGGACACCTCCGTAGCGGCTCTGTACGTTAGCAACCTAGCAGTCTCCACCATTATACACATATCGGTTAATCTATCCTGAAAGTAGAAATGGTCATATAATAAAGTTAAGCCTTACCTTACCCATGTACTTGTGCCTCGCTGGCGCAATGGTGTCTTGGCATCAAATTTCGGCCGTGCAAATTCAGAAAAATGTATTTTCTGATTTATCAAAGTATGATTTTAACCATCTACCTTTCTGCTTTCTTAAATCTTTAACTGTCTGCCTATCTTCTTTTTAAGTGTTTAACTTTATACCTTTCTTCTTTCTTAAGTCTTTAACTATCTACCTATGTTCTTTCTTAAGTCTTTACCTATCTACTTATCTTCTTTCTTATATCTTTAACCTGTCTAACTATATTCTTTCTTAAATCTTTAACTATTTACCTATTTTATTTCTTAAGTATTTAACTATCTAACTAGCTACTTTATTAAAACTATTTATCTATCAATGTAAATTAATTATTTAATAATCTTGCCTTAACTGAGGGCAGCCTTGTTAGACTTTTGCCAAAAGCAACTCTTTCTTTGGCATAGTTTATTGCCGTGTCCAATGCTGCTTGAGCGATTCCTGGTGAAATAGAAACAGGTTTAAGTTAACAAAGTCAGTAATCATATATATGCTGTTGGCATCAAAATAATTTTTTTTTTGGTCATTGTGGCAGAATAATGAAAAGAGTGGGGTCTGATGACTAGTATTTAAGGACTCTCCAAATCATTTATAAGCTTTTATTACTTTATTTACAGAATTGCTATCTTTATTTTCACTAAACCCATTTCACGTAAGCAATAAATTTGTACTTAATTCATCATCATGTTTATAATAGTGAAACGATATTCCACTAACCAAGCTCATTCATTAAACCCTATATTGAGGGAGTTGTGAAAATATATGTACTAGATTCGCCATTTTGTAGTGGCGCCCATATTGGGTTTATAATGATACAGGATGTATTAAATTTTATTGTCATCAGACCTAAGGGTGTGTACCAAACATCAAAACAATCTGTCGGCGGGAAAGGGAACAAATTTAAATGACTAAATTCTACCCAAAAAAAATAGAATAAAACCGTTTAATAAATATGTGATTAAATGGGCAGGAAAACTGTTGATGTATAAGTCTCACCAACAGCATGGGCTGCAATTCCAATCCGTCCTTGGTCGAGTTGCTCCATCGCGATTTTGAAGCCTTCACCCGCCTGCCCCACCAAGTAACTGCGAGGTATCCGCACCTCATCCAAAGTGAGGTCGCAGGCTGTGGCAGCCCTGATAACACCACTTTAATTCTATTTGATTTGCACTCTTTACCCCAGGGAATGGAGGTATATAGAAAATACTAGATTGAAAAATAGCTGCGTGGAAGAAATTTCTTTACAGCAATAAGACCGCCTTTTATCCGTCAATAATATAAATAGTTTGAGTCTCCTTTTGCGTTTTAAGTAAGTGTAGTAAATAATAATATATAAATACGTAAATAGAACCCTTCGACACCGTGGGTTCGATTGCTAACAGGGCAAATTTAGGAAATTGCATTTACTAAATCTGTCTGAATCTGGACTGGTGAGAGGCATTAGCCATTTCTAGTTAAACCTCTACTAGCAAAAAAGTTTCCGCTGAAAAAAAGGATTGCTTTCTGGTACAATGTTATCTAGAAGTCATGAAAGGTAAACTACCTCTTAACAAGTTAGCACACATCTATGTTACATCAGGTGAAATTACAGTTACCTATTAAGAATTTAAAAAAAAACCCTAAAAGTAAAAAGTAAGTGTTTTTTATTGCTAACAAGTGAGCATTTGTTTGTTTTATTATGTAACTTTGGAACACATGTAGGCAAATTCCATATAACGTTTGTAAACCTTTTATTACTACTTGTTGGAGTTGAGTTTAATAAACAAGTGAAATTACTATGTAATACACTAACAAATGTCTTAATTACATTTAATTTGCTCTTTTTTTAGTGATACAGTGCAATGTTTTAATATACTAATCCAATTTGTGTTACATATCTAATCTAAAATATCATGGGAATCAAATGTTAAGGTGAAGAAAATAAAAGAAATAAAGTATAACATTTAGTTTGTAAATACACACCTCACACCCATCAAAGGTTCCTTCGTGCCTCTGAACACACCCTCGGCATCCAAAGGTACAAGGAAACCTACAATAATATGCTTATTTTAACTTTCTAATTGGCAGTGATTATAGCTTATCTGTTTCATGAATGCAGACCGTTACAAGATGAATTGAATCGATATATAGATAGATACACTTTATTGCACTTAGAGAAACACAAACATATTGATGTCCCTTACGTATAAAGAGTCAAGTATATAACCGTAATTTTCTAAGACAGTGCTTCAAAGATAAACTATTTGTTAGATCAGGATTCTTAGATCAGGGCGCGAAGTAACCCTCGTAACTTTAGATAGTAAGTCGTTCTTCAATGTTATCATCAGTCATTCATTTAAATAATATATAGAAAAAAACGATATTTGACGATTCAAACGTGCTGTAATAGGCCTACTTGAATAAACATATTTTGACTTTGACTTTGACTTAGTGTACCACCATTTGTAATAATGATGCTTTTTTAAAACTATATGAATATTGATTGAAAGAGTGATTAATGAAACTGATGAGAAAATATGGGACGTACAAGCGGGATTTAGAAGAGGAATGGGATGTATGGATCAGGTCTTTTCTTTACGATGCATAACTGAAAAATGTTTGGCTAAACACCAAAAAGCTTTTCGTAGATTTAGAAAAGGCCTGTGATCGAGTGGTGAGGAATGAGCTGTGGTCAACGTTATCTACATATGGGGTGAGCGGTAGTCTAATTCAAGCATTGAAGTCTCTCTATGAGGGTCCTAGTGCTTGTGTCAGAATAAGCGGGGTGTATACGGAGTGGTTTCCTGTTTAAAGAGGTGTTCGACAGGGATGTGTTGCATCACCATGGCTGTTCAACCTATTCATGGATAACTGTTTGACAGATTTAAAAGAAAGTATGTATGGATTAAGAATGAATGAATTACTCATCAAATGTTTACTCTACGCTGATGATCAAGTAATACTTGCGTCATCCGCTAATGAGCTACAGGAGATAGTAAATATTATGAATAAAGCTTTGAAAGCTATGTACGTAATTTAAAAAAGTATGTCCTCCGAGTTGAAATTCGGCCATAATTTCTCCTATCGCAACGTAAGCCCTCACTAAGAACGGGTTTCCCCATATTGCACTGGGTCCACTAATTAACCAATTAATATGTTACTTAAACTGAAATTGTATCTCATATATTGCTCTGAGACAGTTTTATTAACATTTCTTAAAAAAATCGTATATAATAAATAAATAAATATATCTGTCGCATATGGCATTACAGTCGGTCGCGGAGCGGAGATAAAGTGAATGGCACTCGGAAGAGCAAGCAAAACACGCTCATGGCTCGCATCAACTGTTTAGCTTGTATGGTGGCTGCATAAAACCATACGTTTTTTTTTAACTATAATTGTTGAAGTGAAACTATTTTAGGCGAATGAGGGTAAAATTTTAACGGATGAAACGCGTGATTAGCGCCACGAAGATGTGCAGCGTTTTTTGTGCTAATTCGTCTGAAGGTTAGGTAGTTTTAATATTTACAAATAACGTGTATTCTTTTAATTTGCCACTCGTCATTTAATAGTTTACATATTATTTTTCATAAAATATAAAATTAAAATATTTCATAAATTCTCTTTCCCAAATTTTAAATTCAAAAACCAAATTAAATTAATAAATTATTTGTAATCATTTTTGACAATTAAATTCCTAACATATCTTCCTATTTCCCTCCTCAAAGTCTCGAAAATCAAATGTTTTAAATTTGTATAAATATATACAAGACTAAGAATTATTTTGTCAAAGAAGTTTTACTTCTGACATGTATACTTTGTACGCACGCACTTTTTTGTAGCTGGTAAACATTTGCCTATAACAATGAAAACAATACTCACATGCAAGCCCTTTATGACGCAATTCTGGGTCGAAAGTAGCAAAGACTACTGTCGCAGTACCCTCGACTGCTGATGTGACCCAACTCTTCGTACCATTGAGTATCCAGTAGTCTCCGTCGAGACGTGCTGTAGTTTTTATATTAGCAACATCACTTCCCGCTTCTGTAACATGGAAATACAAAATGAAACTTAATGCAAGTCCAGCTCCATCCATAACTTCTTCAATTTTTAACATAGAAAGAAGGCTTTTATATATAGCTTTTATAACAGTATTTACACAGAGTGTTACCAACTTAAAGTTTAAAAAATGTATTTGAACTTTATCGGATTGAATAATGAATTATGTAATAGTAACAAAATACATTATATGAATACAACGGAGTGTAAAAGAAACGATTAAATGTCTCACAGAGTCGCGTGCGGTTCCTGACCCGAGCGTCAGCGGATTCTATTTGTTTTTCTTTTTTATTACAGTAATGGGTTTTTTTATAAAGCTGTCGTTTTATTTAGCTGTATAATCATGATGGAGTGTAAATAATGCTAATAAAACGTTTTAAAAACATGACTTGACTGTCTTTGATTTCGGGAGCGGTTCTTTAACAATTTGTATAAGATAAAGATGTATTTTTTCTCACTGCAGGATGAAAGTTCATTTTTCGACTGTTGTATGCGGGACCAAAGTACTTCTTTCTCTTGCGGTCAGATTCCTCTGGCCTAACCACTTTACCTCCCAGTAATATTGCTTACCGAAGTGTCAAAGGCAGCTTAAAACATGACGAGACATTTAATTTTCAATTATTGATTGAAAGTCAATACGAAGTGAACTTTCATCCCAGTGAAGGTAAAAATCGTAATTGTCTAGTACTTCGCGCCCGAGAATTTGCCTCCCTAGGTGCGTATTATACTATCATTAACGATTAAAAATGTAAACAATGTATCCGGAGATTATCAACTAACAGTGGTAATTTAAAATTTAACCATATGGAAAACCTCATTTAGCACAACTAAGTAACTAATTAGTCATTAGGTTGACAAGAATTTTTTACATATTGAGAGCGTACTTTAATTGCATTTGACATCAGACAGAACGAGGATGATTTTGAAGTAAATAGTGAGTGGTAATTTTAATATAGTGTAAAAAAACGAACATTTTTTTATCAATTTATATCGCGTTATAAAGAGTAAAACGACTGCATTTATAATTTGTATTGTTATATCAAAGGAAATTTGAAATAGCCATCATCATAGTTCAGGGACACAATGTGAGGTATTGCTGTGTTTTTAATTCCAAACCCCATTTTTATGACAAATTTATACTAAACCAAAAATTGTACATGAGGGAATGTCATATACAAATGAATCAGTTACCTGGCTCGCTCAAAGCAAAGCAGCCAATGGCCCCTTTACTGAAGTCACACAAGAATCTCTCCTTTTGCTCGGGTGTGCCTCTCTCGTTAACCAGATTCGCGTAAAGGAAATTATGTATTGAGAGTATCATGCCGGTGCTCGCGCAACCTCGCGATATTTCCTCTACAGCAACAGCTAAGGACAGGTAATCGAGACCGAGGCCGCCATACTCTTGATCGACACATGCTCCCATTAAACCAAGGTTTGTCAGTTGTTTTATCTAAAATATGTACCATAAAATGGATTTACACTGCTTAATTATCTTACATGTGACTAGACCGAAAATTGTCTATTTGAAAATTTAGCCCTGAATTTAATTTGATATCGACCCTAAAAAGCAAACACGTATTAACATGTAAAATATAAGTTAAATAGCAGCCTATTAAGATGTTAATATTAATGCTGGGGACAGCCCTTCTCACTCATAGGAGGGAGGGTTTACAGGGCCCATCACACTACTCCACTATCGTTTGGCAGGCATAGTACACAAGTGCACTCTTTATTTCCTCACTGTCACAGTCCGATGAGATAGCAATCCGACAGGACCAGAGAGATCAGGCGCAAATATTGTTTTAACAAAACTTTCGAAGAACATTGCTAAAGTCAGTCTATCAGCAACTTTATTTTGACATGAATAAAAAATACGCATACATACACGCATGGAGCCCTTACAGTAATTGTTTATAAGAAATTAAATATAGTAAAATTTATTAATGGCATCAAGTTTTTGGTTTTTCTTCAAATCTAACGTTTGATTCATGATACTGTATTTTTCGTTTAAATAATGTTTGTATATTGAATGCTTGTAACGTTTTCACACAAAAACTACATGAAGTATTCCAAAAATTTTGTCCCCATTAGAAAACTGCATTTCAACGAACGACAAAGGCTATTTATATAATTTCTCAAAAAAAAAAAATAGAAGAAAACTGCATTAAAGTAACCTAAGGGGTGAAACGAAAAATCTATTATCGCGTGTACTGCGCAAAACTATTCATGATAGAAATAAAAATGTTCTATAATATTACAGAACATATTATATCTATAAAAAGTCGCGATACCATATGTCCAACCACTGTAGCTATGCCACTGCAACTACTTTTATGCATTTTAAAAGTTAATCAAAGTGCCGACAGTAATCAAACCATATTATTCATACCTCTGTATGAATCCTTATCCTCTTAAATGATATTTTAATAAAGGCCGTTTGAATACCTATAAAATAGTTTTTCAATGTTTAACATCGCACGTTCAATTCAAAAGATGTAATGAATTTTAAAATGTCAATCTAAGAAAATAAATCCAACTTAGTAGACTTTCCATTGCAACGAGATTGGTATATACGTGAGTGAAACCGCTGAGCATTGACAGTTATTTATAGAACTTTAGGATACTGTGGTTTAAATCAATCGGTTTAGCAACAAAATATAATGTCCAAAAACGATAACTCGATAAATATTTATAATTATGTTATACAATAATAAATTTTAATTTTTGTGAAAAGTTTATCTTTTTCGGAGTGAAATTAGATTTGTTTTTTCATGTTTACTGGCATCGATTTTCGGACCGAGGGTTTTGAATAAGCAATATTAAAAAGAAAAAGCTCGAAATACCGTCGTCGTTGTGCGTTTACCTTTTTAATAACTTAAATGTACAAAAAAGTAGAATGTTTTATATGTTCTAAAATCTTACCTCATCAAATGGGAACAGGCCCTGCCGATCAAGTTTTGCAGCATTGGGTTTAAGGCTGTTATTGGAGAATGCTTTAGCTAACTCTTGAATTGCAAGCTGTTGTTCGTTTAGCTGGTTTGTAAAATTCCGGCACTGTGGAGCCAAAGCCTTCGCGCATTGTAGCAAAGATACTGTTAATGTAAAATTATTATAAATTAACTAAAGACGATGAATTTCAATTTCAACTTGGAAAAAGAAACCTGCTTCTAGACTTGCTTAAGACAGTACTTGATTTGAAGTGATAATACAATCTAAGATGTTAGCGTGCTAAGTCAGAAAGAAGTAATTTCTTCTCGTTTCTACACAGCATTAAACTGTGACACAAATTTTTCTGCCAGTACACTAATGAGTCACGACAGAAAACTTTATCCAGTCCAGTTTCTGAAAACCTAGAAAATGGGATTTCCTGAATTTAACCCTGCCATAATTCAAATCCACAATTTCTGATAACAAAGTGACCACAAGTACCGTAACAATTATGTATTCCATCACCATGGGTAATTATTGCAAAAAGTTATAACATGTGAATACATACTAGAGAATGATTTTTCACTCCCATGAATCAATGTATTTTATGGATTGCTATTGTATACATTGTCAGAATATTTTAAATTTATTAACAAATGTGAAATGTGATTTACAGTCAAGCTATGACCATGAAATGTGCAATGTTCAAAATGTTGTTATACAATTTATAAAATATAAATACACAAAACAAAAACTAGCAACATGTATTAAAAATACTTGGACTCAATAATAAAAACATCCTTTTTATCACAAAGAAAAAGACAAGTATTTATAAATATAAGGCCTAGCATATCCAATAATAATAATAGTCTATGATCTTTTAAAAGCCCTTAGTTCGAGTTTCTTTATGCAATAAAACACATCATGATCTATCTATCATGTGGGTGCCCACTGAGTCAGCAGAGACACTTTAACCCTTGCAGACCTTTATGACACTCCAGTCCAAGGTAATATTGCTACTTCACACTGGTAGTCTATCAGTAGCATCAAGTAGGATATACAAGAAGTCTTACATTTGTCCCATATGTAATTTCAAAATGTCTAAGTAGCCTGACAGTATTTACTGTACAGCTTTATATTTTATCTCAGATTACTTAATTATCAAGCAAACAAGAGATCAGGATGAGCCACATAGTTTTGCCTGTCAACTGTATTACCAAACGTTAATATGCCATCATTTGAATGTAAGAAGTTTAAGATCAGTCAATTAGTATACAAATATATATTATTTTACTTGTTGAAATAGTCATTTATAAAAAGCAATATTCTTAGACTACTTATATGCAAACATATATATGTTTATATTATCTAGTTTATTATATCATAGAAAATCCATCAGTCATCAATAGAACTATTTAATCTTGCGTGATTTTTCTAGATATTTTATATGTTGCCATACAAAACAATATCTGGTGAATTCAGTAGGTCTTATAATATTATAAGCGTAACAATGATAAGAAAGTGATAAGACATTGACTTCATGCAACCTTTATAAATAATATAGGTAAAGTTGAATTTGGAAAAACTAGTTGCTTGCTATTTTCAACAAAGATAAAGATCATCTTATATCTGACGGCCTGTCGAATGGTATAATAAACATTACCTAAGGTCAATGACAATTGTCCCCAATCTGCATTTTTTTTAAAGGAAAAAATCCTACACTAATTTATATAAAGATATTCAAAATGTGACGCTGCCCATTAAATAAGAAGGAATCCCCGTAAAGTAACATGGACTGTGTTATACAGATGCAAGTTCAAGAAGGGTCAAGAAGAAGAGCAGGCGAAGAAGGACCCAGAAGTTCCAGCGAGCCATTGTTGGGCGAGCCAGCGTCCTTCAGCGACATTATGGCTAAGAGAAATATGAAGGCAGAAGTTAGGAAAGCCCAAAGGGATCAAGCCATCAGGGCTGCAAAGGAACAGAAGAAGTCCACGAAGGCTGCGAAGAAAGCCACAGCCGCCCCTCCCAAAGCCAAGTCTGCTCCCAAAGCGAAGGCTGCCAAAGTGAGTCAGAAAGCCGCCCCGCATGTAGGAGGGAAACAATAAGAACTTAACAATAAACAAATTTTAACAAAAAAAATTTATACACATTTTTATATACTGTTAAAACAATGTGCTTCCCATTTAATCTTCTTACCAGTGCTTTTCTAACCATTAAATTGGTTTCAATTAGAATACCTTTATTTTTTATTAACAAAAAAAGCATTTTATTTCAAATCCTTAGACCCAACTATTATGACACACAACCAGACATAATATGGAATCATTTTGATGCTGTTTATGGATTAAATTTACTTTTTTAAACTTTCAAATTCTGAGGTCTGATTTTGATGACATATTTTCATCTCTTTGGGTGGATTTATGAATGGTTTAGATTGCCAATTAATTAGATGCAATAATTAATGGACTTTCCCATCTTACCATGAGACTCTTCTCTTTTATTACAACTTATTTTACTAATTTTAAAATTTTTGAGATTCTCCACTAAACCAAAAAAAATTAAAAACCTTATTTTTTCAAATTAAGAATCGGTAATGTCTCTCCAAATACTGTCTACATTGCTAATACAAACTTTATATGAAAACTACCTGACCCATACAACCTCATATCGTGGTTAAAAAAGAAAGAGTGAGAGTAGGAGGGTAAAAATGGTACGGCTTACAATTCCTAACCTACCAAATATACAAATTTATATAAAGATAAAATTACAAGAGCCGTTTCGTAGAACAGCGATTACAAATACCCTAACAGATTTTTACTACTTACAACTTGGTCTGGTTGATTTCAACAGCGCTCCAGCAACCATTTTTGAAAATATGTAAATCAATTCACCCAACTATTATCACTTACGTGACGGCAGTTATTGAATTACACGAAAGTGCGAAATGTTAATGTTGTATGATAAATAATGATAATACACAAGGTCAAGCTGCCACTTAAAATTTGGATAATTTTTTGTTCTGTAATACTTTTACCAGGAATGTAATATAGATATATCACAACGAATCAATATCATATTATTATTTAATAATGAATAATTTTTGTAATGCCGGTATTTCTTCAAGTAAAACAAATTTAAATGTGCTTAAACTTGCGTTATTTTGTACCGGCATTGAACGATTTACGATGATACCAGGTACCACAGAGCAAAAGCGAAGTACAAAACAATGAACAAAGCAATATTTTATGAATTACATGGAATATGTACTCTGTGAAAATCTTTATATTCTCTTATGACATATCACAGGAGTAAATAAACCTTATTTTACAAAATTACGCCTATTACGCCTTGTATGTATATATATATTTTTCATATACTTTTACCTACAAAGGAAGTAACATCTAATATCTTTGATTTCCTATTAAAAGGATAAGTTAAAAAAAATCACATCTTGACATTTGTAATAAAAAAAAAATGACATTGACACTTGACAGACTAGTATTCACTATTCAATAATAAACTGTGGAATTTATTCACAAAGAAAAGAGTGTATCAAAGATCGAGGTGTAATTTCATTTCTTCTATAAAACTGCACACATATACGTTTTAAAAAACACAAATTATATAAAAAGCGCATACAAAAATTCAATAAGCACTGCATATACTTTTGCATTGTTTATATACAAAAAACATTTACGTATATATTGAAAAGCGATAAAAAAGGTGACTTACACCTTTATAAAGTGTAAATTTTAATAAATACACTAGACAATTGAATATGACTTCCATGTTTGATCAACAAGAACAGGCATCCCAAGTATCTCAGCGCTCAGTTCCTGTAGCTGAACAAATGACATCGTCGGGTTATATTAACATGCAATTAGAGGACAATACACCAATGTTCTCCAAACAAAAAATGAATTTCAATCCATCAGATTTGATAACACATGTTGCTGTATCTAGTGACTTCTTAGTATTAGCTATGGCTAATGGCAAGTTATTTAGACTTGATTTGAAAATGCCTGATAATCATGAAGGTAAGACTTTTGTGAATTGTATTGAACTGTACAACCCCTTCGCTATCTTTCTGACAAACTATGCTGACCATGTTACTAAGGGTTGCATCAATTTCAAAAAAGATTAATATACCTACAGCTTCAAAACTTGATATGATGTTATATAAATCACTTAAAATTTTAATGTAGACATTAATAATTGCAATAATACATGTTAAATCTTGCATATGTTAAAGTCAATAATATTAATGTTTATAACAAGGTTAAAGTAATATTAAATAAAATGTCCATTTTTGTTGTAGAAATTCATTATTCTAAGTTTGTACAACCAAATTCAAAGCTCACAGCTATATTCTTTGATCCTCTGGGCTACCATCTTCTTATGGCTTTTGCTGCAAAAACCAAAGAAGGCAGTCCAGAACTTTTATATTTGCATCGTAAGAGCAGCAAGCTCAAGTCTGTTACTAAGTCTAAAAATTATGAGGTGACTGAAGTGGGCTGGAATTATGAGAATAGATCTACAGTCACAACTGGGCCTATCTTACTGGGCACATCACAAGGTCACATCTTGGAGACTGAACTAGAACCAGAGAGTGACAAGATGTTTTCAGCTAGTCAGCAGTATTGGCGGCAGGTAACCCTGTTTATAAATTAATGCTTTAGACATTAAGTGGCTTATATCCACTTATTTATTACTAAAAAAGACTTTACAAAAAACACCCAGTTCCATCATCATTGTCTACATGTAATCCTCCTGCTGTAAATAAAGCATGTTAGGAAGTTTAGCCCTCTAATATTTGTAATGTGCTTTGACTATTAATTATATTAATACGATGTTGTAGAATGAAATATGTTATCTTCTTCTATGTAATTCTGAATTCATTTATTTTTTCTCAAGCTGCCTTCCTATTTACCTCTGTATGGAGGCAAGGAGATTGATGGTTTGGTAATATACTTTTATAAATTAATATTAATTTTTAAATTATAATATGCATTTTTAGTTAAATTTATTAATAAATCATGATTTACACCTCCTTTTAGTCCAAAAACAAGACTTATTGCTTCTTTAATATAAAGATTCTTTAAATTTAATGGTGTGATTATTTACCATTGAATGGGTTTATAATTATAATAATATTCTCTATTCAATGTAAAATTAATGAGTAATATTATATTTATAAAATTATGATTGGATCTATGATGTTTTGTCAACTTTTGTGTGCTATTGTACTGGAACAGTTTGCTTGAAGTTGGATTTGATATGGTAATATGAGTAATAATGATTACTGGAAATAAATTCAGAAAACGCTTCTAGCTAAGCTTTAAATGACTACTTCTAAATGAATTAAAATAAATACTTAGTTTATATTTTTCAGATATTTGATATTGGTAAAGGCACAGATACTCCTATTACTGGTATTCAATTTCACAGAGTAGATAACACATCAAAATTCTTTATATTTGTCACTACTCCAAAAAGGTTATACCAGTTCATTGGGCATGCAATGACTGCAGATGATAAACCCTCACTTCAATCTATATTTCATCCATATCTCACCACACCGGAAACAGGGTTTCAAGAAATACCATCAACATTGAAATATTCAAAACTTCAATTTTACTTTGATAAAAAAAATACTCCGAAGACTTTTGCCTGGTTGACTGAACCTGGGATATTTTTTGGTCAGGTAAGAGATTTTTCTGCTATTTTAAACTATGTCCTATACTTATAGAGTTTAAAATTGGGAATTAAAAAACAATCACTAACAAACTTATTCAACTTCAAAGCTGAAACACTGAAAAAGGTAGACATATTTAATATTCAAATTTAATTCACCTATTAATGTTTTTGACAAATTTAGATTTTGGTTACATGTTAATAGCAATTGTTTGTTATATTACACCACATACTTTTAATCATATAATAATCAGTCAGCTCAGTCATATAATAATTTTACATTACATACATTTTTTACAGCTATTTAATTGCAAAATTTGGTTACTATAATTTTTTGAGTATAATTAAAAATATTATTATTATAATAATAAAATTTTCACACCCTACTTTCGTGGTTTTAATCGAAATATATCGATCTAAGGAAAAATGTATAAAAACTAAAATATTTGGAAATTAAATTCCAAATTACTTTCCGAACAACAAATAGAAAATAAGCGAGGTTTTGACTTAATGAAAAAAATCACCTCATTTTTTTTGTAACATTGTAGAAAATTATATTTCCAAGAACCTTAGTTATGTGCATTTTTGCGTAAGTCTAAATTAAATGAGGAAGTGAATAAACAAAAAATTAACCTTAAATTCAAGATAGACGACGCAAAAGGGTGCGGATCACGACAACAGTAAGTTAAGTTGTCGATGACCCCCTCCGACGATTCCCGATGAAAAATCGCTGTACAAAATGAATGCTATGTCAGACCCTTTTTTGAACTAATTCGACTGTGCTAAATTGAGGGATCTTTACAAGACCTGGTTATTGTAGTGATATAAATTTTAAAATCACATTGGCAGTTTATCCTTACAGCTGGATCCTTCATCACAACAAAATTCCAATTCACTCTTTACTCAAAGTGAACTCATAAATTATCCAAATAATAAAACCACCAAAGAAAACACACCTTTGTCATTCGTATTGACAGAATTTCACGCAATACTCATGTTCTCAGACAGAGTAAAGGCTGTGTCTCTCCTAAATCAGGAATTAGTCTATGAAGACACTTATTCTGAAATTCATGGTAAATTAAAGAACATAGTTAAGGATCCCATCAGAAGGACTATTTGGGCTGTAACAGACAAAGCTGTATTCAGATATAAAGTTATAAGAGAAGAACGAAATATCTGGAGAATTTATTCTGATAAAGAACAGTTTGATTTAGCCAAACATTATTGTCATAATAACCCTGCTTACATTGATATTATAAATGTAAAACAGGCCGAGTTGCTTTTTAGCAAAAAAGATTATGCTAGAAGTGCAGAAATTTATGCAGAAACCCAAAGCAGTTTTGAGACAGTTTGCCTCAAGTTTCTTGAACTAGATCAAGTTGAGGCCTTAAAAGTTTACTTAGGGAAGAGATTGGAAGCTTTAGATGACGATAAGACCCTAATATCTATGATAGTCATTTGGATGACAGAATTGAATCTGTCGCAACTGGGTTTGATGAGACGAACTGATAAAGCAGATTCAGAGGAGTATCATCAGATTCAAAGTGACTTCGAAGTATTCCTATGTCAGCCAAAAGTAGTGAAATGCATGCAACATATAAAATCCGTTGTATACGATCTAATGTCTTCTCACGGGGATAAGCAGAATCTTATAAAACTTACAGTTATTAATGAAGACTACGAGAATGTCATTGCACTGAATATATATAAGAAATCGTATATTGAAGCTCTAAGCATGTTGCAGTCTTTGAAAAGACCTGATCTTTTTTACCAATTTGCCCCGGAGCTTATGGAAGAGATTCCGGCGCAAACTGCTACAGCTTTGATCGCTCAAGGTCCTGTTTTGAGTCCCGCTAAGCTTTTGCCTGCTTTCCTGTCTTGTGAGAATGACGAGAAGCATATTTCTGAAATTATAAGATATTTGGAGTTCAGACTGACAAACTTTAACGTGAAGGATAGAGCAATACATAACTATCTTCTAACTTTATATGCGGAATATGATCACGCTGCGTTAATGAAGTATTTGGTGCGTCAAGGACAGGAGTTTACGTTGGTGAATTACGATGTCCACTATGCTTTGAGGTTAGTTTTACAGTTGTCTTTTTTAGGTCTATTTTACTTTGCTACATTGGGTGTTTTAATAAGCTTTGAAATATTAAACCAGATGTAAAAATAAAACGAGGTATTTTAACGTATTAATATCTCGTAGGATGTTATATTTCATTTATAGGTGTTCCCCTCAGTTCTATCTGCGTAATTTCGGATGCCTTTTTTGTCTAAAATAAAAGTAGTCAAGTCAGTCTTTATAACATCAGCTGGAACAATCAGATAGGCCGACGTTTCTTTTAAAGATTTTATTGACGTGATATAATTTCTTATGGTGGTTGTCCGCTGCATTGGCAAAGTATGAATCATAATAATATTCTGTCTAAACCAAGCCTGTAAGCGAGATCGCGGAATACGCAATAGAGAGGCACGATCATCCCAACGACTTATGATACATCTATCTCTCTTCCACTCTATCGATATGCATCTGAGTAAAAGTTGATGAGGTTTTTCATCAACGCTTTCTTATACTATTACATGAAATTATCATCCGTAAAGCCACTTCACAGATAACCCATTTTGTTTTGTGAAACTTAAATTTGAAAGTTAAAACAGTTTTAATTTGTATAGATATTTTGTTACATTATATGAATTCCGAACTTTCTCGCGACTTGGTGTCCGTCAACTTAACATCCAGAGAGAAATAGCCACTAAAGCCAAATAAATAAATAACACATCTGCTGCTACAGCACTACCTAAATTAAAGCAGGGTAATCTTTTTTTGTCGCTGGGAAATGCATTTACACACCCCAACTAATAGAGTCGGAAGTGTGGGACTCCGCGAGGGTACGACCTCGCAATGCCCACTAAAACCCAGCGGGACCGCCATCAACCATGAGTGGGGAGCCAGAGGTTGTTAAGGCATTCCTCTCTGGCCCCTCGATTGCAGCTCACAGATATTCTACAGGGTGAGGAGTTGTACGAATCTCCGCCTCCTGTTTCCTGCACCCCTTCGTCGGGGCAGAGTGTTTCGGCGGCAATCACCCCCCCCGACCTCCTTAAGCGAGATGACAGTCTCGCAAAAGGAGGCAACCGCTCTCCAGGCAATCTCTCTGTGTTTTCTTTTTAACTATTTCTTTATTTTAGGCTATGTAGAGAGAAAGGTCTATCGGAAGCTTGTGTAAAACTGTCAGCTTTACTTGGACTTTGGGAGTCTGCAGCGGAGCTGGCGATGGACGTCGACATAACACTGGCCAAGAGTGTGGCTAACATGCCTGATGATGAGAACCTCCAAAGGCGGCTGTGGATTGGGATAGGTAAAAGATTTTTTTTTATTATCTACGGATTATTGCTAGACTTTTGTTCCCCCTACCTTCAAATCTTCTATATAACTTACTATTAATTATATAGCTAATTATTTTGTTCAATATTGACATCTGTTGAAATTATCAATGCATGCTTTAATAAAATTTAGTTAAAAGTGCATTTGCCGCGATTTTATATTTAATTTTTCTTTTGAATGTGTAATATCATTTGTTAGTTACCTTTAATCTATTTAGTCGTATATATGTTTGTAATGTTTTCACACAAAAACTACCGGACCGATTTCAAATTTTTTTCGCTATTAGAAAGCTGCATTTTCACTGAGCGACATAGGCTATGTTACCCTCTCAAAATAAAAAAATAGGGATCCCTAACAAAAATGCTTTAATGTACCCCAAACAAAAAATCTGTTATTGCGTGCTGCAAAAGTAATGAAGACTAGCGGTCCGTCCCGGCTTCGCACGGGTAGACATAAATAGGTACAGATATTTAAGTTGTAAGCACGATAATTAAAACAACCATGAATTGACAAATATTATGAAAAAGTGACATGCCATCGACTGCCTCATTGGTCTAGTGGTTAGCATATTCGACTACAGACATGAGGTCCTGGGTTCGAGTCCCGGGTCGGGCCAATTCGAAATAGATATTAACTTTTCAATTAAGATTTTCTCAATATTTGCCCGAAGTTAGGAAGTTGGCGGTGTGATCCACCCCCGTGCCTCGGAGAGCACGTTAAGCCGTCGGTCCTGCGCCTGATCTCTCTCCGGTCGTGTCGGATTCCCGTCACATCGGACTATGAGAGTGAAGGAATAGAGAGTGCACTTGTGTACTATGCCTGCCAATCCGCAGTGGAGCAGCGTGGTGGGTCTATGCTCTAAAAACCCTCGCTCCTCGGAGTGAGGAAGCCTGTGCCCAGCAGTGGGACGTTAATGGGCTGCTACTTACTTACTTACTTATGAAAAAGTGAGATTCCTAATACTAAAACTAAGTAGTTCTGAAAAGTTTAAGTGAAGCATAAAAATGTGTTAAACTCGAAATATTCAATGTCGCTTGCCTCCACTGCGTAAGGAGCCGACCGGCATGTATTTTTATTTATATTTCATGATATCTTTTAAATGGAATATCCGATTTCAATAGTTCAAAAAATAATCATCAGGTATTGAGACAGTCTTGAATATGAAATTTTTTATTTGGATAAGAAATTATAAATGGTATGGATAACACGGTCTGATTTTGAAAGGCATTTCTATCAATTTGTTAAATGTAAAAAAGTAGTTATAGTGACGTAGCTACAATAGTCAGACACATGATCTCGCCAAGTTTTTTGTAGATATTGATATATTCTACAATATTATCGAACATTTTTTTGTCCTATCATTAATACTCTTCACAGCGTATGCGATGAAAGACATTTTATGGCTAATTTTTTAACACCTTCGGTTGGTTTTAATAGGAATTTCTAAAGATTTCTATAGTAATCTAGTACTAAATATAGCCTTTGTTGTGACAAATTTAAGAATTTGTATTATCTAATTTCTAAATAGTGGTAACTAGCCACGGCCAAGCTCTCCCGCCAGTCCAATCTCAGATAAATAAGAAAATATACTTTCCTGCATTTGCTATGGCAGGAAATGGTCACAAGACTTGCCGTCACTTACCTGCCAAACATTTCTTTCATAGCTGAACACATAATAACAAAGAATCAAGACATCAAGGAAGCGACGAATTTGCTGGAGGAGTGTCCTCTGATAAAAATTGAGGATATCCTGCCCTTCTTCAGTGATGTTGTCACTATTGATCATTTCAGGGAACCCATCTGCCAATCGTTAGAGGTGAGAGCAGTTGAAATATCTTTGTTGACAGTCTTTAAATACTGACAGGTGCTGGTAAGAATTAGTTTACCTCTTATGGTTTCTACGTCATTGTACCGGAGCGCAATTTTTTTACGTAGCACTATGTCTTTGTCTTTGATAACTAGCCACGGCCGACACCTCCGACAAGCTCAGAACAAATGAGAAAATAAAATTTCCTAAATTTATTGCCACGGAAATCAAACCCGGGAATTCTGTTAGCAAAGCGAGTACTTGCACCAGTACATCAGCGATGCCGTCAAGAAGAGGCGTTATCCTTATTTAATTATAATATTTAATTTATTAATATTTTTTTACGTACTTAGCCATCCGAAGCGGAGGATTTGAAATCCCCCATGTATGTGCTTTAATTTTTAAAATTAAGTATGAGAACAGTTACTTTCATTTTTTTGTAATCATAAAAGAATTATAAAGAAAAACCTTCCTTGTATTATTATTGAAAGCACAAATTGATTAAAAATGTTGTTTTTGATAACAAAATCGCAAGTACCACGCTTTGTTTTAGTCTGCTAGTGTCATGTTATATCTCTCACTCAAACATGCGGTGCCGCCGCAAGGAAAGAGGGAGACACGTGTCGTTCTCTTTTGGATCATGCGTAACTTTTCGATCCTTAGGGTCGGAAAGGTAAATTTTTGATAAGTTTTCGATTTGTAATGATTTCAGTTTTTTTTAATCTTAGGAATACAACAAACAAATTGAAGAAGTCAAATCCGAAATGGAAGAAGCGACACAATCTGCAGAATGTGTAAGTGCAGTTATATCTATACTTATTTATTAGCATTCTGTCCCGGCTCGTAAAGGTAGTAAAGACAATTATTATTTATATACGGAATTGATAAATTTTGCCTGATTACAATGGGCTTAACAATTTAGAACATTGTGGTATAAAAGAAGAAGTAGTTACTAGAATTGAGAAATGTATGCTTAAATGGTTTGGGCACATAGAGAGAATGAATGAAAGGAGACTGACAAAAAGGATTTATAAGTCAAAAGTGAATGGGAAGACCAAGGATTTGGAAGGGGAAGACCAAGGCGAACGTTTCTGGACCAAATCCTGGACATATTAAATAAGGTCAGGTCAAGAGTACTCTAAACCGACGAACTTGTATGAAAGGTTTAATGAGATTGAAAGAAGCGAAGGAGATATGCAAGGATCGTGGCAAGTGGAAGGATGTTGTCTCTGCCTACCCCTATGGGAA
Source organism: Elymnias hypermnestra (assembly GCA_015832385.1). Classification (NCBI taxonomy): domain Eukaryota; kingdom Metazoa; phylum Arthropoda; class Insecta; order Lepidoptera; family Nymphalidae; genus Elymnias; species Elymnias hypermnestra. The sequence goes on from JACTOM010000094.1 coordinate 1,333,662, forward strand.
TGAGGCGTAATGCTGTATGAATAATTGTATTGTAGGTGCGAAACGAGATCCAATCGTTCCGCAACCGAAGCGTGCAGGTGTCGGTGACGGATGCGTGCTGCCTGTGCAACATCGCGCTGCTGCTGCGGCCCTTCTACCTGTTCCCCTGCGCCCATCGCTTTCACAGCGACTGCCTGCTCGCTGAGATGCAGCCCATACTGGGTGAGATCATTATATTTGTTTCACAACCATTTTAGAAGATAGAATTGATATGAATAGATATATGCAAAAAAGATGCATAAGTTCGATATGTCACCTAAAACAAACCGGTAGCTGCAAACCGTAAATAAAGAATTGAAAATATTAACGCTACCTAGTTTATACATTTTTTATACAGCAACCTAAATATCAAGAGACTTAATTATAAATTCTAAATACCAGCATCCAGAACAGATTAAAATTACTGACTGAGAATTTTGAATTAAAAAAAAATAATTAAAAGAAAAGTCACTACAATATAAATGAATTGGTAATAAAATAGGCAGTCCCTTGCGTTTTATATAGAGTTTACTCCCTGTATTCATTTGATAACTAAACAATACAAATATTTTTATTTTCTAGCACCGGCACGTCGCAACAAATTAACAGATTTGCAACGTCAACTCAATGTTCTTTCCAACATAGAGTTGTCCACAGTGACTTCTAGCGGTTTGCCGCTTAGAGAAGTATTAAAGAACGAGATGGACGACATCGTTGCCAGCGAATGTGTATTCTGCGGGGAACACATGATAGCTTGTATCGACAAACCATTCATCGCTGATGAAGATTGGGATCGAGTCATGAAGGAATGGGAATGAAGAATAGAAACCAAAAAACAAATATAAATCAGAAAAGATTTTCCTTAACTATTTAAAGATATGTAATAGATAGATATATGTTATTTACACTAAATGGATAAGTATACATACATAATCATGATGTCCATGTTTACGTCTTCCATAAGCAACTGACAAAAACAAACCTGTAAACACATCGATAAACGCAGACAGACACATTCGTAAACACAGACAAACATAGATCCATAAACGTAGCAGGCACAGCCGTAAACACAGACAAACATAGATCTATAATCCTAGACTGACACACCTGTAAACATAGACAAATATGGATTCACAAACGTAGAAAAACACATCCGTAAACACAGACAAATATAGATCTATAATCTTAGACAAACATACCCGTAAACTCAGACAAATATAGATCTATAAACTTAGACAAACACACCCATAAGCACACAAATATAGATCTATAAATGTAGATAAACACGCCCGTAAGCACAGCCATAGATTCATAAACGAGACAAATACATCCGTAAACACAGACAAACATCGATCCATAAACATAGATAAATAAACCCATAAACATAGACAAACATATAAACAAACGTAGACGAACACAAATATTTTATCGGTTGAATTGGTAAGTTAACATCACTTACTTGATTTTCATTTCACTTTTTTGAATGTCACTTACGATTTAAAGGACAATTTTAGGCTTTTAATTAATCAATCAATTTTAAAGGGAGTCAATTGGAACTGCTACACTTCCATATTTTATCGGTATCTTATATTGTATTAAAAATATGAAGTAAAAAGATTTTCAGAATTCGTAACTTACATAGAATATAATCAAGATGTATGTGTATATAAGCTGCAAATGTATTATGTTTATTTATAACAAAGAGTGCACTGTGATTATATTATTAAAATAATTATTATTTCATAATAATTTGTTTTTATCTTCATCTATTAATAAGTCTGTAATCAGTATATATTTTCATACTAATTGGTGCTTCCACGATAACATGTTAGAAATGATAAACAAAATGATTAGGTTTTTATGGCAATTTTTATTTTCACAAGTAATAGTTCATTATGGCGCTTATTAGATGGGAAGTAACACTTTCTAAGGTGATAACTATGTAAGCGCAAACTTAATAGGGTAATAATTTACCCTTTAATGTTTTGTACATGGTATCTCATTGCATACAGCTATATCCTCTTTATTACTAACTTACCCGGATCGAACGCGAATCTTTTTCACTGAAGGTAGTTGTATCATTATGGCGTGATTCCAAAATTGTATTGACTACATTTGTTCATAAACATTTTGCGCAGAACAGTGCACGTACCGAGCTGCAGATCCCTTAGTCTCTGTTTCTACCAGGAATGGTGTGCGTAAGTTTTGTAAGCATATATTGCGGTACATTTGTGACGTAAACGAACATGTTCACTTCGAGTTTGGTTTGCCCCTTCCGTGTAAAAAATTAAATAAATTTATCCAAACCACTTTGGCTTAAATATGTCTGAAATTCTAGAACCCAAAGATTTCGAGTCTACTATTTTTTTCTCTATGGTTCTGGGCTAGAATAATCTCTCCCTTTTATTGACCTCAGTTGAATCACAATGAAAAATTTGTGGCATCTCTTGAGATGCATCATGCTTATTCCTATTCTTGTAGTCAATATGACTGGAATCCCATAGTACTGGCTGGTATAAATACTATAGTTTTAGTGTTTGTCCAATACATAATAAAATGAAAGTAATTCATTGAAATGTTTAGGATTTGATAAATGTTCGCGAACAAATAAATGTTTTCGCTCTGATTATCTAATATATAAAATTTCCCTGTCACAATGTTAGTTACCGTTATCCTCCGAAACGGCTTTAGCGATTTGTACCAAATTTTATATGCGTATTCAGTAGGTCTCAGAATCGGCTACTATCTATTTTGCATACCCCTAAGTAATAAGGGTTGTTCACACAAAAATACATGTAACTGTAAATTTTCACCTTTCTATCACCAACCCCTATTTTTCAATAGCGATAATAGTAATTATTTGTCAAAACAACGTTGGCTGGGTCAGGTAGTATTAATATAGTTGTTTCCAATATTCATCAAATTCATTTTGCGAAACATTGTACAGCGCCATCTATCGAAAGCTGACGTAAAATGTTTTTTATATATAAGCAGATTTTTTATGCTAATTCGTTTGAAGGTTAGGTAGTTTTAATAAAAATATGTGGCATTTTAATGTGCCATCCTTCATTTAATATTCTAGGTTTCATAAAATATAATATAAAAATATTTCATAAATTTTCTTTCTAAATTTTAAATTCAAAACAAAATCTAATTAATAATTTCAAAATATTGAGAAAGAACACGAGGAATTTTTATTTACAATTCGGCATTTGAGATTTCAGTAAATTGTTTGTACTCAGAAATATAGAGTTTTAGATTTGTATAAATATAAACAAGATTTAAAAATTACTTTGCCAAAGAAGTTTCATTTCAGACATGTGTACTTTGTACCCACATACTTTTTTTATGATTATTTAAGTCAATAGAAAAAAACACAAACATGAGCTTTTATTGTCATACAGGTAAGTTTGAATTATGTTTAATATTACAAAATACAAAGGTAAGTAACAGCCTATTGATATACCACTGCTGGGCAAAGACCTGACTCTTAGGAGAAACGGTTTTAGACCATAGACCCAACACACAGTTCAACTGCGGGTTGGCAGATTCAAAACTATCTATTTTAATGTTTAATAGACCTACTGAACTATGTTATAATTGATAACAAACTATTAGTGATTTAAAAAAGAAAACCCCCAATTTGTATATTATTGTTTATTGAGAAAATTGTGTTATCAGATAATGATAAACAATAAATTAATTAAATATTAGGACTTTTAAATAACAGGAGACCATTAAAACCCTAAAGGGCAATAGCATTCATGCGATGTTGAAAATACCAAAGGCATGAAATGTACAAAAAAGAAAGAATATGTGGCAACACCAGTGTTAAATAGCACAAAGAATTAACATTAACAAGAAGAAAGGCAACTTAAGGCCTCGTGCGGCGACTTCTAACCGTGTCTACAAACAATTCACTAATGCAAACTAAATTTATTGACTAGCAGCACTATCTACTTCCATTGCCTGAGAATCAGGTTTTTTCGAATCCCCTTTAGCATCAACTTGCATCACCTCCGCTTTGTCCTCTTTATTATCTACATTTTCAGTTTTATTTTCTTTAACATCTTTATTTACATAGTTTTCGTTTCCTTCTTTTTTATCTACATTTTCTTTATCATCTTTTTTATCATTTGTATCTTCGGTTTTGTTTACCTCATCGTTTTTAGAGTCTTTACATGCCTCTTCGTTTTCTTTGCTCTTATCTCTCTTCTTTCCCGTTTTTTTAACCTGTTTCTTTTCCACGTTTTCATGAACTGCTTCTGGGTTTGTTACTACTTCTGAAGTTGTTTCTGAGCGTTTTATTTCTTCAGATTTAGTATCAGTTGTTTTTGGTTCAATTTCAGATTGGTTTTTACTGATGTCTTCTTGAGGTTCCACATTTTTGGTTTCTTCTAGTTTTTGTACTTCTTTCATCTCAGTTTCAGTTTGTACTTTTGGCGATGAAACCGTGTTTTCTTGCTGTGGTTCCTGTTCCAATTTGGCCGGCACATTTTGTTCATCTTTGGTAGTTTCTTTCATGTCTACATCACCGTTTTGAACAGCATGCTGTTCTTCAACTGCAGTTTCATTTGATGTGACCTGCATTTCGACATCCTGCGGCGGGGGTGTAGCGAGAGCTCTATTTTCGGCCTTTGCTTCTAAAACCGCTATACATTTTTGAATGCACTTTATCACTTCTTTCCGTTCTTGCCTTATATTTTCCTTGCCATCTGTTTCAATGTTATCTAATTTGATAAGATTCCTCGTTAGCATCTCATCTAAAAATATATAATGCTTGTCTTTTTTGGTGCCTTTAAAGTTTTCGACCTCCGTCATTAGGTTAAGAACGTCGGCTTGAATTGTGAGAATTTGTTGAACAGGATCGTTTGAATAAACCTGTTGCTGTGGAGGAGGTTGTGGAGGTGGAGTCTGGTCACGTTGAGATGCTCGAGGAGGAGATTGCGGTTGCCGTTGCTGAGGTGGAGTCTGCTTATTCTGAGGTGGTGATGGTTTCTGCTGCGGGGGAGACTGTTTTTGTTGTTGTTGAGGTTGCTTTTGTTGTGACCTGGATGGAGTTTCTGGTCTCGGCATGGTTTGCTCGTGATAACTCTGTGGTTTAGGCGATTGAGATCTTTGGGGTGATCCTCCTCTAGCAAATGCTTGTGGGTACATTTTTTGTTTTGTGAATGGTGCCTGTGGCTGCCTAAAGAAGGGTCTATCAAAATTCTTAGAAAACGTAAATGTTGGAGGACCGTCATCTGCGAAATACTGTTCCCTGTCGATATGCGGTTGAGGTGGAGGCACGTATGTGGGTTTTGTCTCAGCGAAGTTAGATCCGTGATCGACTGATTTATTTATTACCGGCTCATCTCGGCCCTCTACGAATATTGGTATATGTCTAACATTCGAATGATGCTCGGGGTGATGGTGCTGATCTTGTTGATTTTGTCCACTCATTTTGTTGTAATTTGGATTTACTGTGAAATGATCGGGTGGCGCTGACATTGACCTCTGTGTCCTCTCGTCTGCATCAACTATACTGGGATCTGCTGGACTTTTTTGACCCAGATCAACCGTATTCCTCAGTCCGTACTGTGGAATAGAAGTCTGCTCTTCCTGTGACGGGCCGGCGTCTTGTTCAGTCTGTGTAGCTGTCGTTTGTTGCTGCGGAGATTGGGGCTGAGGTGAAGGCGGCTGTTGGAACTGTTCGTCCCTAGGTCCGAATCTTCGGTTCCAATGTGAGGGGAAGTGCTCTCTGAATTCTGGCGGAATATCGTCAAAGGGGAATCTGTCGAAGCCTCCAAAACTGTCGGCTGTATCTGGAATAATAAGAAATAACATCAAAATTTCTGATTATATATATATTTTTTAAAGATTAAAGGTAAATTACGTAACAGTGGTTTTAATCAGTTCTATTCGATAACTAGAGTCGGAAATTAAATTTATTCAAAAGATTTACCGTCTATGCCGTCCTGGCTAGAAGGACGTCGCTTCCTGGCCCAAGTTGCAGGGCGTTGCCGCAGACGCGCCGCTATATCCGGGTGGCGCGCCGCGAGCTCGCTCCACGCTCCTGTCCCCTCTTCTTCATCAAACGGGAAACCGCGCTGTAAACAAACATAAAACAGATCTTAAACATCTATTTTAACAGAGATCTAGATTTTTTCTAATTTACAACACTGAAAGCAATTAAAGTTACCAAATAAGATAAAAAATGTGTAATTCAGTGGATGCGTGTGTATGTTTGGAGTGTTTTTGAATTTATTGTAGATGTGTATGTGTTTCCTTTTAAGGGAGATTATGGATTGAAGGAGCTAATACTTATATGAATCTTACTGTTTCCTCATAGTTTAGACTACGTAAATATTCAGTGACTGTCCTTTTCAGTCTCGATATGTGTCAGGGATGTATGTCAAGCTTGCTATCGATTTCCTAATACACATTTTGGGGATTTAAACTTAACTTAAACTTAAAATTATTTGAAGTTCTATCTATAGTCTAATATAGATCGTCGCTTCAACCGATGGACGTCCACTGCTGGACATAAGTCTCACGTAATGACGTCCACAAGGCCCGATCTTGCGCCACCTGGCCCCAGCGGCTACCGGCGACCCTCTTACATAGGTATAACTTTCATATTATAATTTTCTCAGTTACCAATATCAAATTATTAAATTGTCATCAGATAAGATACAATATTACGGTTTAATATTGAGTGTTGGTCTTGAATGTAAATTATATATCACCGATTCGAAATCCATTCGACAATAATAGTGTCATTTGCGTCGCGAAGAACTGCCATGTATGGACGTGAAAGGTCGCGGAATGGCCTTACGTCTAGACTCCTGTATTACGCCCGCTGCGATGTTTTTTTAAGATAAAGTCGTACATTTATTTCGTTGACATTATATTTACATTGTATCAACATTTTTTTATACTCCTCCATATATAAAAATAACTGAAATAAGGTTCGGAACTGCAATAATCCTTTAGTTTAAAGAAATTGTATCGCTGTTAAGGTAAGAGTTGAGTTTCATATATTTTTACAATTTGAAGTATATATACTGTTTTAAAATCTTATATTTACTTTTGAATGGTATTTTTTTAATATTAAACAAAGTACAAGCAATAGGTTAGTTATTCTTATTAAGTATTTTATAAGCGGATGAAAACTTTGAATAATATATAGAGGAGGTGGGAGTTATGAGACCGCTTCCGAAAACGAAGAAAGACGATAGTACTAAGAACACCTTTGATGATGAGATGGAAAAACATTGATACTGATTTAAAAAAAATCATATTTTCAAAATGTTTTATTAGCATTATTTTCGCTCCCTCGTTTTAGTACAGCTAAATGAAATGATAGTTTCATAGAAATTACATTACTTCACTAAAAATAAATACCAGCAATGAAACACAAAATTAAAAACAGCTGATGGGTCAACGCCCGTGCGTTCAACAAACTGATCAAAGAAAGTTGGACGCGCCGCGCCCGGTCGTTGACCCGTGAGTTCAAGCGTCCACTGTTTTCTATCTTGTGTTTCATTACTGGTTTATTTTAGAAAAAATAACGTTTTTTTAAACTATCGTAAATTATGGAACGTAAATAATGCTAATAAAACGTTTTTAAAATATGAATTTTAGTTTTAAATCAGGATCGATATTTTTTCCGTCTCATCATCAAAAGTGTCATTACTAAATTACCGGAAACGGTCTCCTAATACCTTGCATAATATATTAGTTGATCCTGACGATATCACTCGCGCAGATCCCTATCCGGTTAGAATACAATATGAATACGGGAAGATATCAACAAAATCGGTCCAGCCGTTTAGGAGTTCAGTGACTTGCACATGCACATAAGAGTTATGTACATATGAAGATAAAGAGAGTCTGAACTAATAGTAGCAAATTAAAATAAATAAAGGCCCATTTAAAATTCCCAGCCGACCATAAATATTGATCAATGCGAAAATTCATTGGGCAGCTGCTGACCTCAGAGATAACAACAAAAGTATAAACAATTTGCAAATTAGTACCGTATTTGTTTTATTAATAAGATATATGGAGACGACGGACGTGATAAAAATTATTAAAATATACACGACATTTTTACATTGAAGTGTCAAGTAGAAACTGATGGCATAAAAATATTGCGCCTCGGTCAGTGATACTTATGAGCTCACGTGACCTCCAGCTAACTTTCTACGGATGTGCATATTTGTAGCTTTTACCACAATTTGATGCTATTAGAAAGAAAGAAAATATCTTTATTTATAAATTATGCCACACATCACAATATATTTTAGTACATTTTATAATACCCTGCGATGTGTGGCATAACCTAGAAAATGGACCCAGCTCAGCATTTATGCTACACAGTCTGAAGACCATGTAGCGCTGATTTTCAGCTGGATCCCTTGCCCAGGTGCCAGGTGCTATTAGTGATATTTTTTCACCTAGGCTCCCAAATTTGCAATGACATATGTGCCTCTGACCTCAAAAGGCAAATCTGTATGTCAAAAGATGTATATACAACTGATTTTATTAATGCTGATTTAGATGCAATATAACTTATAACAAATATTATTATTCACACCTCGATTTATTTCACCTACCTAAAGAATCCTTAAAAGAGGAGATTATCAAAGCTTATGGAATTAAAATGAAATCACAAACAAGAAGGTTTGGTTATTATTTACATAGTCTAAACCACATATGCTTTTTTCATAAAACAGACACTCTATTTTCTTACATGACTATTTCACCAACAAATACAAATTAACTCACGAATACAAATACTTACCTACCCATTCACACCTACATAACACTCACTTCGTAAGTACATAGCGAATATCTCAGAGATTTTTTGCATTGTTTCTAAATTCTTACTTGTTAATCTACTCTACTCTGTTATTTCAAATACTATATAGTAATTTGTGTAATCCGTAATTGGCCTTATTCTATGTAACAACTTGTTAAAACGCTGTGGGACTAGCAATAAATAAATATATAAAAGAACCGTTCGTTCGGTTTACAATATGGGTCCAAGAGAGTCGTTAAGAACCAAATTAAAAGCAGTTAACATATTGCAAAACTTGTACGTGCATAAAAATATTGGCTTTTAATAAAAAGAATAAATGTATCTTATATAACTTAAGAAATAAAAATAAACTTGTTATAAATACTAGTAGGCTGCATGAAATTAAGAACTAATGTAAGGGTAACTGTATACGTTTCTATAATAAACTCCCACAAGACGTTATAGAGATGTCACTTAATAAATTCAGTCTTTGTTGAAAGAAAGTTGATTGAAAAATCATATTATAAGTTTCAAGATGTGAGAGTATGCTCTAATAAATTAATATGATATTCTAATGATGATGGTAAAAAATTCAAAATACCCGACTGAATTTGTTGTGGGCACTTCTCAGACCAGAGCGCGGAGGAACCCTCGTAACTTTAGATTTTAAAGCGTTCTTTAATACCATCATCAGACGTACTCGTACATTAGAATTAATATTTGGGAAAAAATTGACAATTCAAGAGTCCTACTTGAACAAAGATATTTTGAGATTATGATTAAAAGTCTGAACAAGATGTATATAGGGAGTGTGAATTAATAGAAGGAATTAAATCATACTGTTTTATAAATGGTTTCCCTTTTTCTTAGAATAGAAATGAGTATAATCAGCGATTTCGTCATTACTTCTTCGTAATGAAAATGCCAAGTCAGTATGAAATTGCGTTTCTCAGTTATGCACATACAAACAATTCCGAAAAAAGATTGAATTATAAAAATAGTTAAAATATGTATGTAGCTTAGTATTAAATAAATTAAAAGTGCGTATGTACAAAGTACACGTGTCAGAAGTTAAACTTCTTTGGCAAACTAATTTTTAACTCTTATTTATATTTATACAAATCTAAAACTTTAGATTCCCGGGACTTAGAGGGTGGGAAAAAGGAAGATATGTTAGGAATTTAACACAAATAATTTATTAACGAGTTGGCATAAGAAACGCTGCACATCTTCGTGACGCTAATCACGCGTTTACAAGGATTTATGAGTCAAGAGTGAATACGAAAGTTGGGAGGGGAAGACCAAGGCGAACGTTCCTAGACCAAATCCTGGACATTTTAAATAAGGGCCAGGTCAAGAGTACTCTAAACAGACGAACTTGTATGAAAGGTTTAATGAGAATGAAAGAAGCGAAGGGGATATGCAAGGATCGTGGCAAGTGGAAGGATGTTGTCCCTGCCTACCCCTATGGGAATGAGGCGTGATGCTATGTATATATGTAAAAAATATTATTTCTGATACAGATGCTAAATTAAAACAGATTTTCCAACATTCCTCTACGCAGGTTGCAACTAGTAATCTTCTAAAAATACGATTCATTCCATCAAACCGTACTAAATACAACCGAATCAAATAATTGTTATTCATAAATATAACGAAACCAGTGCCGTGGAATCAGAGTTGTTATTTAAACTCTTGATTACACAGGTGACATAAGCGCGTGTAGGTGATTGGAGATAAAAAAGATACTGCGTCATAGTCTACAGCCGCGGAATACGCTAAAACAAGTATAATAATAGTCGTAGAAGTCACACGTGGATTTATATAAGGTAGACGTAGCGATGTTTCATTCCTCAACTTTCGCTTGTTACCAAAGCTTGTAAGTGTTAATAGAAATATGCATATATCGACGTATAAGTAAAGTAAGTAAGTAGCAGCCCTTTTAACGTCCCACTGCTGTGCCCAACAGTAGGACGTTAATGGGCTGCTACTTACTTTTATTTAATTTACGTTTGTATTTGTGTATTTTCTTATGTAGCGCTTGTATGTATTATAATTATTTGTATAGTATTTATTGTAAACCACCTACCATATCTAGGACTTGTAATTTCTGTTCGCCCAAAGGTTGCCTGGAAGAAATCGCTAGGTAGCGATAAGGCTACCTATTATACTCCCTTGTGTAATATATGTATAAGTGTTGTAAAATTTTGGTGTACAATAAAGAGTAATCTATCTATCTATCTATCTCCAATTTCAAAATAAAGTGATGTATTGAATTAATTAAAAGATTCCCTAAGATGCATATAAAGGCGAAGCTAACAGGCGAATTATATATAACCATATTTAAAACAGTAACTAAATGATGTGAAGTAACCTAATCTATAAATTGGCATAATGTTGTTTTTACTTTATGTGTGATTTAAAAAAAGTATGAAAACAATATGAATATTTACTGATTATCCATGACGCGATATTTGCCCACAATTATTTATTTTAAATAAGTATCTATTTTTACAACACTCAAGATGACGACTATTTAGAAGGTGGCCTTTAAGAGGACAACGTCCATTCGCAGCCACTGGTATCTACATAAAAGTATATAATTATATTCCCTTTAGGTGTAATTCTCTAAGTAATCAATGAAGTATATTTGATTGGTTTTGTACGATTTTTTTTTATTTATCTTAACAATTTTTAATTAAAACATAACTACTAGCACATTATAAACTTTTATTTCCAATGAAATTTAAATAATCAAATACTCAGCTGCAAGAAATGATATACACGTTTACTGAATACGCTACATAAGATCATGGCGCGAAAAGTCATTGACCGCAAAATAAAACGACGAATTATGAATTTTTGCTGATATAACATTAAAGCAAAAATTACGTAAACCATGAACAATATAGCAGAATGACAATGACGTAAAAAATATATGTATACTTGAATAAATATGATTATTACAATGGTAACTGATGATACAGTCGAAATTGGTAGCGCGCTAATCTTCTAAGAGGTCATGTACCTCACAATATTGTACCGAGACGTACTTTTTCCTTGGCGGCACGTCTTCGCTAATAGCCCTCTCCGAATTTCGACAAATATCCTAAATTGCCTTTTTGGGAATCGGATCCAGGGCCTCTACATGCAAAGCGCCTACTCGCAGAATTGAGTTAGCGAGGCGGTTAAAATATATATTCTGCAAACGGTGAAACTGTAATATAATCAGTTCAGATTGAGAATATGTACCAGAAAAATAAAAATAACTAATGAATTACATAAATACACATAAATACACTTTACATAGTATCACGCCTCATTCCTACAGGGGTAGGCAGAGACCACGTCCTTCCACTTGCCACGATCCTTGCATATCTCCTTCGCTTCTTTCATTCTCATTAAAACTTTAAAATGTCCTGGATTTGGCCCCGGAACTTTCGCCTTCGTCATCCCCTTCCAACTCTCCCATTCACTCTTGACTCATAAATCCTTTTTGTCACTCTCTTTACATTAATTCTCTCTACGTGCCTAAACCATCTAAGCATACCTTTCTCAATTTTAGTCACTACATCTTCTTTTATACCACAACGTTCTCTTATCACACTTTTTTGTTATTTTGTCACTCAGTTTCAATACTTGTCAACGCTTTCATCATCGCTACCGCATTTATTTTGCTTCTTCTGCCGTACCATACAAATTAATTACTATCAAGAAAAGAACATATATCACTAAAGTTTTTCTCGAGCTCAACATGGTTGCAACAAATTGTGATTTATCACTAGACAGAAGTAATCGAATTAAACACTGAAAGGGGAACTACACCAATTAACATTTGTCTTCGTCTCTGTCACGATAATAAGGCTAATAAGTATACGACAAGTTCAGCTTTATAAGGCGCATGCTACATATCCGGTGATTATAGCTGTACCAATAAAGAAATAATCTCGAATGATTTTACATCGTCATACTGTATTTGCATTTTCACGTAGGCGACTAAATGTGACGCACCAAGACGCCTGGAACCATTTTTGTTGCTGATATTTTACCATCTAAGCTGAATAGCGATGACATCATCCTTTAAAGTTATATAAAGATATAAGATTTCTTGACACGAGGATAAGTCAAACTGGTTTTAGTTGATGGACCTTTCGAGTTGTCGCGAGCTGCTTATAAATTATATTGTAAAACTAGTAGGTACGGTTCAACTTAAATTTTATAAAGTAAGGTAGGTCCTGGAAACGCAAAGTATAATTAAACCATTATAAAATAATGTTTCTATTTTAAAAATAATTAATATATTATGATAACCTAAAACTAGGACGAAGTTTAATATTGAAAATTGATCGTAAAGAGTAACTGAAAAATAAAAAAAGCCAACTCTACTAGTACTCAAAGATGATGAAATACAGAATATATATTTATATAATCTGTATATATTTATAATCTGTATATCCATTTATACAGCAAATACCTACAGAATATGGCATAAATTATAGCATTGAAAAATCAAAACTGTTATAGCAAAAAAATTCAACATAAAAAGATGTGATTGTAAACATTTTTACATTATTTAATGTTTCATTTCCATTTTAATTGACATGCAGGTATATAGAGGTTATATATTTGTAGCAAGAGCATAAATACGAGACAAGTAAAGAAGTTGTACGAAATCTACAAAGCTCAACAGATTTGAATTGGCCAAGCATATGTTTAGCTCTAAAATCTTAACCCTGGGATTTAGTAGTTATTTTTGTGTATGTTTAATGTTAAGATTGCTGGAGATCAATTTTGTATACAAATGCGGCGCCTTCCTATCATTATTGTGCTGTATTTGGAGCAGCACTTAACTGTTAAATTATACAGGCGCGGAATTATCTTCAGCGGAAGGATTTATAAATGAACGTTTGAGTCAGAAATCAATTAAAGACTGTTGGTAAACCTTTACTTGTCATAAAAGATACAAGAAGGAAACGTTGACTAATATAATTTCATTAGGTATTAAAAAATTAAAGTTCAGCAAAAAATCTGATAAAACATCACATTTCATAGCTATACGAAAATTTTACTGAATCAAATACTACTTTTACCCTCGAAATTTGCTATGTATACGTATTTTATTTAGCTCTTATCATATTATAAACAGACATATCTCTTTCTTTATACGTATAAGAAAGTGATAGGTGTATTTAAATAAATTTAATAGTGTTTATCACTGAAATTAAAGCAGCTGCATGTAACAAAAAGTAAATTAATTAAGCACGTTAGGTTCCTCTTTAAAAAATGTTATAGGTATTTCAATTTTTTATATAATATTTGTAATGATCCGAAACCTTAGCTCTATTTAAAAACAAAAAGAGGCTACAAACTCCTCTACACAATCAAATACACCGTCTGCGTTATCATTTTCGTGTTTATCAAGTAAACGTGTTAATTAAGACGTTGATATTTTTATTAGATACTTTCTCGTGTATATGAATATTGTGTTTTGTATTATTTAAATATGATATATGTAAAACTCTACTTGGAGCATTGGATCTTGTTTTATTTTTTTTGTACCACGTAATATTACAAGGCAGCGGTCAAATGCACGTAAGCCTTTGACGTCCTAGATAATAGTAAAGGCCTCTCTTTAATTTTATATCCATGACCTGATTAGTTAGCAAAGGCCACATAGGTGGAATACAGTATTTATTTATTGAAGAGCTCACATCTATAAATGGTTCTACGATAACAGCTGTGTGCACGCCGTTGACTCACGTCCAGCGTTGACGATTCTGTTTACAATTTACACGGATTCAGTAATAACACAAAATGAATATAACATTTTTTAAATGAATGAACAAAGAAAGCTCTATTTAATTGCCTTTGTGTTTAAATGCCCCTTTTAATATGAAACGGATATACTTGGCCCGTAGGGTATACAAGAAATTGTTATTGTGCAAAGATGAATCTCCACATTCAGTTTAGGACTGTCAGTATATAATATTATCCAATATCTTTGCAGAAATGCATTCTGACAAAGTTTTGCTGCAGTTTTGCATACGTATGATTGCCTCATTTAAATATGAACAAACATTGATATTTTTGTAAATATTTTTGAAGCTGAAAAGTAAGTCAGCAAGGATAATTCACTCCCTACTCCGGCCAATACAAAGTATATACACAATCATACGTAAACGCTCATTATTAACATTGGTCCTTCATGTTTTTATTTAAAGTTTTATCCTTTCCTTTTTGAATGGCATATTATTTTGTCTTGTAGGCGAGAGAATGTTAAGAAGACTATCAAATATAGATTATTGTAAAAATTTAGAACCGTAATTATTGGTTTCCAAGATAAGGAAAACGGAAAGCAAAAATAAAATTTGCCATTTATATACATTTCCTCGATTTGTTTTTAAATGCCAGTTTATTTATATATACATATATTTAAATAAACCGGCAAAAAAATGTACTTTTCAAGTTATAATTTCTCAAGAAATATGGGTATTTGGTCTAAAATCCAATTCTCGGAATGACTACTACTACTTTGACCGTCGGGATTCCATCTGCTGGATACCAAAAAAATATTTCTGGATTTTATTGGGAGACGCTCCTTGACCTAATTATCATGATTGCTCTAGGCCAAAATATCTACACCACATTTCGATGCCTAAACCGGCACCCTAGTCCATCTAGCAGAGGGTAGAGTAGGCCCTATCGCTGTCGTATGAAATAGGGTTTCCAGAGTTTTTATTACTAAGTTTTTGTAATCAATACTGCCAATCTTCCTATTCCAGATGATGCTGAATAGCGACTTAGTCTTCCTTAAAGCCTTTCTTGAATGCAGATTCAAAATCTGAAGTCCCTAAAATATTTCTCAGCTAGTCGGTCGTTAACCATATCGTGTACGTTCAAGCGTAGACTAATGGAATACCATTAATATGTATATCTTCCTTATGGTAAACGACCGAATAGATTAAAAATATGTTAAAACATTACCGATAACGGATTGTTCAAGGATATACGCCACATTACTTTCTGTGTTAAACTAGAAGGTAACTATCGACGTAGCGCCACTAACATCTGTTACATGTTCCTTTAATCACAACAGTGATATTCAATTGTCATTTTGAAATCAAGTTTATTATGAATTCCTAAAATTAACGTTATTTACTTAAAGGACTTGTTGCAAGAAGTAAATCCATACAATATAATTGTTCTCATCTTTAAATCTGCAACGAAATTTATTTTATGTAATACAACTCTTTTCGTTTACCTAAACCGCGAGTTTTATCTCCCCGATTACCAAATTGGAATAAAACTCTCATTGGTATATAACATAAGATCTGACGAGAAATTTCCTTAGAAACGGGATATTCCAAAACTTTCGAAAAGTTTTAAATTAAACGTGTCAGATGTAATTGGTTTTCACTTTTCAATTGTTAAAATATTTTAATAGAAGTCCCTAATAATTTGTATCAGATGTAAGGTAAGATAAGTAGCAGCCCATTAACGTCCCACTGCTGGGCACAGGCCTCCTCGCCCATAAGAGAGAGGGTTATTAGAGCATAGACCAACCACGCTGCTCCTCTACGGGTTGGCAGGCATAGTACATAGTCATAGCATACTCTCTATTCCTTCACTCTCATAGTCCGATGTGACGGGAATCCGACACGATCAGGCGCAGGACCGACGGTTTAACATGATCTCCGGGGCACGGGGGTGGATCACACCGCCAATGTCCCAACTTCGGGCAAATGTTGTGAAAATCTTAATAGAAAACTCAATATCCATTTTTGAATTAGCCCGAACCCAGGATCTCGGTTGTTCCCTCGGACCCTGTTCGGTATAGGACAGTCTATACCGAACATGGTAACCACTAGACCAATGACCAATGAGACAGTATAAGATAGAGTCGCAGCAATACGTGTTTTGTATTAAGTTAAATATAAGTTAATGCTCTAAAAGCAACCATCGCTCTTATAAGACACAAAGGAAATTAATTACTTAGATATCATCGTTCGAAAAAAGATTATGCTAAATACTACAATGTTGGGTGTGAATAATTGCTATAATGTTATTTAATTATCTGTAAGACAAGTTTTTCTGGTCACATTTAAGGTTAATGTTTTCCTCAATGCCAATGTATATTTAAAACGCATGACACATCGTGCCTTCTGTTATTTGTCAAATTTCCAAAATCCCAAAATGGCAATAAAGGAAACACTGTCATATACACGAAAACAATATGCAATCCTTGTAACCCAATGTTAAACTATATGGATCTAATGCTTTAATATTTTACACAGTTGGTAACTTATTCTAACTATTAAATTGCTAGTACAAGATTAAATATTTCTTGTAATACAAGAGAAAAGATAAGAGTTTATATAACAAAATATGAGTTTGGAACCTACCTCGTTGCCGTGATATTCAGGTGGTTTATCCAAAACAACAGGTGATTCCATATCTCAATATAAACACTGGATTAGTACACTAAATGCACAACAACACTTCGCTAGCTTCAAGAATTATATTAATCGCTGAATACAAAATACGCTCAATGCTGTCTTTCAATAACAACTGAAGTAGTAAAGAGTCAGCGACTGTATTTATATACAGCCCCCGAAGTCTCGAAGCGTCTCGATTGTTCGAGAAAAGCGTGGACTCCGTCTTCCATTGAGCTAGCAATATTAATATGGCTTTATCGAATTTTTCAACATACATCGCCGCATTAACTTTATAGGATTATCCCTACCGAACTTAGAGTTTAATACAATGCAGCAATGTATTATTAACTAATTTTTAAATCACCAATAGATATAAAACTGCGGATTTAGTAATGAATAGGATTAAAGTTTGGGCGTCTAATAATGTATGGTTAGATTAATAACTTCTAAAATCAATTAAGAAACTGAATATATTTAATAACATATTAATTGATAACTCTGTCGATTTATAAGTTTTATAATGCTATATTAAATATAATATATCTGAATGTTTTGGAAGCAAAAAAAACTGAATATGAATATAACGAACTCTTTAATTCAATAAAAAAACTCATAATTAAAAAAAAACCCTACTACTACTATTACAAATTTGATAGAACTTTAAAAACAAATCATATCAGAAATGACTGAACCTATTTTTTTTTGCATTTTAGATACATAAGACAGAGTAGTGAGCGATGCAAATAATATAATTATTTTAATAGGATGACTTTTGTTTTCCCGATAATTTAATGTTAAAAATCATGTCATTTAATGTTTCAGTCGTAACTGAAATTGTAGATTTTAAATCAGTTTATTTAGTATTATCAAGATAACTTAACATTATAAACCTTAAACTAATTTGTATTCTACAGTTTTTTCGCGAACAAGGATGCAGTGAGTCATTATTTTAGCCCCGCCTCGTAACGAATCAAATATTTTCACGGGACGGAGCTAGAGTGATTACACACTGCATTTTTAACGCGAACTAACTGTAGTTAACTGCGTTGCCATCTCAGAATACTATCACTTACCAAGTAATCAACATGTTTTAAAGACCTTATCTCGTTGATCAGTCCATAGACTTTATTTCTTATTTACAATAATGAAAAAGCCATAGGTAATAAGAAACAAAGCCATATTGCTTTTAATACAAATAGCGTATATATTTAAATTTAGCAAACAAAAGTGAATCATTTGCGCAACAATTTGTTTGCCTTAGTGACGAATTGAAAACGAAGCAAGATAATGTACATATTTATTTAAAATTTCATCCTTCACCAAGTTTTTTATGGCCCATGGGACGGTCGTCAATATTTTGGTAGTTTTCAATCATCTCATACATTGTAATATTTATACAACATATATGCGTTTATCTGTGTTTCCACTTGGAAGAAGTGAAACTTTTTTATACCTACTCATAAATACGTATTTCTGTAGGTACAATTGTTCATGAACGCGCTATAAGAAGTATCATTTTAAAAAAAATGTGGAAGATGTGAAAGAATTTGTATACTTGGGATCTGAATTTACAAAAGATAGAATACGTGAAGGTGATATTGAAAGGAGAGTGAATGCAGGAAATATGGTAAATGATGCTCTGCACGCTTTTATGAATGTCCAGATGGTGTCTCAAAGGGCCAGCCCTGCTGTGGATGGAAAAGTGTTGGTGCTAACACTTATATATGGTAGTGAAAATTGGATATGACTGAAGAAGCATAAAAGTAAAATAAATGCGGTAGAGATGAGGGCGTCGGCAAGTAGGAGTGGATGGGTAACAAAGTAAGGAATAATGTGATAAGAAAACGTTGTGGTATAAAGAAAGATGTGGTAACTAAAATAGAGAAAGGTATGCTTAGATGGTTAGGGCACGTAGGGAGAATGAATGAAAGGAGACTGACAAAAAGGATTTATGAGTCAAACGTGAATAAGAAAGTTGGAAGGGGAAGACCACGGCGAAAGTTCTTAGACCAAATCCAGGACATTTTAAATAAGGACCAGATCAAGAGTACTCGAAACCGACGAACTTGTATGAAAAGTTTTGGAACTTGTAGGAAAGCGGGGAGATATGCAAGGATCGTGGCAAATGGAATGACGTGGTCTCTGCCTACCCCTATGGGAATAAGGGGTGATGCTATGTAGGTATGTATGTATTTCAAAAAATCAATAGTTATCATTACATTATAGAACTACGTGTCACTGGTCCATAAAAACACTCGATAAGTATAAAATAAAATTAAGCGAACACTTCAAAATTTCTTAAGGGACTACAGTATTTTTATTTCAAGGCTTTATTGATGACGACTTGATTTTCTTTCGGTTATGAAAGAAATTGTATAATCTAATAATGCAGTAGGAGCAAGTGCTCAGTATTCAAAAGCAAAGTTAACAACTTAGTTATATCTTAACCATTAATACAGACCGGACACTAGTACATAATTTTAACAAAAAACAGCTTATATTTAGATTTTTAATTAAATACATTTTAAAAATGTGCAACGTTATATGCCTTCGTAGTATGTTGTATTAATACGTATTTGTTATATGTATTAAAATTAAATAAAAAGTTTATACTGTGTGCGTAAAAACTACACGTGTCAGACGAGTTTTGTTTATATTTATACAAATCTAAAACCTTAAATTTCCCAGACCTAGAGGGATGGAAAATGGAAGACATGTCAGGAATTTAATTGTCATTAAATATTAAAAGTGTCGAAAATTAATACAAATAATTTATTCAATTCCAAATGACGAATTGTAACTAAAAATTTCACGTGTTTTTTGTCAATATTAGAAATTATTTATTTAATTTTGTTTTTGAATTTAAAACTTAGAAAAGAGAATTTGTGAATTTTTTTTTTTTAAATAGTATAATTAATGATGAAATGACGAGTGGCAAATTAAAATACCACATGTTATTTGTTAATATAAAAACTACTTAATAAACGAATTACCATAAAAACGCTGCACATCTTCGTGCGTCTTAGGAAGTTTCACTTCAATAAAGGTTAACCTTTTACTCTTATTGCAATATGCCTTATTTTTAATAATTTATTTCAGTCGCAATCTGTTTCTATTATTTACCACAAACAAAACACAATTTCATTATATAGACTTTAAAATTGAAAATTATGATTGCATAATCTGTTTCGCTAGAAAGTTTTCGCAAAAGAAGGTATAAATATAATTATACTAACACATTTATGAAAAGTGAAATACATAAATTTTAATACAAGAAATAAAAACAAACTTGTAACTCCATATTTTAGAGTAAAGAAAGTTCAGAAATCATTTGTCGGGTTGAACATACGCATTTTTAATAAGATACCTCAATCAGTTTCAGATTTGCCTCCACATAATTTTAAGATTATTTAAGCGGTAGAAATACTTGGACTTGATTCCAGTTGCTCACAGAAGCAATATATTACACATTGTAGTATACAAAACCATCTTAAAAAGAGTAAGCGTTGAGTTTCTTGTCGGTTTCTTCTCAGCGGAAAACCCCTTCACTGGCACGTGTATTCAATATATACAAGACTAATTGACATTCTTGTATATGTAATCTTGTTAAGACAAGCGTTCAATGGATGCAGAATTGATAGCGAAGCCAATCTAAATATAATACCATTATACAAACACGCGGAAGAAATTTAGATATTAGATCGTTGAAACAGTTCAATGATTTTGTAACTTGATTATTTCATAAATTTGACATTTGAAAACTTTCCAAATACCTGGTCAATAAAAAATACTTCTATAAAACTCATTACTTCTAATAGACTAAAAGAAAATATATTTAGGTAGTCGTTAGATATAAAAGCAAAATAAATGCGGTAGAATTGAGAGCGTTGAGAAGTATGAGTGGATTGAAACTATGTGACAACGTAAGAAATAGTGTGATGCTTATATTTGGGCAAGTAGAGAGAATGAATAAAAGGAAACTGACAAAACAGGATTTATGAGTCAAGAGTGAATGAAAGTTGGAAGGGGAGAACCATCGCGAACGTTGGTGGACCAAATGCAGGATATTTTACATAAAGACCAGGTCAAGAGTCCTCTAACCTGACGAACTTGTATGAAAGGTTTAATGAGAATGAAAGAAGCGAAGGAGATATGCAAGGATCGTGGCAAATGGAAGGACGTGGTCTCTGCCTACCCCGAAGGGAATGAGGCGTGATGCTATGTATGTATGTTAGATATCCTCAGCAACCTTTTTGTGATATCTATGTCGTCTATATATCTACCTAACCTTTGATAAACTTACGTCTTTATTGATCACTGTCATTGCGTTTTAAATTCTTAAAGACTACCGGCAACGTATCAAAGAGAAGTTCCCTTGTCAAGTTCTTTTAAAATTTAAAACTCACGTATACATAAAACTTTATGTACCGGATTCTTTATTTACCGTCTAACTCTAAACTTGACATCTACAGTTACGAAGTACACAATAAATTTTATAGCTTGTGTTGTTTTTTCGACGTCAATACTTAAATGCGTATTCCCTACAATTCTTGATACTTTCGCACGTCATTGTAATTCCAATCCAAAGACGATGTTTAATAAAAAAGTTGAAACAGTAGCATATCCAAACGAGGCATCTAGAAGGAAACGATTTAGTACATCAGACGAGAACAAAGGAGTTTCGCATATATTATCAACTATTTATACTCGACTGAATGGAAGAGTCGTATATTCGACTGACAGTAGCCAAATTCTATTCTACTAGATTAAATAGTATAAAGTACATTAAGTGACGAGACATGATAACTTTAACAACACCTTGCTTAGAGTCAAGTATACTTGGGCTTGTTTTTTACAAAACATTGATCGGCCTCAGTGTGATTTTTTTAGCAAATAGTTACCAAAGTTAGGCAAAACAACGAGTGTGTTAGTTTCATCCACGACATATGAAACTGTTTTTAATATATTTTAATATAGCACGTTATTTAATTGTGTTAATATTTTTTGATTGAGTAAAGTAATACTTGTCTAAGACTAACTTCAAGATATTTCTTTTAGAATTTTCAGTTTCCTTACAGCTTACAACTTGACTCAATAATTAACAAGCATCTCATTGAACATACAAACTCTTTGACTTTATATACATTGTATAAATTTACATACATAGCGTCACGCCTCAATCCCATAGACCCCTATGGGATTGAGGCAGAGACAACATCCTTCCACTTGCCACGATCCTTGCATATCTCCTTCGCTTCTTTCATTCTCATTAAACCTTTCATACAAGTTCGTCGGTTTAGAGTACTCTTGACCTGGCCCTTATTTAATATGTCCTGGATTTGGTCNGTAATATTTTTTGATTGAGTAAAGTAATACTTGTCTAAGACTAATTTCAAGATATTTCTTTTAGGATTTTCACTTTCCTTACAGCTTACAACTTGACTCAATAATAAACAAGCATCTCCATTGAGCATACAAACTTTTTGACTTTATATACATTGTATAAATTTGTTATTAAATAACCAAAAGTTGTTACATATGAGTAGAATAATAATGACTGAATTTTGTACACGTATTTAAATATATCTGAATATAATGAACTCGGTTTTATTGATTCATCGTACCATAGATCAACTGGCTGCTTTTGGCAACGATCGATGGCTAATGATCGGTCGTTGAACTCATGAGAATATACGCAAAGAGCACATCAAAATAAAGCAGGAGAGAACACAATGCGTAGTATAATTAATTCAAGAGGCATACCTACGGGCGTGTAATAACAGTACTAAACATGCATCGTAATAAGTTTTATTCGTTACGTAACTTCGGCATTGCAACGCATGCGTGATTCATTTGTCTGATTAATTTTATTTGATAACAAAAATTTAAAAAATTAAGAATTTGTGGCAAACGCAAAGTATTTATGGATACATTTATACTATAGTTTTAAAGCAAGACCTTTACACGCCTTTTTGATATATGTAATTAGCAAAACAATGCACTTGTTTATTAAAATGGTAGACGTATTGCGTGATCTATAAATTTTGACTAAATTGACTGCTGGGACCTAGATAGATAGATAGAAAATACTTTATTGTACACCACACAGGAAACATAGAACAGAAACAAGGTAAAACAGAAAAGAAAATAATGTACAAGAAGGCGGCCTTTCCGCTACGCAGCGATTTCTACCAGGCAACCTTTGGGTTAGAAATGTTGCTTAAATGGATTGGGTAGGCTAAATATAAATAAATATAATAAACTTATTCATATATACAAATATACATATATGTATATATACATTTCATATAGATCATACATACACATATACATACATACCTAACATATATATAGATAATAATATACAAATGTCTTAAAAAAAATTTAAAAGTTTTTAATAAGTGAAAGTCAATTAATAATCGTCTTAACTACAAAGTGACAAGTAATGCGCTTTTACCTGCCTTTTAAATATTTCCAGAGATCTTGCATTTCTAATAGATAGTGGAAGATTATTCCATACATTAATAGCACTGATTGCAAATGACTTGTCGTAAATTTTTTTTGATTTACCTAATTATTTTTAGCTAAACTATAGATATAGAGAGGAAACATTTATGTTTTTGTATGTATGTATGTTTAGAACGTTTTCACACATACAAAAATCCCCATTAGAAAGCTGCATTTTCACTGAGCGACATACATTCTCAAAAAAAAAAAAAATAGGGATCCCTAATAAAAATGCATTAATACAATCCAAGGTGTGAAAAAAATTGGTCACATAAAATAGAACAAAAACAATGTTCTTAAATGTTATAGATCGTATTAATTCAAACAAGCCCAAGTTACTACTTTTTTTGCTTTTTAAAAGTTAATAAAATGGCGACAATAATCAAACCACATTATTCATACCTCTGTATTTATCCTATTAAAATACCGTACTTTTTAAATTATTAAAATCGTACATTCCATGCAAAAGATATAACGAATTGAAAAATGTCAATCAAAAGGAAATAGGAATTTATTCAACTAAATTCGTCGGTGTTTACAAGCCTTAAATAAACAAAACGCCTTCAAAATTTCCAAACCACGGTAAATGTTTGCAACTTATAAACTGTACAAATTATCGTTATAACCCACTCCTAGACAGCAACATGCCTTCGCAAAACTATAAGTTTAAGACATAACATGGGGACATTGTCTGTCGGTCTTTTACGCCAAAACTACTGAACCGATTCAAAAGAAATTTCTTACACAGATAGCTTAAAGCCTGGGAACTGTCGTAAGCTACTTTTTAAATAGGTTGTAAAACTACTGAACCGATTTAAATGATATTTTGTACACAGGTAGCCTAGAGCGTCAGAAAGGACAAAAAGTGTTTTACTGCATAGAGCTTATTAAAGTATTTCCACGTATTTGTATAATAATTAGCCTACATTATTAATAAATGCTACCCAAAAACTTTTCCACGCGGACGAAGTTGCAGGCTCCGCTAGTACTTAATATATCAGTAAAGGTAAATATTTTAGCATGATAATGAAAAAATTTATATCCGCTATCAGAAATATATCAAGAGTCTTTTAAAAGATCAAATCCTAAGAGAGTAGCTTCGTTGTATGTGTGTATATGTAATTTTAAACTGCAATGATTATTATGAATATATACGTCGATATTGTATTCATTGTATCTGTTTTTATTCGTCTATTTATAAAATTTATATCAGCGTAGTGCACTTTACCGTTTCGTGTTATTTTCTATATTTATTTTCGTCAAGGTTTGTCTAGAAGAAATTGCTTCAAGAAATACGAATCTCTTTAAAAAATTGTGCAATTTCAACGAACAAAAATATCGCAATATTTAATACTATATAAAAGACATTTAGATATGACTTATAGGATTTCTATCTGGACCTAATTGTAAGAAGTGTTTTCTATGCTCAAATATAAATCATGTAATTACATATTGGCGACTACTATTTATATTTTTTATTGTTATATGATTGAATTTAAAATACTATATAATTGATTCC
Source organism: Elymnias hypermnestra (assembly GCA_015832385.1). NCBI lineage: Eukaryota > Metazoa > Arthropoda > Insecta > Lepidoptera > Nymphalidae > Elymnias > Elymnias hypermnestra. The sequence continues at coordinate 1,358,926 of JACTOM010000094.1, forward strand.
TACGCCATCCTTCTAGAATAGATGACATTGTACAATTTTAAATACATATGATTATTTAAATAAGAAATTAACATTTAGAAAAACCAGTATTGACATAAAGTGTCCAGCATTAAAATTATGTGTCAAATCAACGCTTGTGTAGTAAAAGAAATATCTCTGTAAGTTTCGCTTATATCCAGATTCCATAGGAATATGGCGAAACAACGTAGTTAACGTGTACGTTGTCTACGTTAAAAATTAGTTTGTTCTTTGTCAGATTCTAGACTGTATACCAAAATTTAATTTAAATCGGTTCAATAATTTTGGTGTGTTGTTCAATAGTGTTGGTTTGTTGTGACAGAGTTACTTCCACATTAATAATATTGGTAAGGATTGACAACTTTAAAAAGATTTAGCTAAATGGAACTGAAAAACGATTTAGCTAAATGGTGCTTGATAAATAATTTTCGTATATAGTGTAAAGAATTTAGACGCCAGAATCAAATCCAAATTATATCGGGGTTAATCGCGAAACTATAAACAACCTAACTGGGCCAAGCTGACAACACGTAGGAGGCAAAGTGTACCGCGCCACGTTCATAAACGATGGAGGGCGGAGACAGTTTCAAATTGTGTAACGACCGGAAATTTCAGTCGATATTGTGCAATAACAATCAATCATTTAATCTAAAATTGAGTTACAATTTGCGAATGAGAACCACTACTTGTTAAAACGAATGAATTAAAATAATCAGATGAGTATTTAATCAGATTTATAATCTTCCCCGGGGATATAATACAAAAATCTCTTCTGATAAACAATGGTATGGATTATGCGTTATTAGTTACAATGTTTTCAGAAAAACGTTATCTTGTCTGCCTGTCCCAAAAACAAAGAGCATAAGCGGTCTAACTTTCTGAAAAACGCCATGCACAGTCCAACAGCTAATGTCCTAATAATTGTATCCCTTTACCCTGATGACATGGTTAATCTGTATAAAGTCATTAAAGTTAAGATTATACGTCACCACACACGAAAAGACGCAATCACAGTGAAGTGCTAACAGTAATAAAGCAAATAACATCTGGTTAAATAAACATACCAGTTAAAACCGAAGTTACGGATAATAACACAATACTTGATAATATCGCGACAATACAAATAGCAGAGCGTACTAAAATCCCCAAACTCAAATTATGTCAGCGACGCGTAAACATTGAATAGTTGGCAACATCGCGCAAACGATGTTACCAACTTTAAAGAACAAGCAAATCGGTGCTTTTGTACTCACATTCCGCTTCATTTCAAATTGTCATCATCGAATTTAGTATTTTGAGTATAATAATTGCTTTGCGGTCGAATTATATTACAATTTTTTTGATAAGCGCCTCCAGCACCGCTCACTCGTTCGACTCTGCGCGTTTTCATGTGAGGTGGGTGGGTGAGACGTATCCCCGAAATAGAACTTTTGGAATAAATCTACACAAATTATATATCCTTGCGTCACTGTTGACGAGATGAAGATCAAGAGCAGACACGTAGCCTGGAATTTCGTGTCTATGATCCACTTTTTATTTCTGTTATGACGCTCTCATATCTTTTTTCATCTGTGCAGCATCTCATAAAAGTGTTTAATGTAACGTAAAATGTGTTTTCCAAAATATTGTTTGCTAGTATTCCTCATGAATGACGCTCTCGAGTATTTTTTAATAATGTTTATGTAAACTGCAGCAGTTAATTGTACCTTTGAGTCACCTTTGTACTTTTCTGTTGGCCGTAAACAAGGCACCAAAATGTGAATATATTTTTTAATTTAATTTGAAATTTACTAATTTTTTTTTATAGAAAGCCAATCATAAATGGGGGTTAAAATTTAATTGGGTTTTTATGACAAAATTTTAATAATTCTTAAGACTCTTTATTATAACATCAATATATTTATAGAACAGATGTTAGAAACTTTTTAGTTTTAAATTGTAACTGACAAATAAAAAGTATTTGTCAACTACATTTTTTCACATACTCGATAACTAATAACTGCATATTTTTACTCATTCTTTTTAATAATTTCAAGTGGCCCATTGCCTGCTTGCCTAAAATTTTTAAAATAATATAATTTCGTACACTCATTTAAAATAGCTATGCATAATGAAGAAATGACGCAAAAAATTGTTGCTTGCACGATCGAGACTTGAAGTCGTGAAATGAATACAAATATAAAAATAATTTTGAGATGGACATGTTTTGTTTTTTCATGTCATATTCAAAATAAAAGAGTTTTTTGAGTAACACAAAAGAAAATCATTTGGACTCAAAAACTTTTCTAAAACGTATTTATAAGTTAAAACCTAACATCAAATGTTTTTAATTATTTACTATTTATGCCGGTGCCTCTGTGATAATGCCACATATATTTCAACTTTTTCATATGTTAACTTCAGGCTGTAGAAGTAGATCATATTATAAGTAATTTTACTCAAATAAATTTTTAATTTGAGAATCTACTTTACATATTTTGCACAGTTGAATTAAGATTACCTATAATTGCAAATTTTGTATAATACCATAGTACAATAAATAATTATTTGGTTAAAAATGTTTATAAAAAATATTGATTAATATGTATTTTATCGGATGCGGTGTTACACGTGCGCTCTGCGTACTTCTTAGCCGCCAAGTGCAGTAAAAGGGGAGTCCTTGAGCCCACTGCATTGAATCATTAACACCTACGCACAACAAGTACTACAAACATACTTGGTACTAAAGACTGCAATAATATCAAAAATAGGGGTGTCTAGGAAACCTTTCGAACGATTAACTTGAAATTATATAACATATGTCAAAGTATTTCATCATTACAAGTATAGAGATAACCCTGGATTACAAGTGGGAAGTCATGGAAATAATCAGAAGAAAAAGAACGCAAAGTTTGACAGTGGCTAGACTTAAAACGAGCAATCTATGGGTACATTTGAAGATAGGCTGATGTAGATTATAAGCAATTACCTCTTCGTGCATAAAACCTATAAACTGTGAGCGTGAATGCTAAACTAAGTTTTAAATGACGTGATGTAATGCCATTAATTGAATAAATTATATCCATACACTGCAGCCTATATAAATTACTGAGGTGGTTCCATTTTCGAGTTCCAGGTTTGAGTCTCGATTCAGGCCAATTGAAAAATAATACTTTCTGTTGATGTTGTTGCTGTTTACCAATTAAACATTCTTTTTTTACGCTAGGGTTTTATTCATTTAAGGACCCGACAGTTACAAGTATTTGAGGAATGCGATATTTTGTAAGTTTCAGTGGTTAAAAAGTTTAATACTGCAAGTGTTTTTAATCCGTTTTCGTATACATAACTTGCTAATAACATTTGCGTAAAAAAGGTTGCTTAAGGGGTTTTTCGTTGGGCATTGAGATTATTTCTAAATTTGTATACTAATAAGATGATGATAATTAAAAAAAAACTTCGGAACTGAACACGGTTACTTTCGCTTGAAATATATAAGTCTATTTAATAACTTTTACGCAATATACTACGACAAAAAGTACAATGAAAACGAGGATCAAAAAATCTAAAAGTTAACGTAGGATTGTACGGTACTTTTGTATAATCATCGCTGTTTTGATAAAAAAATTATGAATGAACTTTCTTTTATATATACATGGATATAAGAGGCAAAATGGGATGATAATATTATCTTTGCTGAGTCTAAATTCCGGAACTTTGAAGACAGAGAGTTCAACTATTTTATTTTAAGCCCTTTTTTAAACTCGCGATTTAAATTTAAAAGGGATTCCTTAGTGCTCTAGTCTTATATAAACTCAGAATAAACTAATCTTTTAGAAATAAATATGTATTACGATAATAGTCAAGACGAAATTTTACCAAATCACATTAAAGTATTCTATGAAACAAAACATCGAGAACCCTAGAAGTGTAAACTGTATTAACATTTGCCGTTTGCCGACTATAATAATAATGAATTACAGCTTATGGTTATTGCGCCGTTTATCGGATGACCGCATTATGCGCAATCATTACTTATTTTATCTATAATCTTTGTGGCACTGTTAAAATTAAATCATGTTCTGTGCTATTTTAAAATGTTACTAGCTACATTACCTGTATTACACACATGTACATCAAATTTTAAATATAATACTTCGTTACGTTCACATGATCTGCAATACTGTTGTGATTTTGTGCAAACGATATAAAAATGTCGAATGTGCTGACAAATTCCACATTCCAAGTGCAATCGGTTCCTGAAGACTAGCACTATTATACAATACTTTTGTGTGCACTGAACGAGGCAGTTTTAAATAAATCCAAATCAGAGACCTTTAACAGCGTCTCGAACTATAGACTTCAATTACAAAAAATTTTAAAAATCATGTTACCCCTTTGCACTCCTTAATATATTATTCCTTCTTTAAAGGCAATTGCAAGAATTCAGAACTTTACAAATTTTCGAGTGGTGAGGAAAGAGCTGTGGTCAACGTTATCTACGTATGGGGTGAGCGGTAGTCTGATTCAAGCATTGAAGTCTCTATAACAGTTCTAGTGCTTGTGACAGAATAAAAGGGGCGTACACGGAGTGGTTTCCTGTTGAAAGAGGTGCTCGACAGGGATGTGTTGCGTCACCATTCCTGTTCAACCTATTCATGGATAACTGTTTGACAAATTTCAAAGAAAGTATGTATAAGTTAAGAATTAATGAATTACTCATCAAATGTTTACTTTACGCTGATGATCAAGTAATAATTGCATCATCCGCTAAAGAGCTACAGGAGATGGTAAATATTATGGAATGTAAGGAATATCTTTTTAGAAATAATAACTTAGTGATGCCTGTCTAGGAGTTTGAACGAAAATCCATGCGACTCACCACTAGGTCATTCGGCTTCTTGTTATGGCATAAACGGTAAAATGTGTAACCTTCTAAATGTTGATCATTATATTAAATAGAAAACGACGTCAAAGTTGCACAATAATTACTGTAACGTAGAGTTTTCTAGAGCAACTTGTAAGCAATACAAGTGTGAATATTATCGATCCACGGACATCCGTGGGTGGATTATTAATAAGGTACACAAATCCGTCACGTCACGAAGTTGCGTAACAAATAACTGACCAGACTATATATGGTAATACTAATCAATATGCCAGCACCATAGCAAAGTGCAGCAATAATAATCATGGCTAAATATTAAAATTTCCTCTTCCCATATTTTGTCGCTATTAAATTTAAAAATGTTTTTTAAGTGAAACTTCTTTAGGCGTACGAGGTTAAAATTTTTACGCATGAAACGCGTGATTAACGTCACGAACACGTGCAGCGTTTTTACTTCTAATTCGATTGAAGGTTAGGTAGTTTTAACATTTAAAAATTACATGTGGAATTTTAATTTGCCGCTCGCCATATTATAATTTAATATATTATTTTTCACAAAATAAAAATATTTCATAAATTCTTTTTCTACATTTTAAATTTAAAATCAAAATTTAATGAATAATTACTGATATTGACAAAAAAACGCGTAGCATTTTTATTTACAATTTCAATAAATTATTTGTATTAATTTTCGACACGTTTAATGACAATTAAATTCATTAAATTCCTAACATATCTTCCTTTTTCCCTTCTTCTAAGTCTCGAAATCGAAAGTGTTAGCTTTCTATGAATATAAACAACACTTAAGAATTTGTTTGCCAAAGAAGTTTCACTTCTAACATGTGTACTTTGAACGCACGAAATTTTTTTTATTATACTGATTCAGGGGTCCAAAATTGTCAGAGATTAGCAAGTTCCAACGAAAACAAATAATATAAAAAGTCAATTCCTATACTATATAGCGAGATCTTCCTTAACTAATTATATAGAATGAAAACTACATGAAAACTAAAAGAGTTATCTTTTACAAGATTTTTCAATTGATGGCGCTGTACAATATTTGGTAAATACGAAAAAATCGTTACGTACACGTAATGTCAACGTTACGTGTAATATGAAAACATTATACACAATTATATGAATACTAGTTGCCTCCGAAGGTAGCACTAGCGTACTTCCTGATGCCATAGAATTATGTGGAAATCAGTTTTGAATCTACCTATACTGTTCTTGAATCCACCTGAACACATAAATAAATAAATTTTACACAACCGTTTAGGAGTACAATCAAAACGTACAGAAGATTTATATCTACAAAGATTTACACTAATTTTTAAGATTTATGTCCATCTTTCTGATTATACCTTAATCACCAAAGCAGTTGAAGCTACTTTGATATATTGTAGCAGCCCATTAACGTCCCACTGCTGGGCTCAGGCTTGCTCACTTATAGGAGAGAGGGTTTTTACAGCATAGCCCCACCACGCAAGTGCACTCTCTGTTCCCTCATTGTCCAATGTGACGGGCATCCGACACTCGCACAGAGAGATCAGGCGCAGGACCGACGGCTTACCGTGCTCTCCGAGGCACGGCGGTGGATCACATGGCCAACTTCCCAACTTTGGGAAAATATTGAGAAAATCTTAATAGAAAAGCCAATATCCATTTTTGAATTGACTAGAGATTATCTTCACAAAGTTTTCAATGTTGAACTAACATAAATTGAACTTATTCATTACTTCACCGCAAAGAAAATTTTCATAAAAGAAGTCACTTGTGTATGATACTAGCTATTCCTCGCGTAGACCCCGATGTTGAAGGAGTACGTGGAAACTCTTACTTAGACTTCATTTCAGGAAGACACTTCTAAAGATCTCATAAGTGAGTTTATTTAAAACCATTTAAGCATTATTCCCTTTACAAAGGCCTCGGTTTCGGGCACATTGTTTAGCAGGTTTTAAAATTTTAGTTTGATTGAACGATGGTTTTATATATAATTTATGCCATACAAAAAGCGTAAAACAAATTTAATGACGGACTATTTTTTAAACTCAATGTTATTAATCACTTGTAGTTATTTTGGGTATATCCTAGAATGTTGGCATGAATAACGAAACTTCTTACAAAAATCTGAAACGATTTAATGTTGTATAGTCTCTACAGTTTATTGCGAATGAACTAGTTTATATTAATAAATCGGAAAAAAATATTAGAATCTAGTTTTTCTTCATCTTGTATACATATAAATATTATTAAAGTATCCATTCGTAATTACGGAACAACAGCTTTTTTGCATGACATGAATGTTTTCACAATACGTAAAAAAGTCCTTTAAGTTTTCCAAAAAGTCCATCATCTTTTCCTGCTCAATTTCTGAAACGATTGAATATATCTTGTGACAGACTGTGACTTTAACAGACAGCTTTTTAAAACCCCCGTTTCATTTTTCCTTTTTTTTTCTCTACTCAAAAATATCTTAATTTGCACCATCCCACTCTTCTTTTCAAATAACACATGTCGTCAAAGGTCGTCTGGTTGTCTGGCTTACAGCAATAAGACCACCTTTGTATGCCAAATATTGTATGTTTTTTTTTAAATTTTTGTAAAGTTGTTTCTTTCTTTGTGTATTTATGTGTTCAATAAAATCAAATAAATAAATAGACAGTGATGACGGATTTTATGACTGTATTCGTTGGATTACAGTAAGACAAATTTATCCTGCCAGTTGACCCAGTATCAATATGGGTCCATGACTAATTTTCCAAAGTTTATTGGATAAAATAATATTATAAAGCAGAAGAGGCTGTTCACGTCTTTCAATTTTGCGAAATCGCTATTTGTTCTTAAAAGTTTTCTCTTGAAATATCTCTCATTCCTAATAAGTAACTTCTTGAACTGGTCACTACTACTTCTTGTAGGAATAAATAATCCAAACAGCAACTTTACCGCTTTGCCAAGTATAGATTTTATACACTAACCATATAAACTTATATAGTAGGCCTACATTAAGTGTGAGTGCTGTTTCTACAGAGAAATTTCTCTATATATATTGGCGACAACAATCTTTTATTTTGACTTCAAAAAGGTTTTGTATTGTATGTTGCCAAATAACTAATTTGTGATTGTCAAAATAATCTTTATTTTCATTACACTTTTACTCGACACGTCTTAATAATCACCAGGAAGTAGACATGTAATAGTATGAAACGTAAAAGTGATATTAAAGCGCTGTGGTTTGTAATAAAAATGTATAATGACTTTGGATGCAACCTAATATAGTGTAGCCGCAATGTAGTGCTTTATTTTTTTTTAACTTTCACAATATCGTGTCGTCTTTATGAGTGTATTGTATTCAAAGTTTTCCATGATTTCAAAGCCTCAGACTTGACATATAATTTCGGAAAGAAAATAATACGTTAATAGCCTATAACTACGAGATTTAAAAAGCAGGCTTTTACTGGGGTTAAGTAAATAAGAGATTTAAAGATAAGACCTTTACTATTCCCAATTTCATAAAACCCATAGTGTTAATTTAGAACGTACGTCTTTGCATTCTTATCGGGAGAGTAACCCATTTCTATTAAAAAGTAAAACTTATTATAAGAGTAAAAAAAAACCATCGCCATGGTATAAAGTCAAACTTATCTCGAAATTACAGTTTTCAGAATTGTTTAAAATAATGCCGCTAAACGTAATATTTTTTAGCAACAAAATAAAAATATAGTGTCCAAAAATGATAACTCTAAATCATTAAATATCTATATTTTTCATTTTTAATCCAAAAGTTACTAAATTTATGGTGTAGTGTCGATATTTATAATATAATTTTAACTTGTCACTGTGGTGTCTTCCGATGGGTCCCCTAACGGTCGTGAGAGTTACTATAGGCATATTACGACGACATCTGCCGGAAGTAAAGCAACTCGCATATTGCAATAAAGAAGTTTTTTTTTAGAAATGCCTGGTTAAATTATAAAAGGTAGCGCCTAATATTACGAAGCAGGTAAAATTTTCGAGCATTTGTTGACTACCTGGAAAGAGGCTCCTATATTTAATATAGTTTAATTTTCACAGAGTGTGTTATGTTATTGAACGGACATAAAAATACGAAGTCTATGACATATTTTATATCAGCGGTTATCGTTAAAAGTTAATGTCAGTTAACATTAAATGACGGATGCTCATGTCATAACCGACGACGTTCGAGCCAAAAAAAAGTAATGTGAAAGGGTGAAGAGCCTTCTACGTTTAAATTGAATATTCATGAATTTCCGCTTAAATAAATATTAAATCTATGGCCATAAATATATCAATTTACAACATATAGATAGGAGACGATGTGGTATCTAACAATCGATGTAAAGTAATCAAGAACATCTTTTTTTTACAAGTTTGCTGTTAATATGTATCGAAGACGATAGAAAAATATTGATGTATGCTTAAGAATAAACGATAAATGCAGGTGAGGTTAGGTTTAGCAGGATAAATGAAGGTTGGATGAAGTGGCGGCAGGTCTCGGGAACAATTTGCGATGCCAGAATGCCCCTCAAACTAAAGAGGAAATATTATAAGACGATCATAAGACCTGTCGTTCTGTATGGATCAGGGTGCTGGGCCGCCAAATGGGAGAATGAAAGGACATTGCATGCAGCGGAGATGCGAATGTTGAGATAGATGTGTGGAGTGACAAAATTAGACAAGATTAGGAATAATATATACAATATACTCAATATTAGAGAACGTATGAAAGTAGCACCGTAGTAGTAGTAGCACTTCCTGGTCTATATTCATAAGAAAGTAAAATATATTACATAATATTGTTATCTATAATATAAAAATTAATCGCAAAATGTGTTGGTAAGCGCATAATTCAACAACGCCTTGGTCAATTTTGACAATTCTCTTTTTTAATGTTCGTTTAAGTCCAAGGATGGTTTTACGGCAAGAAAAGTTCGAATAATTGCAGGGGAAACCCCTAACAACAGCCCTTTTCTGTTTCCCATACAAACGTTTTATAACTAAAATGTGGAGTCAATTTGACCTTTAAAGCTATTCAATAAAGTTCATAATAAATTACAAATACTCACTGTTGTCTAAGCAATGTAGGTGTGTTCCTAACGTTAAAGAGTCAATCTGCACTTTATTACCGGCATACAAAGTTCAAAATCAATTGAATAGTCACAACCCGACTAAATTGAATAGTCACAATATGTAAGAGCTATAGATATTTAGTACTGCTTTTAATTTCATTTCGAAAATCATTCGTAAAACTGAAATCTGCCACTTTCCAAATTTTTTGACAGAACGAAGTCTGTCGTATTGACTATTTGAACGGGTACATATCACGATGGCGATTTTTAATTTTTAATTTTGCCGATATTTCGACCCAGTATTTTGAGTATCGTCGTGACCACGATCCATGCAACTGGGTCGAAATATCGGCAAAATTAAGAATTAAAAATCGCCATCGTAATATGTACCCGTTCAAATAGTCAATATGTTAATAAACCACGAAAATTTAAGTTTAAAACAAGAAGTCTGTCGTGTCTGCTAGTTGTGTATAAATACAACTCTCTCGTGTAACTAACGGTCACCGATCGACAGTGACGCGTTGACTATACCTCTTGCTTTCATAATCAAAGGAAGCAACGGCTGTACTCGAAGGAGCGTTACATAGTCGTGCGTGACAGGACGGTCTCATTAAAAACGTTTTCACCTCAAACACGTACATTTTTCACTAAGCATTGAAGAAGGTTATGGGAATTTGAAATCCCAAGAATGTATGCAATAACATATTTAGCCTTGAGCGAAGCGTGACTGGATTTGATAGTTTTGTTTTGAACGTAGTTTTAGAAACTATATAACAGTTATATATTTTTATATTTACCGCAAATACATTGGTACTTATAAGCTAAATGGGACGCGCTAAATGGAGTAACGAACAGCACTATGTTAATTGATACGGAAAGAATCATAGCACATTTCCTACAAAATTAGTATAATAAAGTTAACATTATAGGGCTAATGGAGACTCAAAAAAAAATTTTTTTTTTCTTATGACTTTTTTCAAACAATCCATAATAAAATTGATATCTTATTTAAGTAGTTAACTTTTTTGTAAATACGAATGTATTACTGGCTTTTGGCTTTAGTCTTTACAATATCTCCATTTAAGGCTCAATCTACACTAATATTATAAATAGGAAAGATTTGTATTTTTGTATGTAACGAACAAACTCAAAAAGTACTGGACCGATTTTAATAATTCTTTTTTCATTAGAAAGCTACATTATCACTGAGTAACATAGGCTATATTTAGTACTAGAACTATAGAAATCTTTAGAATTTCCTACTAAAACCAACCGAAGGTATGAAAAAATTAGCCATAAAATGTCTTTCAACGCATACGCTGTGAAGAGTATTCATATGATAAAAAATGTTCGACAATATTACAGAATATATTAATATCTACAAAAAACTTAGCGAGACCATATGTCTAACTATTTTAGTTACGTCACTATAACTACTTTTTTACATTTAACAAATTGATTGAAATGCCGATCAGAATCAACCGTGTTATCCATACCATATATAAATTCTTATCCAAATAAATAATTTAATATTCAAGACTGTCTCAATACCTGATGATTACTTTTTGAACTATTGGATTCGGATATTCCATTTAAAATAAAAATATTAAAAATAAAAATACATGCCACCGGCATGTATTTTTATTTTAATAATATCTGCTCCTTACGCGACATTGGATATTTCGAGTTTTTTTTAACACATTTTTATGCTTCACTTAAAAAGTTCTTTTCAGAGCTACTTAGTTTTAGTATTTGGAATCACACTTTTTCATAATATTTGTCAATTCATGGTTGTTTTAATTATCATGTATAACTTAAATATCTGTACCTATTTATGCCTACCCGTGCGAAGCCGGGACGGGCCGCTAGTTTTTATGACAACTACACTGAAGGCTATATATTTTTACTTTAAATAGATTGGTCGAGTTAATATTAAATAATTTACAATTTCTTATGAATTTAAGATAGTATATTATATATCAATAAAAAAAAAACGTTATTTTAAAAATGTTTTAACGAATATTTTGATTTAACACGATGCCTATAAATGTGTTTGGTCCAGCTATTATGTGAATAAAAACATTTTTAATCGGTAAGGTAAGGTAAGTAGCAGCCCAATAACGTCCCATTGCTGGGCACAGGCTTCCTCACTCGTATGAGAGAGCATTTTTAGAGCATAGACCCACCACGCTGCTCCACTGCGGATTGCCAGGCATAGTACATAAGTGCACGTTTTATTTTCCTTCACTTTCAGTCCGATGTAACGGGAATCCGACACGACCGGAGGGAGATCAGGCGCAAATATTGAGAAAATCTTAATAGGAAACTCAATATTGATTTTTGATTTTTTAATCGGTAGCTCAGGCTTAATTGTGCATCATTTAGGTATTATATTTAAAAGGATATATAAAAAATAAAGTCAATTCATACTCAAAACTGTAGAAACACCAAGTGTCATCCACTAGAAGTTTAAAAAAGTGAATTTGAGTATAAAAACTTGTTTATTAAAGATTAAAAATATAAATAGGATTTATATAGAAAATGATAACATATATATATGAGAATACATCGACAACCCCAGACGGAGACACGTATAAAATCCTGAGTTTGCAAGACAGTGTTTCTAAAATTAATTATTTTATGCTGTATGTACTTATAATATGTCTTTTTAAGTATCATGTTTGGATCATGGATATAATCAACAAAAACGTCCGTGTCTAAAATGGCCATCGATATACGGAGAGAGTTAAATAACAGTAGGATTTTTAAAATCATCCATTCCTATTCTATTAAAAGAGTGAATTATCAACTTTTACAAAATAAAATAAACACTCATTTTTATATTTATACAGCAACTATCGAAGTGGTCTTACCCGGCCATGAGAGTCATTACTTTCGTGTCGTGAAAGAAAAATATTTTTGTGCTCATTACAAAAAATAGTGTGTTTTGTTATATACAAATATATCGGTCGTCCATACGTACTAACACGTGAACGTGAATTTGGCACGCATTGTCATTAGTCACCTATTTACTTGAAATATGTGACACCGTTCAATGAAATTGCATTCAATGAACATTTCCAAGAGTACTCAATAAAGCAGGTAAGAAACTAGAGTAATTACAGGCATATATTTGTTGATAGGCACAGGAATGTATTTTTTTACATTTTCCTTATACCTCACATCAAGATTTTCAAAATCAAAATATTCTTTATTCAAATAAGCTCAAAAAACACTTTTGTTGGTACAGGTGCTTACCAGCCATGGTTGCTTCGGCAAATACCTGTACCAAACTGTTGGCTGTGAACCGTCGGCAAGATGTCACGAGTGTGGTGCCTCGTCAGACACAGCCCACCACACTGTGGCAGAATGTCCCGCCTGGGGACCTCAGCGACTCATTTTGACGTCGCTGATCGGCACAGACCTCTCACTGGCAAGTATTATAGGAGCAATACTTACCAGCGAGCAGGCCTGGAGAGCGGTTGCCTCCTTTTGCGAGACTGTCATCTCGCTTAAGGAGGCACGGCAAAGGGAGAGGGTGAATGCCGCCGAAGCACTCCAGCCCCGACGAAGGAGTGCAGGAAACAGGAGGCGGAGATTCGTACAACTCCTCCCCCTGTAGAATATCTGTGAGCAGCAACTGAGGGGCCAGAGAAGAATACCTCAACGAACCTCTGGCTTCCCACTCATGCTTGATGGCGGTCCCGCTGGGTTTTAGTGGGTATTGCGAGTATGTACCCTCGCGGAGTCCTACACTCCCGACCTTCAGTCGGGGTGCGTAAATGCATTTCCCAGCGACAAAAAAAGCTCAAAAAACACTTTTGAATTGTCAGTAGTCTGTGCTTTGGTAACAAATCTACCACCGGTTGGGAAAGTTGAATCTGCTGAGAAGAAACTGGCAAGAAACTAAACCGTTACTCTTTTAAAGATAGTTTTGTATGATGAAATGTGTAATAATATTGCTTCTGTGAGCAACTGGAAACAAGTCCAAACATTTCTATCTTCAACATTATAATATGCATTTTGTAAAACGATGTTTTGAACACATTTCTTAAAATTATATGGAGGCAAATCTAAAAGTGATTACCGTATCTTTTTTTTGAAGGCAACGGTTTGAAATACAACAAAATATTTAAATGAATCAACAACATCTTGACATTTTGTTGCATCACAGCGTATTTGCCACTCTCTTACTAAGTTTGTAACTTTTTTAGAAGATAAGAATTGGTAAAAATTAATTAGCCATTGAACGAAATCTTTAAATCATCAATGAATTGTTGTGATAATGTGGTGTGAACTGTTTTTTTATTTGGACATGAGTTTTAGGCACAAGAAAATATAGACCATTAATGGATTTAGCTGTGTCATTACCTAAAATTTTGTATTGTGTGATTCGATAGTTGCTGTTCTCCATATTCTGGTTTATAAACTGATATGACTGAGTTGAGCAAAGAAGGATTAGACGCCACAAGTTAATCTCCGTAACAATTACGAATGTTCTAGTACGAACAACATTGTAGTAGATATAATGAACATGGGCTAGTTTGTGGTATTTCCTGTGTGCCGGCTATTATTAAGAGAAGTCGTCTCATATGCAGTCTATAGTGTTCTAGAATATATTACCTATTGAAATTGAAAATACTAGCAAACGTACTAGCAGACAGACTATGTTCTGTTCTTATTAAAAAATATAGTTTTTTCTATTATTGTAACAACAACACTCTTCGTTGGTTATTCTATGAATAGTTTTGTTGGTATTCCGACACGGGAAGAGGCGACATGCCGCAAACACGTAGCGATTTATGTATCGACGATCTTTTTGTATATATACATATACATATAATATTGAAAACTCAGATTTTTATGCAGAAATTCGCAGTGGTAGTTTGAACACAAAAAACTTTCTTTTTCTTTTTATCATATATATTAAAAAAAAAAAAATTAATAATTATAAGCGTTTGATACTATTCGCGACTTTTCTATAGAAGAATACCATATTTTGTTAACTTAGGAGTCTATATATGTATATATGTATATATATATATATATATATATATATATATATATATATATATATATATATATATATAAAATCGNCGATTTCTGCTCTCCGTCTCCCTCTTTTTCTACATATATATAAATAATTAGTAAATCGTATAAGGAATGTTTTGCTGACTATAGCATGTATATATTTGTTTGTATTGTTTTTCGTGTCGTATGTGATTGGCGAATAATAGAACGCCAATCATAAGAGATACTTTTTCGCAAATAAAGAGCCAACTAGCGTCGTTTGCTTATCACAATAGTGTACGTGTGTCAGTCGTAAACACAACATAATAGAAAGCCAATTGGGTGTAAACTTTCCTGCTGAACAACAGTTCGATCGTACAGTATAACCTCGCCTGGTGACAAGTAGACGGCGTTGGGTGAAGAATCTAGTGGCATTTTTATTGATCCTGAATCGGCAATCATCGCGAGTGTGAGTTGTCGAAGGGGCTCACAGATATATTTGCATTTATAATTACTTATTTAGTTTATATCCCAGTTATATTAGTCAGTACAACATGAATTGAGGCCCTAGCTATTTATTGATAAATCTATTGTTATAGAAAGTACGTCAAACGACAACAGATGTTAAATTGTAGGGCACGCCCCCTAGAAGGTTAATTTGTTGACTGAATTCCGCAACTTTCCAAAAAAATAAACCAAAGCCATTTCTCTTACAAAAAGATATATTTCATATACTAATGTACTGGAATTATGTCGCCATATCCTTCAATATATTATAGAATAAATAACACTATCTAGTCAATTGTTTACGATCCCGGAACCCATTCAAGGTGAGCGATAATTCTTTGGCACAATGGCACGCAAAGAAAGATGTCAATCACCATAAATGTTTCAATACTTTCGCATAAATCCCGATATGGCGTATCAATAAATATACCGCTGAGATGTCCACATAGGCTTTGGTTAAATTTGGAGAACAAAGGCCTATTGGTTGAACAAAAAGTGAAATGCATGAGTTTACTGCACATATCGTGTAAGGCGTGTATTGCGTTTTTTATATTGTTTTCTTGTAGTTTGTAGGTTAACGTACGACTGTGACCTCATCTTGTTGATGAAACAATCCAAATATAATACTTGCTATCCTAATAATTTGTAAATGTTTACTAATGTTATAAATGCGAAAGTAACTTTGTCTGTAGCGTTTTCACGGCAAAACTACAGAACCGATTTAAATTATATTTGATATAGAGATATTCTATACCCTGAGAAAGGACGTAGGCTACTTTTAATTACGGTAAAGGGGTTGTGAAGGAATAGAAACGCGAGCAAGTAACTTGTCAAGCACCGCGTCGCACACAACAAATAGCTCATTAAATTACTCATAGGTTGGTGTCTTATTTGTTAAATAATTTGCTTGAATTATTAAAAAAATGTTATCCGAAAACAGTATTACTCGCGGGCAAATGAGGGTACAGGTAGTGTATAATAATTTATCCAGCAACAGTAGCTTCATTTAGAGTTTGTAAGAAGGGAAAACTATTGGACGGAATTGTACTAAAATCTATAATGTATTAAAGCGATAATTGAGCATTAATTATATGCAGTCGCAGCCTCTAGTATTTACTCTTATTAGAAAGTATGTGCTTAAATGTATTTTTTTAGTAAATGTATACAAATCAACAATGGCTTTTATTCAATTTATCTGAAAGAACTTAACATAGGAGAAGGAGCATGTACCTAAATATTATTGACACTATTTATATACTAATATTGCAGAAAAAGAAATGAATCCAAGCTGGTAATCATATTTACCCAACAAATTTTGATAAAAATTACTTAAGTCATTTGTCATTAGTCAGTCATTCTTGACTTATACATAGACACAGACAGTCCAAGAAATACAAGGTTTATAGAATTGGGTTCAATGAGTTATAAAACATATTTAACACAAAATTTGACAAAGCATAAAATATACAGATTAAGCATGATTAATGAGGAATTTAATGGCAGAAGAAAATTATAAATTATTTATTGCTTAACAAAAAAAAATCATTATTGATGCTAAGATTTTTCTATAATTAATTATCCACAAAAATCAAATGACAATACTTTTTTATATTAACTTTCCTTTATATATGTGGTCGTGTTTAGTATAAATATCAGATACATTATTAATAAAGCTTTTTAAATTTTTTTTAGGTACAAAAGGAAACTGCTCCTTAGAATTTTTTTTGATCAAAATTATTGAAGTTTTATATTTCAAAGAAAGAAAAATTTTGTATTTGCCTGTGTTTATAACAAAAGAGTAAATTGGCCTGGAGCATCACAGACTTAATAGAGATTTCAGTCATATATTTTTTTATAATCTTATAAAACTACATTCACACAAATCAAAGTTTGAAACAATGAACTGACTAATAAAACTATCATTTTATGAAATAAAATATATGTAAAGTAATATTATTTTTTGTATCCCTGTATCTCATTACATATCTTACTTCAAAATTGATCAACTAAAATATATATAGAAGATTTTGCTAGAAACAGTAACATAATATATTGTTAACAATTATCTTGATGACTGTACATCAACACAAACAATAAGACCAGGAATGTGCATGACACAATCACCTGTACACAATTATTCTAAGAAAAACACAAGGTCATGTTCTCAGATAATAAAATATCAAAACAGTGTAAAACTCAATACTTATCCTTTACATTTCAGAAAAGGCTTTATTGGCACTTGTGTTTATGATGATATTTTAGAATTTAACATATTTCTATTAAAATCCTGAAAGAATTTAATCGCAAAGAATATATAATGGTACTTTCTATGTTTTAAAATCACTTGATTATAAAAGAATTTAAAAGTATATTATGTCATTTATTACAGTAATAAATATAGTATTACAAGCTCTTCCCCCACTGTGGTACATATGTAGTTCCCAATCTTATGGGAATATATATATATATATATATATATATAATAAATGAGTGAATTTGGTGATCTAAAACTATATTCACATTATTGTTTTACTAATGAAATCAGTTTGACACATATTTGTTTAAAAATCTTAATGTCTATAAGGGTCAACAGTAGAAATACTTTAAATTTAAACCTGATAATAAAACTAACATTCTAAGCATCCTCTTTCCTATTAATAAATTTACCCTATACTGCCCTTAAAGTTGACTAAAACATTATTTGCTGCTAGTACAAGGAATTCCTTAGACCTATTCTCTTAGTTTGCAACAATTTGCAAAGCATATTTATAAAATTATGGCAAGGAATGTTTATTATATATATGCACATACTAATGCAAGCTTTAATTAACTGCTCAAACATTCATGCACATTCTTACAATGGCATAAAAATGTAATGATAATTTTTTCAACAGATACACCAACTGCAACACTTGCAAAATATAATTGACCAATATTAAACTTTAATTTCAGTAATGTATTTGCTGTATATTTATGAGATGTTTCAATCTATTATTATACTACTATATCTCCAGCACTTAATTTTTTTAGAGAAGGTATAAATAAACACCTGCAAGTTTTTATACTTCATAAAGCCCACTATAAAAAAGAAAACCTTTACCTGAATACCTAAGCTTGTACAATATATTTTAAAATATATCCTTATAATGCAAGATTTCACCAACATACCCTAGAGCATCACATAGTTTGGCTACCCATAGCTACTATAGAAACAACATCTTAACTCCCCAAAAATGTGCATAAGGGACACATGGTTAGGGGAGGTTGGTGAAATAGGACATAAGACACAGATCTCAAATATACAATTTTTTTCAATTACCCCTATTAGAACACACTTTCCTTTACATATCTCTTAGTATAATTTTCATACTTAAATATATTACTCGTATGTACAACCAGTGAATGGTTAATACATGGAGTTTCTTTAAATAAATTTTACATAAATACAAAAAACAAATTCAGGTCAAGATTGGATGCTGTCCCTGATAAACAAACTCACTTGTTGGATATAATATCCCAACTATAGAACAGTTTCATAAAATAATAAAACAATTTCATTCTCTACATTAACACTGTAAGTTAAGACTAAAGTGTTCTTATATAAATTTCAGTATTGATTTTTTATTGTTTGATATGGAGTTCAATAAAAAAAGACAAATATATTGGTGTCCCATAATATTTAAAGTTTAGGAATCCCTAGTGTAGAAGTTCAAAATAATAGTTTTTTACATATCTTGTTCTTACATAGTACATTGAGATATGTGTCTCAGTTGTAAATATTTATATAACAACTAACCTCACAAACAGGCAGTTAGGTGGCACTCGGGAGCAGGACTTGTGTTATAAGCAGGCATCAATTGTCCTGAAAAACCATATCAAATAGTTGCACTTTCTTTAATTTTCCCTCATTAGTATTAAACAATTAATCGTGTCAATACAGTACCAAAAGTTGTAATTGGAACTGTGCCAAAATTGCAGTAAAGCAAGCAAAACTGAAAATCATCAGTGCAATGGTAGTGTGAGGACAATTCCGCGTGCGAGATTAGTAAACAAATATGGGATGAAGGCCAAATGTTATTGCATAACTACGTAACTATATAATACGCAAATGTTAGACCATGCATGGAATAAGAATGCCCATAGCAAAAATTATATATCAGATAAACTGATTACTTACAAAACTTCTACCGCGAAAGGGCATTTCACTCACAATTTAAGTCAAATAATTTCAGCACGACTAAACTAAACTTGGTAAGAAATTCACTCGTGTCATTCACTATAGCACCAGCACAATTTTCAAACAAATTTTAATCGCTTCTGTAAAAGTTTCAGTCAGCAGGTAAACTTTGACAGCACTGTGCTCGTTTCTAGAACAATCACATTCAACCACAGACTAAGCAGTCTGCAGTAGTAAGAGAGAGAGCTAAATACATTTTACTGGACACCACAGACAATCTAAGAATTATATAGAAAAGATGGCTAGCTACATCGCTTGCCAGCGATTATTGCCAGAGAAATTTAGGGTTAAAGAGAAATATTAATAAAAAGTGCAGGTGGTGTCCAAAGATATAATATATTACAATGACATTATATAAGTGATTATAAAAAGCGACACCTGATTGAGTTTGTTGTGGGCTCTTCTGAAAACGGGGTAGGAAAGAACCCTCGTAACTTTAGAATCTTAGTCGTTTATATCATCATGAATCGTACATTTGAAATAATATATATAAAAAACAATATGAATGATTTGAAAGTGCTGTTAAAACCAAATTTGAATGTATTACACCTGCACACTACTACAAACAAATACTTACATGTAAGTTTATGAACAAAGACACGTTAATGAACAAGAACATTTGTTTTTTGTTTATTAACGTGTCTTTGTTCAGATACAACAAGATTTACATACAAACCCCGACATATTTATTGTACATATAAGTACCTTCTACCAAGTCGTCATCATTCAAGAGGAAACAAAAAGCTAGTGGTTTAAGGTAATTTTACAAGATCTTTGCAGGTTCCCAAAGATTTAGCCTCCCTAATCATTAGAGGTTGATTATATTAAATTGAACCTTTTTACACATACAACGTTGCTAATAACAAATATAACAATAAATTATAAACGTACAAATACATTTCTGTTATTTATTTGCAGTTCCTACTCCTATCTGCTTATCCTTTCATCAATATATTGTGTATGCCAAGCAACTATAAGGAAATGTATGGAGAGGAATAACACCTGGCCGATATCCTATAGTACTTTAAATCACAGAATATATTTTTTTCTTCTTGCAATAAAGTATAAATAAACATTTGTTAAAACCAAAATGCTCGGCCTATATATTATAAAAAAATATGATTTTGATTAATAATGAAAAACACATTCGACTCCCATTTTCAATAACTATAAATGACATAACGTTGTTAAAGAGTTATATCATGTTCAGTTATTCAACAGTTTTTTTTATAATTTTAAAGTATTGAATGCATTTTAATAACATATCAAAATTTTCGTAATCTCTTTGGAATATATAAAATAAAGGACTTCGAGTATGGATTTTTCTAGCACACATCTTTATGTGATTTTACAGTGATAGGTTGAGATAGGATACTTGAGTTGCCCAAGTGTGTTTACATTTATGTAACATTGATTGACTTCTTACTTAGAATACTGTATATATAACTCTATTCTATATCTACTAAGTGAATTAACCATTACACAAAATGCACCTATCAAAAGCTACAATGTCTTTGAGTTTTAGACCGCAGACGATTGAATATAATTATTCTAAAGCGTCTAATAATGTTTTTCGGTTTATTCAAACTGATGGTTTTTCATCCATCCATCGTATTTCACATGAAATGACATTACAGCTATCGGCATAGTAAGTGTTAAGCGAAAAACGCTTGGCCAAACATATCGGGCGCCCATAGCTCGCATCAGCCGATCTTGTAGTATTAATGGTATATTTAAATCCATTTAAGAAAGTTTTATAAAGCCTTACTGGCATTGTGGTTTTGATTAAGACGATTATTATATGTTCATAACAAATAAATAAAATAAATCAAATCAAATCAAAATATCTTTATTCAAGTAGGCATATTACAGCACTTTTGAATCGTCAAATAATTCTTTTTTCTTTTCCACACTCTAATTCTAATGTACGTCTGATGATGATACTCCAGAACGACTTAAAATCTAAAGTTACCAGGGTTTCCTCGCGCCCTGATCCGAGAAGAGCCCACAACAAACTCAGTCGGGTGTTTTGTTTTTTTGTTATCATCATCATTACAATATCATATTAGTTTAATATATTTCAATTCAAATTAGAGCAGTTCGTTCACTCCCACGCGTTTCTATCGTCTAAGTACTCCTGCAACTTATAATACGATTTTTCTATCAACTTTCTTTTAACAAAGACTTTGAATTTATTAATTGACATTTCTAAAACGTCTTGTGGGAGTTTATTATAGAAACGAATACAGTTACCCTAAAATAAGTTGTCAATTTTATGCAGCCTACTAGAATTTACAACAAGTTTGTTTTTGTTTCGTAAGTTATATGATATACATTCACTCTTTTTATTAAAAGAGTCAATGTTTTTGTGTACGTACAACAAGTTTTCTAATATGTATACGCAGTGAACTGTCATTATGTTAACTGCCTTGAATTTGTTTCTTAGCGACTCTCTTGGACCCATATTGTAAATCGCACGAACGGCCCTTTTCTGCAGCACAAATATTGCATCTATATCAGCAGCATTACCCCAAAGTCTGT